>CM061921.1:227215097-227240098 GCA_031002005.1 Vandiemenella viatica | reverse complement strand
GTGAGTCCCTGGAACCTTAAAACTGGGGCATTTTGGTTTAGGGGGACAACTTCCACAGAAAAAGAGGCATGCTGGAAGCCTTGAGGTGGCAAGCTCAGTTAGTCCAGTCTAGCAACTAGGCAAAGTCCTCAACAGTCTTATGGTGTGGAGGTGGTGTTCCTTCTGTAGGGTTTAATATGAAGTAGAGCTCGACTAGCTTAGAGGTGGCAGCCCCATACTGGTCTTATAACACAATGCTCTTAATGTAACCAGGAGATATTCATTCTCGTTATGACAACCATCATTTCCTGGCCCACTTCATTCTCTACAAAAAAAATTACTACTCCTTCAAACCCCAAGTTTATAACCAGTTACTTGGAACTGCAATGCGTATCCACATGGCTCCCATCTTATGCCAACATTTTCCTGGGCCATCTGGAGGAACAATTCCTGAAGAAATACCCAGTTAGCTCCCAGTGTGGTTCAGATATATAGATGATATATTTATGATCTGGACCCGCAAGGAAAACCATCTCTAAATTTCCTCAATTCCCTTAACAGCAGCCATTCCATCATCTCACTATCATATAAGTCACCTTTCTCGATGTACAGGTCACCCTGAAATGGTGCCCTCCACATCTCTCTGCACATCAAAACAACATATTTATAACATTATCTGCACTTTGACAGTTGTCATCCCTTCCACACCAAACGTTCCCCTCCTTATAGCCTTGTAATCCATGGGAAATGCATCTGTTCCAAACATGAATCACTTTCCTAAAACCTAACACAAGCCCTTGTGCCACCAACCACCATTCGGACAACTCTCATTCTGCACCCCTCTAAATTTGACTATAGCCATATATTCATCAACCAGTTCTCTCCTGGCCTTCAGTCCATTAGCTAGAACCTTCACTCTAGCCATGACTTGTTACATTCATTCCCCGAAATGCACATCCTTCTTCCCAAAATTCTACCCACTGCCCCTTGTATATGCTTCAGCAGATCACCCAATTTTAATAACCTCTTGGTCCACTAATACTCGCCTTCTGACTTTCCTAAACTACTGCATGGAGCAACAGACCACACTGCAAACTCTAAGCATGCATCAAGCCCCCACTACCTATTTAATATCATTACAGGGGTACTTTTTCCTCTTACTGGACATGCTACTAGCATAACTACATATATTTAAAAACTTACCTGCCTTTGCTATACAACTCCTTATATCAGCTTCACCACTAACCAACTATTCATCAGGATGAACAGCCACAGGCAAACGGTTTACTAAGGCAATCTAGACTATGCAGTGGCAGCCTACGACAGATCCCATAACATTCTCAACAACGGTTTTACAATGAGAGCCATCAGAGTTTTTCCTGATACTGCAGCCCCTCCGGAACTCTGTAGATGGGAACTAGCCTACCAGCATATCTTTGCCACCAAGCATCCTCCTGGCCACAACCTCCATTAAGACCCACCACTTATTTTTTTGCCTGATCCAAAAATTTGTATCCATTTTATTTTATTAATATTTTTATTCTGATTGGCCATTCCATAATTATCGTTGGTAAACGCACCTCCTTCCCCCCCCCCCCCCCAACCTCCATTTACATCTCTAACCTTCCCACCTCATTCATCTTTAGCATAGTCATGTTGTAAAACTAAGTAAGTTTTATGGAATGTGTACTGCAATAAGCTGTACATTAAGAGGAAAGGCATGGAAAGATACACAGTTAATTTTACAAAACTATGGCACTACCAGTACTTAAATATGGCTATGCTCAGAGAACCAAGCAATGAATAGAGCAGACAGGAAAAGAATCGAGACAGTAGATATTATAGGTTTTGTAGCAGGTATAAGTCAACTCTGCAGACAACACAGCAAAAATATCAGATGGGAATTATATATAATTACGTTAAAAAATAGGATAAATAAAATGAATGAAAAATGTTACCATCACATACAAAGGACGAACTGAGAAAGAATTCCTAAAGTGGCACTGCAATACAATCCACAGATGAACAGTTGGCCCCTCCTCTAACAAGACTACATGATTCACTCTCATGATGTGGATGCAGGGACTACAGTATAAATCCACGAAGAAGAAAAACGTCTTATATGAGAGAATTATGAAAGCTCCACTATTCAGATTATTATTATTTTTTCTTTGATTCAGCCACCAAGGCCCACGTGGACACTGACCACTGCAGGTGGCCTGTTTGAATCAAGAGGGGGGACAGGAAGGAATTGATTTTTTTTTTTTATTCCGGCTTTCCACCTCATAAACATCGAGGTCATTAGAGGGGTAAAGGATTGTGGGCATGGAATGGAAAGGAATTAGGCCATGGCATTTTGAAGGAACCATCTTGGAATTTGCCTGGAGTTATTTGGAGAAACCATGATTCCTTTTGTCAAGAGGGGTGGCCTGGGATGGAATACAGGCAGACCAAATGGGCTTGAACATGACCCACAGCATGCAGCGAGACCAAAATTAGTGGAACATCTTGTGAATTTAGGAAACATACATTTCTACAAAACCCAAAAATATGTATAGCAAATTTTGAAACAAATTTAAGACTCTGTTGACTCAAGGGGGCTCCAAATCTCAATGTGGCACTGAAGCATCTAACTAGGATAGTGCATCCATTTCCCCCAGCTAGAGACCATTGATCATATAAATTTCAAATCCATCAATCTACCTACAGAGACTTGCCAGCTTCTCACTTTCATGCACAAGGTCTTCGAAAGAAGGAACAATTTTTTTTTTTATCCTGATCAGATATATAAATTGTACGTATTAACTCAAGGGCATATATTTTTTGACTCATAACTTCCGTGGCCATAGTGCAATGTCCACACTAGACATCCATAAGTGATTAAAAAAAATTGTAAGCTAGCAAGAAGCAAGTTGGTATTGCACGAAGTCAGTAAGCTCGATGTAGGTTATCATAATTTGTGAACTGAGATTTAACAGGGTAATCACGAATAGAGCAAACTAATGATTTGAGGAAAGAACCAGCATTTAAAATACAGGGAGAAACGCATAGAATTAGACAAGAAATTCTACAAATAAATAATGAATCATGAAAACGAGAGGACAGGATGAATAGGTTTGAAAACATTATAGGGAGGACTATTAGTGACGATTCGAGAACTTTTAGGCCGATAGATCAAAATAATATAGTCTACAGTATACAGGATTGTAGACTGCAATTACCTGAAATTAAGTTTGTACCAGGTGATGAAGTACACCCAGCTTTTATTTATGAAGGCATATAGTGCTGATTTGCCATCTTACTGGAATGATAAGAAGAAAATCAGATATGTTAGAAACATGTTATCTGGAGATGCCTATGATTGGGGTATAGAAGTTGGTTTAAAATGTGAAAGATTCCATGATTTTGAGGCATCTTTTCTAAATAAATACTGGCCAAAACAAATACAGCGAAGTGTAATGAGTAATTTCAGATATTTTTTTAAAAAATTTATTTTATCTGCTTAACGTCTCTCTAACAGCGAGGTCTTTAGAGACGGGAAAGGATGGGGGGCAAGGAATGGGAAGGAATTCGGCCATGGCCTTTTGAAGGAAGCATCCCGGCATTTGCCTGGAGTGATATGGGAAACCATGGAAAACCCAAATCTGGATGCCCGGACTGGGATTCGAACCGCCGTCCTCCCGAATGCGAGGATTACACCACCACGCTCGGTCAGAAATTTTAGACCCTATAGTAGGCGAGATGGGAAAATTGTGTAAATTTTGTGAAGACAAAATAAAAGAATTAAGGTACCTAGACAAGTGAAGCAATTCTGGCTTTAAGATTAATACTCGAAGGGTGGATCAAGAAAAACAAAGATACTTTTATGGCCTTTGTTGATACAGAAAAAGCTTTTGATTATGTTAGGTCGGACAAGATGTTCAAAATTTCAAAGAACTTGGGTTTAAAATATCGAGATAGAACAATCTATACTAATATTTTAAATGCAAAAGGAACTCTGACTTTCTGTCTGTTTGTTTGTTACATTACTTGGGCTAAATGGCTACCCCAATCGTGATGAAATTTGGCAAGGAGATGCTATTTGACATTAGGATGGACATGGGATACCATGTTCTGTATAGATAAGAACATATTGTCATTAAATTATGAAAACTATCTGAACTGTGAAAGACAAACATATAATATGTATATGTCTTTGTAATGCGTAACATTAGAGAGCAATGCCAGTGTAGCACAGTGGTAACGTGCTTGCTTCTTAAGAAAACTCCTGTGTGGCTTCGGGTTCAAACCCCGCAGGGAGCAAAAAATTTTTATGAATTGTTTTTCATAGTTTGGGACAAGCCTAGGATTTTTTTAGTAAGGATACCATGTTCTGGCAAATCTTTGGTGATAGAATAGTGCCCTAAGTGTTTACTTTATTCAGAGTATACTAGTTCCACAGGCAGTTTTTGTGTGATCTAAATTAATAATATTATATATGTGAAAGTAAGTCTCCTATTTTTTTTTTTTTTTTTTTTTTTTTTTACATTTTGACGACTATATGTGTATAGCGATATACCTAAATACTTTGTATTATTAGGAACTAAATAGGTTATTTTTTTCCGATATGAATAAATGAGACAGGTTCGACAGTAGAATGGTATATCGATAGCGTTCCCTTAATATTATGCCGACATATCTTAGGTAACTTTCAGCTTTGTGTATCCAATTCCAGCAATCAACTTCTAAATCCACACGTACGAAGTCACGGGTAACAGTTAGTACTTTATAAACTATATACAAATCAAGTAGTTATAATAATAGTAGAGAACCAAGAGAGACATGCATCAGTTAAAAAGGGTGTAAGACAAGGTTGTAGTCTATCCCCGTTAATATTCAACTTGTATGTAGAGGAAGCAATAAAGAAAGTAAAATTTCCATGTGGCATAAGTGTTCAGGGAGAAAAAATAAGTATGCTACGATTTGCTGATGACATTGTCTGGTTAGCAGAAAGGACTGAGGATATTGAGAAGTTGCTGAATGGCATGCACAAAATACTGAAGGAAAATTTTGGACTGAATATAAATCAAAAGTGGTGAAATGTAGCAGAAATGATACCAATCACAGTAGATTAAATATAAAAATAGGATCGGATGCAATAGGAGAAGTAAGTGAATTCTGTTACTTGGGAAGTAAAATTACAACCGATGGCCGAAGCAGGAATGATGTTAAAAGCAGAAAAGCACTAGGAAAAAAGAGCCTTCATGAAAAAGAGAAATCTTTTAGTTTCAAATATTGATCTAGGAATTAGAAAGGACTTTTTAAAACTCTTTGTGTGGAGCACAGCACTTTACGGTAGCAAAACATGGACTTTAGGAATATCAGAAAGAAGGAAAATTGAAGTATTTGAAATGTGGTGCTATAGAAGAATGCTGAAAATTAAGTGGACAGACAAAGTAAGAAATGAACGAGTTTTGGAAATGATGAGGGAGGAAAGAAGTTTGTGTAAGAAGCTTACAGAAAGAAGAGACAGGCTGGTAGGTCATATTTTGAGACATGCTGGATTGGTTAATTTACTGGTGGAGGGAACAGTTGAAGGTAAGAACTGTAGAGGAAGACAGAGATTAGAATATATGAAGCAGATTATTGAGGATGTGGGTTGTAAGGAATATGTAGAGATGAAGAGGTTAGCACAAGATAGGGAGGGACGGATGACTGCATCAAGCCAGTCAAAAGACTGATGACAGCCAAAAAAAAAGTACCTAGATCACCCCATGAGTGTAGAGGATACATTAGATATGCTTTAACAAAAGCTACCTAGATGGGTGCAAGAGAAATTAATTTTGCAACAATGGCATAGTATAGAAGAATTTCTTGGGTCCATGGACCGAATAGAACAATGGAGGGATAATTTGATTTCAGCAGTGGTATCAAAAAAAACAGTGACGGATATAGAGGATTAAATGAAAATCCTGTGGAGCTGATCTGACACTGGAAATATTAGGAATATTAGTGTTTTTAATTTATAAAAGTAAAAATAAGTGGTAAAGGTAGGTTGTAAAGAATACATTCATATACCACACACCAAAAACCTTTACAAGCTCCATACCAGCAAATTTTACAGGGCAGGGGCATTTTTTACATATTGTGTGACTGGAAACTATGGTACTCAATTGATGAAACTTGCAACCTGGCCTCACAACCAGCCTAAGAAAGGTTCTTGGCACTTAAAAACAGTCTCAATTGACAGTGAGCAATGACCGAGCAATGAACACCCCTGAAGTACAAGAAATCAAGAGAACTTCTCAGCAGCACGAGAGAAAACATCAAATCGAAAACACCAGGAAATCCCAAGAATGGAACTCCTGATGGGTCAAAGGAGGAAACCTCTACTTTTAGATCTCCTGAGGGGGTTTGTTACTGCAAAGTGGCTGTTCCAGGAGTAAGTATGAAAAGTGGAACAGTGTGTTAAACGAGATATAGTGATACAACAGTGCTGAAAGTGATGGAAGTTTTTACCTACATTTTGCGTATCTGTACAGAATAACCATAAAAAACTTATGAGTATATAAGTGCGTGTGTGTGTGTGTGTGTGTGTGTGTGTGTGTGTGCGCATAGTTACGTTTTGTAAACATTTAACTAAATGAATACATTCTATCATATAGTTAATTTAGTTTTGTAACTTAACTATCATGCAACATTATAAGTTTTTAATAACGTAAATTAGTCTTAAATCCTGAGCAAAATTCAACTAATATTGTCAGACTAGAATTTAATCGTGTGTTCTTCATGTAATTAACTGGAAATATGGTCCCAGAATAGATACTAGGTGGTGGGCTATTAATCTATTATGTAACAGGATATAAATAAACTGAAACCATGGTAAACCCAAATCTGGGTGGTTAGATGGAGATTCGAATCCAGTTCCTCCTGAATGCAAGTGTTACTGCTCACCCACCATGCTCAGTGGGAGGAACTGAGTTCATGCCTGAAGTCTAACCAGGCTTATTAGCCCTGGCAAACCTAATCTATTATAGGAAAGTCTTGCATTGCCATCTGTTTGCAAAAAGTGTAATTTTGTGTGATCTGTATGGAAAGTAATTTTGGGGGGGGGGGGGGGGGTTGAAATGTGTAGTTTATGAGGCAGAGGATAATGTCCCAGTGTTTGCCTAGATTATGGCAGTAAAGTCTAAAAACTGCAACAGGATGGCCAGGGACCTGCCTGATCCATAGTATGAAGTCTCAGTGCACTAAGCCACAATGGCAGGTTCAGGTTATTTATAGAACTTTAAATGAAGTTTTGATATTATATCATACCACATTCTCACACTGGGCTTGAAAGTAAGAGATGAGTAAAGTGTTAAAGATATTTAACACAGACAGCTGCATTTGTGTAGGTAAGAATTCCCAAGAACTCCGCAATACTGTCAAAAAATATACAAATCAGAATCTTAACTTCAGGCTTCCTGGAAATGCAAAGCAACTGTAAATTGAAAGATCTTATCAAAACTAAACAGGAATCAGTACAGTATGCCATGGTTCTTTGCAGATAGAAAGTCACTAAATTTCAATTATAAGTCAGAAGTAAAACAAAATATTTAGGAAGCTATAGTTAAAAATGCAAAGTGAACTTCACAGTAGTTACTTTTAAGCAAAAAGTCGAAAAGTTTTCAATTTTACAGTAACAGCAGCTATCTACCGCACTATGTATATCACATCACACACACACACTTCCTGAACAGTCTTTCAACAGATTGCATGCAAACTTTCATCCCTCTAGCTTCATAAATATGAGAGTCTACATATTGTTCTTCAGCTTCAAAACAATTACAGTAGAATTCCAATTATCCGAACTCTGATTATCCGAATCGCTGATTATCCTAATCACTTAAGGCAGTCACATTACGACGTGCGTGGAACAAGTTGAAAGGCATATCAACTGAAGAAGAGAAGGAAAAGGAGAAATAGGAAAAAGAATCTCAAGAAATTATTATTATTTTTTTTTTTTTTTTTGTAACTGCTTTACGTCTCTTTTTAACATCGAGGTCTTTAGAGACGGGAAAGGATGGGGGGCAAGGAATGGGAAGGAATTTGGCCATGGCCTTTTGAAGGAAGCATCCCGGCATTTGCCTGGAGTGATTTGGGGAAACCATGGAAAACCCAAATCTGGATGCCCGGACGGGGATTCGAACCGCCGTCCTCCCGAATGCGAGGCCAGAACGCTAACCGTTACACCGCTCCGCTCGGTCTCAAGAAAAGGAAAGGGAAGAGACTGGAGAAGATGGGGATGACGTGTCACTTGAGGAATTCAGAAACATTCTTCTGAAAATTCCTGGATCTCTAGACATAAGTGCTGAAGATTTAGGACAGTGGATGGTGTGTGATTCTTCAGACCCTGGGCATGAAATTCTAAATGATGATGAACTTATTGAAAGTGTGAGACAAGAAAGTATCGAGGAAGAAGATGACCTTAACGTCGAAGTTGAAGCGGACACGGACTATCAACTAGTCAAGCATTTGCAGGCCTTGAAATGGCGTTGAAGTTGATAGAGCATTCCCGAGTGTGACCACATGTAACTTCTCACTGCCAAGCGGATGAAAAACAGTCAAACAGTTTACTTTGACTGAGATGTTCAGCAAGTAATGACTTTTATTTACAGTCCAGTACAAACTGTACTAATGTACAGCACTTGTAAGTAGACTTAACTTGTAAAAGTATTGCCTTTTCATTTAATTAATCAAAAAGTCTTTTTCTTTAAAAATACTTTTTTCTCCCATTTTCAACATACATACAGTAATTAATTAAAATAGATCCTTTAACAGAAAAAATCCAATTAACCAAATCTATGATGGGTCTTTTAGATAAGAAAGCACTCAGATAAAATTACTTACTTTTTTAATTCCAGAAAACTGTAAATGTCCTTGAAAATAATTTTCCTGAACCAACATCCTCAGAAGCTGAGGTTTCAGTGACTGTTGTGTAACATCCGTCTCTTCTTGGTGAAATTTGTCTGTCCATAACAGACTCTGAATTTTTTAGAGTTATAGATATCTTGTCCAAATTCGGTTCAATTTGGTCCATTCCTGTGATGGTACTCTACAGTAACCAGTCACACCTCAAGAATGGCCCAATGCCTAAAACAAAAAAGTGAGCAATTCACATTAAAAAAGTTACTAACAGAAACAATGGCATACAGGGAAATTAAGAATAGGGTCACAGGATTTTATGAGACAGCAGAGTAGTTAAAATGTTAAGCACAAGGTATAGATAATATTACCACAGATACGCTGAAGGAAGGTAGTAAAGACAGTGAACCATACCAGAAGTCAGACCTACTGTATTCCAGCCAACTGTGTCGAGTTGGTGATGGAATCATTACGTATAGATACTGCAGGTATCATAAAGCAATTAGAGCTCCTGAAGTGGGAGAAAGCACTGGGCCTGGATGGAATTCCAGTGTAACAGGCAGTCTGTGCATTAGGGTTTAAATTGGTAGTTTTGGTAATTTATTCTGTGAATATTCTAAGCTGCTTCGAGCGAGCAGAACGAGCAAGATGCATACGTGCGTAAGGACCACAAATTTGCAAGATTCAGGTTACTGCAACGAAGCGCACATCATGCGCCTAGCACGTGATCACACGGATAAGAACCCGAGTTGCATCGGATCGTCCTATTCTGTAACGATTCTTCCAGCAGTCATGTAAGAGGTAAGACTTGTGTCTTGTCTGTGTGCCTTCGGCACTGGGCAAGCTATGCTTGCCTATAGTCTTGTCTCATGTTGGTTATTATTTGGTTAGGTAAAGTAGTTAGATAAATTATTCATTCATTATTCAATCTGTGTAACTTAAATGAGTTTTTGCCGTTGGTTGTAATAACGTTGTAGCCTCGTGATATTTGGTAATATCGGGTTATAATCAGGATCGTTAATTATTCAGTTATTTGTATTTAATCAGTAAAGTCATCTTTCCATTATACTTGTATGAAGAAGCTATTAATGCATTTAGTAAGTTGGTAACAATTGTAGCTATGCTTGTGTGTCATTTCCCTTCCAGCATAATGTTAGACAGAGTTGCGGATAAATGTATGGTTAGGCTTTTATAATTAAAGTATGTTTAAATTATCAGTTGTGTTGCCTCAGTCATTTACAGTTGTTAGGTTAGATCCCAAGTTATTTCAGATAATTATGTGGAAGAGTTTGTGATGTATCAGAAAGGTAAGATCTATTATAAATATCACAAGTAAAGCAGTCATGGGACTCCTGCTTTATCAATAGAGTCGCCCTGGTGTCAATATCCTTATCCAGACAAATAACATCTAGGTGCCCACAAGTAGTTAATCTGTTATAGCCTGGAAGATAGTCTAAAATCCTAGGATGCTTCTAAGAACACCTCTCCAAATCAATCATAATGCCCACAAGTGGACTGCACGGCCATAATAACCCCCTTTATCACCTATATATAACCTCCGTTTATTACACCAGTAAGGGTATTTTCAGAGTACACAGCAGAAATCGGACCATTTCTGTCTGATATATTCAGTTAATCCTTAGAAGAGCAAAAAGTACCTTCCGACTGGAAAATCGCGCAAGTAACTCCGATTTTCAAGAAAGGTGATCGAAGTGATCCTAGAAACTACTGTCCCATATCTATAACATCGGTTTGTAGTAGAGTTATGGAACATATTATATGCTCGAACATTATGAATTTTCTAGATGAAAATAATTTGCTTACGGCAAATCAACACGGATTTAGGAAGAAAAGATCATTTGAAACACAGCTGGCCCTATTTACACCCGACATAATAAAAGTAATTGATGCAGGTTCACAAGTAGATGCAATTTTTTTTAGATTTTCAGAAAGCCTTTGACTCTGTGCCACACAACCGCCTTTTAGCGAAGCTTCGAGCGTACGGTATATCAGATCAGCTTTGTGAATGGATAAAGGATTTTCTAACTGGTCGGTCGCAGTATGTCGTCGCTGAAGGAGAAAGTTCTTCTAATCTAGATGTTACATCAGGTGTATCTCAAGGAAGTGTAATAGGACCACTTTTTTTCCTTAATTTTTATAAACGATCTCAGAGACAAAGTGAAAAGCATTTTCAGATTGTTTGCTGATGACATAGATATTTATAGGGAAGTAAGGAATTCAGCCGACTGCTTAGAAATTTAGCGCGATCTGGATGTTATTTTGGCATGGTGCGCTGAATGGCAACTTATACTAAATTGTAAAAAGTGCAAGACAATGAGCATAACTAACAAAAAGAATCCAATTGTTCAGAAATACAAGGTAAACAGTTCAGTTATTGATATGGTCGATTCTGTGAAATATTTGGGAGTGACAGTACAAAGGAACATGATATGGTACTGTCACATTAATTCGTTAATAGGTAAAGCTAATTCTAGGCTGCGATTCCTGGTCAAGTCTTGAAAAATTGTAATGATCAAACATAGGAGATAGCGTACAAATCTCTTGTGCGTCCACATTTGGACTACTGTTGTGCCATTTGGGATCCGTTTCGTAAGGGGTTGATTGACAATATAGAGAAAGTACAGAGAAGAGCTGCTCGATTCGTGACCGCTTGCTATAGTCCTTATGAAAGCGTCACAGAACTGATTAGTAGACTGGGCTGGGAGTCTCTGGTAGATAGACGACGCACGTTTCGTTTAAACTTATTGGTAAACATGCGTACTCCCACATTCACTTACGAGTGTAGTGAAATACTTTGTTCACCAACCTATTTCAGTTGGAATGACAGGGAAGATAAGATTAGAGAAATAAGGTGCCGCACTGATTCTTATATGAATTCTTTTTTCCCCTCGTACCATTCGGGATTGGAATACACAACAAAGAGATTAGCTTTGGTGCTGAGCACTCTCTGCCACCCACAATTTTGTGAATTGTATATATGTAGATGTAGAAATGTGCTACAATAGTACCATTTCATAAGATGGGGAGACAAATAAGGTTGAGAACTACAAACCCATTAGTGATGGGCCAGTTGATGCAGTGTAGAATAGCCAGCTACAGTAATAAAAAATCCGTGAGGGAAAGAACTGGTTTGTAAGACAGCAGCAGGTTATTCAAGTGAATCTTAGATAGTAGATTATGTGCAAAACATTTCAGATGAAATGGACAAGGGAGGTCAAGTAAATTGTGTGGTACGGGATCTTACTAAGGCATTTGACAGAGTCACAGAATGGTTGTGGTTAAGACTGTTGGGATAAACCAACATATATATTGCTGGGAGGAAGAATTTTTAAGAACTAGGAAGCAAAGCATCAAAGTGGACAATGCAAAATCAAGGGAGATGGAAGTGAGATGTTATCATGTGTTAGTAGAGTAGCGCTGATTTGGTCAGCAGGTGTATGCCAGGGTCGTATGGAATAATAGTTATTGACCTGTATCGGACAACATGTGTCATAAAGCCAGGTGTTGATCTGAGGGCAGGTGGGATTTCGAAACTTATAGCGCCGAGTGCACCTCACCATCCACGGAATTTGCTGATTGCTGAAAATGCAGGTGTGGTGTGTGCTAGATTATTATCACCTCATCAAACAGGTCAACCGAACTTTCATTTTAGGTGATGAAGTAAGACTCGATCACTTGGATACCATAGCTGTTAGCATGAGCCTTGGGGAGGCAGCCCTGCCGACAGAGTCAGCCAATCACTCGCACCCTTCCTTGCTTCTTCCATTAATTCGGCAACTGGTGTAGACCGTGGCTTCCGGCATATATACGCTGTATATTGAAAGCTTCTGCAGCCAATAAACCTGAAGTATAGCATCTACAGATTTATTCTCTCTTGTTTGCTTGTCTTAGGGCATGATATCTGCAAGCAGACACCGAAGACTCAACAGCGGTTTGGACCAGACAACTGATGCCTTCCGCAGAAATGAGGAGTAAGATATAAAGCAACAGTTAAGTCCACACCCCTCACACCAAAACCATCCTGACTAAACCCCATGGCTTAGAACAACACCAAAAAGGCCACAAAACCCAATTTTAGTTTTTTTTTTCAGTTTGTGTCGTTCTCTTGAATTTCAACCTGCACTTCATAAATATCAGATTATGGTCAAAATTTAGTCTCTGTGTAATTAATTAGGTATCTCATAAATTAGATGATATCTTACAGAACCACCTTTAAGTTCCAACTGTGTGTAGTTTTTGTACAATTCCTAAACTGTGTGTTTGCTATACCCTGTTAAAAAAAAAAAAACCAGAATAAGTTAGTTGCAACAGTTTCAGGTACAGAAAAGAGTTGTTATGAATGAATAAGCTTTCAAAACAAATAAATGGGGGTAAATTTAAAGCCTCTAACATAGAAAATAAATAATATAAACATAATCTTAATAACGAGCAACCTTTAAATCGAAATTAAACTGAAGTCGTAAGGAAACAAAAAAATTAAATGTCAAAATTTTAAAATGTAGGAATTTCATGAAATTTATTTCAACAAATAGTGTTATTAAAGACAAGTATTTTGATATATGGATAGTATAGCCTAGAGGAATTTTACTTTAAGGTATATAGCCATATGGAAGTTGTGACGGTTCTAGGGCTTTACAGAGTGTATTTTAAGACATTTGTCTGAGTTGTATTATAAAAATTATGAATTGCGAGCGTGGTGTAATATTAGGATCCACGCGTAGCCACAGGTATTGCGACACAATCCTGGTGTCTTGGTAAGTGTTGCATCAAAAACCAGCGTCAGTATAAAAAGGACGAGACGCCACCGAGCGTGGCTTTTTCGTCACCAGTCTTCATCGCAGTCGGACCTTCGGTCCAGAGCAGAGTTTAAATTTGTGTGGCAGTGGGTGACTTCTAGGTGTTTGCGGTAACCGTCTGAGTTGGTCTTTTGTCTTTGTTCGGGGAGTAAGTGAGTCGTCTGGTATTTTATTTTTGTTATTCATCGAAAGTGAGGATTTTAGTATAATCACTCAAATTAGGTTTTTTTCGTGAAACTAGCAAGAGCTAAGTTTACATAAAGTGTGTCAGGTTAGGGAAGCAATAATAATACCAGCGAAATTTCTTATTAGTCGACACTCAGCGGTTGCGCAATTGTTTAAATTTGCAACGTCTATTCCACTGTTTTAAATTCCGTTCCAGTTTAGAAGTTGTATATCAGCCATCAAGTATTGATTTTGTAATTTATTTCACCCTGGGTAAACACCAATGTTCTGTAAGTTTTCAGCAAAGAGTATAAATAGACAGCTATCATGGCCAGTCTACTGCCAGTCACCAACCAACGATATCGGGTCAGTCAATGTTGCATTCTTGAACAAAAGACCTGTGATATTTCAAACATGTAGTCCAATGACATAAATTTGAGGCCTCGGACCCAGTTCATGGACTCTAACAAATATTTTGATGAAAGGAAACACATAAATTCACACAGTGACAGAAACTTTTACTAACAATGTGCTACTCAGAAAATAGTGTAAAACAGTTCTGCTAAGTTCACTCTAAATGGGGTTGCAATTTTAACATATGATTGCAAGAGTGAATGCTTTTTATTCAGTGTGTATGTTACTTGAAGAATAATCTGCAGTCTTCAAATGTGATTTTGAAGTCTCATCTAGTATTCAACTAGAGCTACAAAAATGTGTGATCTGATACCAGCTAAACTTAAGAACTTCAACAGAATATATGTCTCAACTATCTACAAGTGACTTTTCATTTCTGTATGTTATCCCCATCAACTGTTGCAGAGTAAACAGTTCAACAATTTGGTGACTTTTCATGAATCTATGCATCTTCAGAATAGGTATCAGACATAACAAAGCATCACCAACCACAGTTACAACTTATGTGCAAATGCTGTAAACCCCAATGTACCGTTTTACATAACAGTGTACTCTTACTGAGGTGATAGGATGAATAAGCAAGATAAGACTATTGGGGGAAATTACACTGTGAGATCAGAGGAGGGTACAGCAGTGGACTTAAAATGTCAGGTGTGACTGGAAGGGAAATAGGGAAAATGCAGTACAAAGTAGCTGAAAGCCCAAGGGGAATAAGAAATGATCAGTTCTTTCAGTCATAAAAACATAATGAGAGAAAAGTTTACCAATTTATATGTCATGAAGAGGGTTAAAATTATATCAGACTGATGGAATAAAATAGGGTACAAGATTTGTAATACTTGGAAAAATAAAAGCGGAATAGTATGATTTTATTAACTTAAGAACTAAGAATTGGATAATAATTTAATATTAGCAAACTTGTAGTTAGAAGGAAAATTATAATGTTGCTGGTTTCTTGGTTCAGAGTGTAAAATAAAAGTTGAATGAGGATTTTAAATTTGGGTTAATGGTGGTGATACACAGGAAGCTTTGTGGAAATAGTGAACAACACAAGTGAGACTCGTGGAACTAAGTGCGGATCAAATATAAACCACAATGCTTTCGAAAGTACCAGAGCATGCCGGACTACTAATTTTTAGAGTTGTTAGTTTTTTCGTATTAGATATTCATGCATAGGAAGCATTTATTCTTGTAATTAAACTTTTTGTTGGCAATATTTACTTTTAGACGTCATGTTTTTAATTTATTTTTTTACTTTTTGCTTTAAACCTCGTTGACAGCTAAGGTCATTAGAGGCGGGATAGGATTGGGGACAAGGAACCGGAAGGAATTCGGCCATAGCCTTTTGAAGGAAGCATCCCAGCATTCGTCTGGAGTGATTTGGGGAAACCATGGAAAACCCAAATCTGGATGCCCGGACGGGGATTCGAACATGTGTCCTCCCGAATGCAAGGCCAGAACATAACCAGTTCACTCACCACGCTCAGTGTTGTTATATTCCTTCTGAAGAAGTCACACCTGAAGACACCCACGAAGATTATAATTTCTATTAAAGCATTGCTCGTGTGTAAAAAAGTTTTGAAACTGTTGTTTCTTGTCTATTATGCAGAATTTATAGTACTAATATTTTGAAGTATTGACTGAGATATTGTATAAAAAATGTGTGTATAGATTAAATTAGTGTTGACGTCCACAAGAACAGTATTGCATGGGACAAGTAAGCTTATTGCTATATAACAGGTATCCGCACATTGGCTTCTACTGTGACTGTCTCGCGCATCACGCTGCCCGATACGTGCACATCCCAACCGCTTGGGCACAGATTTCGTCGAGCAAGGGGTTATGTCATCTAAGTTAGTTTTGGCAAAATACAGTCAAATTTAGCAGTGGTGAGCATGGTTTTGGGCAGTCATGATTGTATAGGGAGATATGTGGAGATATATGAGAATTAAGTTTTTCCCAGAGTATGGCTGACAAGAATTCTTCACAGGTATTCTGCTGGATAATTTCTTCTTTACATATTTTGGTTGCTGCCAAAACATTGTGGAAAGAAGAAATTATCCGGCAGAACACCCGTGAAGAATTCTTGTCATGTGGAGATATAGGTAAATGAAACAGTGAATTTCAACTTTAAACTCACTTAGAGCATTAGATATTTATTTATTTATTTTTATTGTGGCTTTACGCCTCATAAACATCGAGATCTTTAGATGTGGGAAAGGATGGGGGACAAGTAACAGGAAGGAATTCGGCCATGGCCTTTTGTAGAAAGCATCCCAGCACTCGCCTGGAGTGATTTGGGAAACTACAGAAAACCCAAATCTGGATGCCTGGACAGGGATTTGAACCCAAGTCCTCCCGAATACAAGGCCAAAGCATTAACCACTCACCCACTACGCATAACGCTCGGTTTAGAGCGTTAGAAGAACAGTTTCAAAATTAATACGGGAACATTCATTCAATTAAGAATTTTTCATACCCATGTAAGTGAGACAAGTTGTTGTGATGAAATAGGGCAGATTTCTTCATATAACAAAACCTGTAGTCTTTAACAGACATATATTCGATTTTCGTCAAACTAAATTTGTGATAATGGTAGGTTCACAAAAAATTTATATTAAACAGTGATTATCAGAAATAATTAATCTTATCATTTCAGTAGTTGGTGTTTTCAAACATGAACAGTTAAGTTATTCATATTCTCAATTTCTAGTTAAGTGGTGACCAGTGTAAATTAGCTGCACCAGTAGACATATAGGACATTCCATATATTTATTCTTTATGTGCACTAACATTCCATAATATCAAATATTCTCATACTGTGAACCACAAATTTTAACACAACAAATATTAAGGGTGGAAAGGAAACACTGAATGATGCAACCAGAAGTTTCTGTGACTACGTTGGGGAATTGAGACAGAGAGAAGGCTTTCAGAAACTCATTAATAAGAACGGGAAATAAGCTACTGTAAATATGAAATGTGGAAGTATGAAACAACCAAGAGTAGTAAGGCCATTAGGGAATATCACACGGGTATTGTGAGGGAATTATTAGAGTAATGAGCTATTCCATATAAGTAAGAATATGAAGACTAGAATTTGGAAATATATTTCAAGCATGAAGAGTCCAGATCTGCTAAAGAGGGTGAAGCAGCTGGTGTTGAGAAATACTGAATGATTAGTTTCAGAGGTGAGAATAGAAAGGTTATTACTGATGGGGACTAAAATTTACCAGGTGTAACCTGGGTAGGAAATAAGATTATTAACACAAGTGAACAGAAATTTGTAAATACCTTAATAAGGGAAGGAGGGTTCAGACAAGTGTAGAGCACAACACTAGGTGACATAACATGTTGGAAATCTTCCTAATAAAGACCGATGATAACCTCATGGAGTGTCAAGTAACTGAAGGAATAAGTGATCATGAAGCAGTTCTGATGAATATTAGAGGATTCAGTAAACCAGTAACCTAAACTGAAGGTGGAAATAAGTACAATTATTTTTTTTAAAAAAACACCTATTTCGAACTTGAAGAGATATTTCAGGAAAAGATTCAGCAAATGGAAGGATGGCACAAGTACAGTAGAATCAAGGTGGTAAGAGTTCAAAGTGGTGATAAGAAAAGGTGAAGAAATATTTATTCCAAAACAAATAAATAAATAAAGAGATGTAGATAACCTACATACTATAACAGGGAATTGAGGAGGTTAAAGAGGTTGGTACGAATAGAACATAACAGAATTATGAGACAGCAGGGTAGTAGTGAATATTTGAAGCAAATAAACAAGGAATTGATAACAGTAAAGGTGGTTAAAGATGGTTTTATGAAGAGTATTATCAGTGCAGGAGGACCACTGACTGATGCATCTAGAAATTTCTATGGCTAAGTTAGAAAACTGAGGGGCAAGGAAGGTGTTGAGACAATTATAGATAAGAATGGAGAAGAAGTTACTGAGGATTTGAAAAAGGCAGAGATTTTAACTGGTTTAGTGAGACCATGAGGTACAATGAATCAGAATGGGAGGGTGTAAATTGGAGAACGAGCTTAACAACACAATTAGAAATGAGCAGACCAAACAATTCGATATTCAGACTAAGGATGTCATGAAGAAAATAAGAAAGGGGCTGGTGTAGATAATATTACTACAAATGTCTTAAAGACAGCATGATGTGACATTGTACCGTATCTTGAAATAGTATTTAAATTAAGTCTGGATACTTGCTTCTGAAGAAGTGCAATAGTAGTACCGGTACAAAAAGGAGGAGTGAAAAATATAGTAATAAATTATAAGCCAATCAGTTTGACATCAGTGGTAGGTAAATTACTGGAGAGATTGATATGCAACCACATCAGACATATATGTAAAGAGTGTAAGTGGTTTTCAAGTCTAAAACATTGTTTTAGGCAAGAATATTTAGGTGAATCTCAGTTAGTAGGACATATGCAAGATATTTTGGATGAAATGGACATGCGAGGCCTAATTGATAGTGTTGAACTGGACCTTTTGGAGGCCTCTGAGATGGTGGGCTATAAGATGGTGATAAATATGTTAAAAACTATTAGAGTGGATGAGAAAATGTTTTTCTGCTAGAAGCAATGGTCCCAATACACTAACCAGTGGTATTCCCATGTTAACTCCTACTAATTTTGACACTGTAATTACTACCCTGACTTTTTGCTTTCTACCTTTTAGGAATTCTCCTACCCAGCAAATCACCATTTTTATCAACTCCAATAGTTTTTACCTTATTTAGCACCATTTTATGGCTCACTCTGTCAAAGGCCTTTGAAAGATCTAGTGCTACACTATAAACTTGACCTCCCCTGTCCATTTCATCAGAAATATCTTGCATATAGCCTACTAACTGAGATTCGCACGAATATCTTTATCTTCAGTCATATTGCCGACTTGAAAACCAATTACGTTCCTCACAGATATGTTTGACATGGTTGCATATTAATCTCTCCATTAATTTACCTACCCCAATGTCAAGCTGATTGGCCTATAGTTTTCAACCCTATTTGTCACCCCTCCGTTACGGACCAGAACTACTATCGCACTTTTCCAGTCATCTGGTAAACAGCAAGTATCCAGGCTCAATTTAAATAATGTTTCAAGATAAGTTACAACGTCCCATCCTACAACCTTTAAGACATCTGTAGTAATATTATCCACACCAGCCCCTTTACGGTTTTAGATTCCTTAGTTCCTTCATATCATCTTCATATTTAATTTCAAATTTTCTAATCTGCTCACTTCTAACTGTGCAGATAGGCTTGTTTTCTGATACAACACCTACAGTTTCTGAATCATTGTCCCTAATGGTCCCACTGAACCAGTTACTTAACAACTCTGCCTTTTTTAAATCCTCAGTTACTTCTTCTCCATCCTTATCTATAACTGTCTCAATACCCTCTCTTCCTCTCAGTTTTCTGATATAGCTATAGAAATTTCTAGATGCATCAGTCAGAGTTCCCCCACCCCCATACCAATAATATTCTTCATAAATTCATCCTTGGTCAGTTTCTTTGACATTATTAATTCCTTAGTTGTTTCAAGAATTCCTTACTGTCTCACTGTTTCTTAACTCTGTTATGTTCTTGTCTCACCAACCTCTTCACCTCTCTGTTAGCGTATGTAGTTTCTGTACTACTCTTTATTTTCTGTTTTGGAATAAACATTTCTTCACCCTTTTTATTATTTGCTTGAACCCTTCCCACTTTGCCTCTACTATACTTGTGCCACTCTTCCATTTAATAAAATTAACCCTGAAATATCTTTTCAGTTCCAAAATTTGTGCTTTTCTATAATTGTATCTATTTTCTCCTTCAATTCTGGCCACTGGTTAACTGAATCCTCGTATATCTATCAGAACTGCCTTGTTGTCACTTACTCCTTCAGTTACTTGACACCCAATTAGATTATCATCAGGATTTATTAGGAAGATATCCAATATGTTTGGTCCCCTTGTTTTCTGCTCAACCACCTGTGAAAACCCTCCTTCCATTAGTAAGGTGTTTGAAAATCTCTGTTCTTTTCTGCTATTTGTCTTATTTCCTAACCAATTGACACCTGGTATGTTCAAATCCCCACCAATAATGACAATTCCATGCTCACTTCTGAACTCTGAATATAAATTTAGTTTCTCCCCTAGAGCCTCATCTTTATCATTCATTTTTCCAGTAGGGTATGCAGCCAACACCCTGAATTTTTCTTTTTTATTTCCCCAGAAGTCTATCCCAAGTAACTCATGGTCATGATCTCTGAACACCAGTGACTGTAGTTGTCTCTGCTAACCAGTATGAATACCCCTCCCCCAGTTGAAACCTCTATCTCTGTGGTACACTCTGTAACCATCGGCAAAAATCTCATTGTCTAGTACTCCTTTTAACCAGGAATCTACCCCTATAACTAACTACTTGATGTTCATGTGTCTCTATTAGGTTTGCAAACTCCATTACTTTGTTCATTATACTTCTACAGTTTACCAGTAACACTCTTATCACAGGCTTTGTGATATTTTCAGCTCCAACGTTCGCTTTTCCAGATCTGCCCCCCTCTGTTATTGTTTCAAAAGCTTCTTCTATTTATTCTGTATTAGTAATTTTTCTAGCTATGAATCTACACTCAGTATCGCTTTGGTTAACTATTTTTATCCCTTCACCAACAGCTCCTAATCTAAAGAGGCACAATCCTGACCCCGTCTCCTTTACAGCCTTAGCTAACAACTGTGAAAGTACCTACTAATTGTCTCCACAGGCACAACAACTTGCTGATCGTTTCGTCTTTGTCCCTCATCCTTATGTCCATCTCCCTGAGCCTTTCATACCTAATGCAAAGCGGACAAAACCACGGGAGAGCCTCATTTATTTCTCATGTTACCTCTCCACAGCATGCCCAATGAAACTCCTTCTTACACCCACTGCAACCCACACCATTCTTCATGTTCCTGCAACAGGCGCCACACTTGCAGATATGATTTTTCCCAAATACTTCAAGAACCTTTCAAACAAATTTTAAAGTAGCAAAAACAATATTACAAATTGAAATATGGTATTACCATTGGTAGATTATTATTTAATGGAGTAGCTTTTTAAACTACCAGACTCTAATTTAGGATAGTTTAACCAGACTACCCACAAAACACTGACTGTATTCCTGATAGCTCTAACTACACTAGCATACCACTGACCTGGAATAGTACTACTAAACTCTGCTACATATGAGTTAAAGCTCAACTGGACACATTGGACAGGAGTAGGAAAAAATTTCAAAAACCTTCACTTGTTGGTGAGACTGATGAGGGGATGTACAAGAGAGGTAGAGGAACTGGGTTACAAAGCTTTGGTCAGACCATTGCTTTAATATGGTGGTGTAGTATGGTACCCTCATTTTTGGCATCAAATACAGGGTGATTCAAAATGATTGTCGGGGTTTCAAAAAATTCCTACACTTAGCACAATTGAGATACGAATTTGAATCTTATTTTGATGTGTAAAGAAACTCATCAAGTTTTTTTTACATCCATTACAAATGTTCGATATGTGCGCCCTGTGTCACTCTACACACATCTATGCGATAGTCCATTTCATCCCACACGCAACGCAGAACGTCATCAGAAATGTTTAGAAAGGCAGCCCTGATCCATTCTCTCACTTGTGGAATAGTCACAGGTAGAGGAGGAAGATAAACTTGATCCTCGACGTAACCCCACAGGAAAAATTCACATGTCACATGGGGTTAAATCTGGTGAACGAGGTGGCCAAGCCATGAGCATTTGGTCACTGTCGGCTCCGCGTCCTATCCATCGCTGCGGCAATCGTTCGTTGAGAAATGTTCTGACCTCCCGATGGAAATGAGGTGGAGCACCATCTTGTTGGAATATGAAATCATCCACCTCTTTCAGCTGAGGCAGCAACCACTCAGAGACCATATCGAGGTAAGTTAGTCCTGTTACTGTCTGTTCATTGAAGAAGAACGGGCCGTACGGGCTTTTCCATTTGCATAAGCAGCCCTTCTCCACGAACTGTGCATACCACCTCCGAATGGAATTGTCTGAAGGTGTATCCTTCATTAATTTTTTTCGAAAGTGCCGTTGGACAACGGTAACTGACTGACACACGTGAAAATCTAGAGTGCAAAAAGCCTTTTCTATAGCGTTAGCTGCCATATTGCAAACACTGACATCTGGCGGAACAAAACATAACTACAAGATTAGCGGCTGCTACAAAACAAAACTTTGAGAGTTTGTCTATTCATCCATGTAAAGACAATACTTTATGTTTAGTACATAGCCGGTAAAAAATTCATGAAACCCCAACAATCATTTTGAATCACCCTGTACAGGAGTTGGAGGGTGTGCAAAGAATGACTGCTAGATTTGTCTCTGGAAACTACCACAGAACACAACCAGTAACCGATATGATAAAAGAGCTGGAATGGGACTCTTTGGAAGACAGGAGGAAGGTGAAGAAAGTCATGGGAGTGTATAAGGCATATATCGGTGATTAGGAGTGGAAAGATATTGATGTAAGAATTAAAAGTAATTGATGGAAAGGAAAAGATGACCATGATGACAATTGGCACCCAATTTCAGGCACAAAGGTGTGAGAAGAATTTCTTTCATCGTAAGGGGGTCAGGGATTGGAATAAGTTACCAAGGAAATTGATGAATAATTTGCCAAAATCATTGAAAGAATTTAAAGCTGAAATTTGTCGAGGGCAAAGTAGGTGGGTACAGGAAAGTGGGAAAATGGGTGTGTATGGAAATTGCCACTGTAACATGCACTCCGTCACAATTAAAATAAATTTGGTAGCAGATAACAGAGCCTATATCTAAGTCAGGTATATTTGTGAGGAAAATGAAGTGGTTTGAGGATTAGCAACATCGGTTTTGGAGAAGTTAGTCATGTGAATCTCATATGCAAGATATTTCAGATCAAATTACTAGGTGGCACTAGATCATTTTACATGGAGATCTTATAGAGGTTCAAAACATTCAGGTCAATCAGGATGTGGCTTTTTGGTGTAGGAATTCTTAGGCAGGAAGAGAGAAATGTGATATATGGAGAAGGGTGAGGGGAGGAGTGTATATGAGAATAGTCCACAATTGGCCACTGCTGTTTATTATACCAATGAATGCTTCTGATGTTGGATTACAGGTAGTTTACAGATTACATAATGTTAATTAATAGAATTACATTGAGAGTGGAAATTGACAAAATGTCTAATGGAGTGAATCAGCATGAAATGAACACACACAAAAAATGAGCTTATTAGACAGGAAAATAAAGGTTTTTTATGTGATTATCCAGTGGCATGCAAAGTGAATATCATTTAACAATAAACTCATACGATACATTGTGGAGGAGGTAATGAAATAATTATTAGTCCTGAAACCATGAGAGAGGGTAATGAAGGAATTTAATAGGTGAGTGAGGTAAGTACATTGTTTGAGTACGGTCATTCTTTCTCATAGATGAAAATACCTTCCAATAGTATCTACCTTGGTATTACAGCATTCCAAAAATCTTATTAACATTAAGTTTTCCACCTCTTACACATAATTAGCAGATTAATTTCATTATTTATTTTCTCTATTTTATTGTAATCTCCTTACGAAGTTGGCATGTATTTGTATACAAATGATGAGGGGCAAGGGGGGTTGGGGGGGGGGATAAAAGTGCTAGTTTGAATTCTATCCTCAACAGTAACATTCTTCTAAAAATGTTCATAATAAATCGCCTGTTTCCATATTTTTAACCAGCATTCTCCCACAGAGCTAGGTGTGCATAGTAATGTGTTTGCCGTATGTTTTTCTTCTTGTAGTAAAGCATAAATGTTTTAATGGATTATTTTTGTCAACTTTTACTGTAAATTAAATTCCACAATTTTGTTATGCTTATTGGAATGTTAATTTTTACTATATTTAAGGAAACTGAAGAAATATGTAATAAAAATTACATAATGAAAAACAATATTAACAGGATCCAAAGGGTGGAGTGATAACCTTTGTTTTAGCATGAACTTATGGGTCTCGCATGGTCATCTGAGAACGCGGTTTGATCTGTTCCCAGAGTGAATGAACCCCTTTACCCGGTCACTATGAGTCATAAGCTTTCAAACTGTGAAACCCCAACCAAATTGGTTGGATAGTTTTTGTATGATGCATGGACAAAAGGACAGACAGATGTAGTCTGCTTACAGATTTATGTTTTTTTTCCCCTCGATTCGCCGAGCTAAGGTGCTACTGGCTCCTGATTTTACACAGCATGCCATTGTGAATCATGAGGGCGTTGGGTGGGGAGGTGGGAAGGAACTGTGTCCTGCCGAATTCAAACTAGGTTTGTTAGACCTGGCATACTTAACTTATAGAAGGAATGTTTATGTTGCTATCTGTCTTTTTTTTTTTAATTGCTTAACGTCTCTTAACACCAAGGTCTTTAGAGACGGGAAAGGATGGGGGGCAAGGAATGGGAAGGAATTCGACCATGGCCTTTTGAAGGAAGCATCCCGGCATTTGCATGGAGTGATTTGGGAAACCATGGAAAACCCAAATCTGGATGCCCGGACAGGGATTCTAACCGGTGTCCTCCCGAATGTGAGGCGAAAACGCTAACCGTTACACCATCACGCTCGGTGCCTGAACCAGAAGAAAAATATCATAAAAGTGATACGGATAATTCTTGGATAGCTGTGTGTGTCAGAAAGTTGCTATAGCGGTATCGCCATCTAGAA
>CM061921.1:227164092-227214097 GCA_031002005.1 Vandiemenella viatica | reverse complement strand
TGGCATTGTGACCGATTACTTGAATTACCGAAAATTGTGCTCATGTTGGGTACCGAAAATGTTAACGGATGTGCACAAAACCAAAAGTTTAGGCAGTGCATTGACTTTCCTTGAGCAGTACCACAACGATGGTGATGATTTCTTAAGCCAAATTGTTACGAGCGATGAGACATGGGTGACCTACGTCACACCTGAATCAAAGCAACAGTCCATGGAATGGCGGCATTCAGATTCACCCAGAGAAGTGAAGTTCAAGCCAACGATTTCTGCCCGGAAAATCATGTGCACAGTTTTTTGGGACAGAAAAGGAGTATTGCTTGTGGAATTTCTGCCTCGTAATGAGACAATCAATGCAGCAGCTTATTGTGAGAAATTGAACAATCTGCACCGTTCAATCCAGAACAAAAGACGTGACAAGTTGAGCAAGGGCATCGATTTGCTGCATGACAATGCCCGTCCACATGTGGCTAATCAGACCAAAGATCTCATCACATCTTTTCAATGGGAAACTCTAGATCATCCTCCATACAGCCCTGATCTGGCGCCAAGTGACTACCATCTGCTCCTGCACTTGAAGAAACACCTGGGCGGTCAGCTTCTTGAAGACGATAACGAAGTCAAAACAGTTGTGATGCAGTGGTTAACAAGTCAGGCGGCAGACTTCTATGAGGAGGGTTTTCAAAAACTGGTACTACGTTATGAAAAGTGCTTAAATATTGAAGGGAATTATGTAGAAAAGTAGAGTAAGGTACAGGCTTTCATGTAAAAATAAAATTATTGATATATATTTGCACGTCTTTTTTTAATTTCGAAACGGTACTTACTTAAAAAACATGCCTCGTATTTAAGGCATACTGCTCTATTGAACTTCCTTCAATTTTTTCATTGTGGATTTATCTAAATTAAAATTCTTATAATCTTGATCAAAAATTCAAAACTAATGATTTTTTTTTTTTTTAAATTCCACTGAAATTTTTTTGTGTGCTACGATGGAAACCAATGGTATCCATCAATTTTGAAAGGTTATCATGAGTATACAATTTCAAATATACATTTTTTTTTAAATGTTAATGTTTTGCCCAGCAAAATTAAAAATCTACCATCAGTTATTAAATTAGAACATTGGGCACCTAAACACTGCATTAGGCACTGAGTGTGTATTCAGTTCTGCTAGTTCAGTAGCTCTGTTACATGCAGTCATCATCATGGTTAAGAGTTTGATCCAAATTATTGTGAAGATATTAATGTTTAAACAGATTGGAGTGCTGGTTTCACATTAGTTATATATTTCAATAAAATCTTCATTAATCGCCAGTTACACAACAGGTCAGTGACAAAATGAACATACCTGCATGATAAGGAAGAGTTTCAACTCCCTTCTTTCTGAGAATGGAAGCAACTGTCTCAGTCGCTTCACGTGTTCGACAATAAATAATGCCACATCCTTGGGAATCCTGTATTGTCATAAATAAATTTAAAAAATGCACAATGATTTAGCATATATAATACCAAATGCTTACGTTATTAAAAAACACTGCAAAAATGAAAACATTTCTCTAAAAAGGATGCATTCCTTTAGCACAAGAAACTAGTGTATTTACCTCATCATCTGGAACTCTATGAGGGTCTAAGCAATTAATCACAAAATCCCTCAAATTCTCATAGGGATCATCAATTTGAGCCTTGAAGACAACATCATAGAATAAATTTGCTCTAAAGCAAGGAGTTTTGAACATTGCAACAGGTTTCCGAAAGTTCAGTGATGAAATTATATCTTCAACGACCTGAAACATGTAAATACTGTGAGAGAAAACTTTTACACCACAAAACACTTCAAAAGGGATAATAAGAAATAATAGCATTGAATAATGTGGAAAGGAAATATAACGTATACCCATTATTTGCCAAAGCTGAAGGAAGGAGTGCTACAGCAACAAAAAACATTACAAAAACACAGAAAACACAATTTTTAGGCACTGACTTTACTCACAAATATAGAAATCAATGTACACTGCTAGGCCATCATGTTTGCCACTGTCCTCATTTTTTAAATCTGGTAAATAATAGGTCTACTTTGTGTTTCTTGGCTGTCTGGGTAACACCGCATCATGCTACCGGTACAGCCAAGAAACAACTTTTGGCCAAGAAAGCATACGATCATTTCTATAAGTTCCTTCTGTGCCATAAGTTATTGAAAACACTGAATAATACAAGATAATGCATTGCAAATGCAAAATCTTGAAATTTTCATGCTTAATGGTTAACACTGGGAACTGCTGACTAACTCGCATAAATACAGGGTTAGCCAGTGAAACGGGAAGATTGGAGATGGCCTTGACAGTTGTAATGTGAGTGGTGGGGGTAATAGTGGCCATCTCCGTTCCACCTGTGTGTCCCGCCATTTAGTTGAGATGGATCGTTGGACGGGTGAACATCGCGGCTACGCGGTTAAAGCGTATTATACGAATGGTGAGAGATTGGTGAAAACGCGACGTGCTTTTCGACGCCATTTCAACATACCGCACAACAGGCCTGTTCCTTCGGATAACGCAATTCGTTCGTGGATAAACAACCTTGAACAAACTGGATCAACGTCTAAAAAACGAGGTGGGAGTGCAAAAACCGTTCAAACCCCTCAAAACATCGCTACTGTTCAACAGGCAATGCTCAAAAGTCCACGCCGATCTGCCAAACAACATGCTCTATGCCTTGGAATAAGTAACACTTCTGTGAGAAGGATTCTTCATGAAGATTTAAATTTCCACCCATACAAAATACAGATTGTGCAATCAAACCAACTGACAATCAGAAACGATTACAATTTTGTGGGGAAATGGCCAGTAGACTTGAAGAAAATGTCGACCAAGTAAACAACTTGTGGATATTAGCGATGAGGCGCATTTTCAACTGTCTGGTTTTGTTAATAAACAAAACTTCAGATACTGGTCGGAGGAAAACCCTGGCGCACTTCATGAAATGCCTCTTCATGCAGAAAAAGTAACGGTTTGGTGCGCAATGTCGGCAAGAGGAATCATAGGCCCATTTTTCTTTGAGGATATCAATGGAAGTGCTGTGACTGTTAACTCTGTGTGTTACGTTGCAATGATCCAGAACTTTCTTACGCCACAACTCGCCCGTTTTCCAGTGAATGAACACACAATGTTCCAACAAGATGGGGCAACAAGCCACACTGCAAGAGTTGCCATGAATGCTTTGTTTCCAGGCGGCGTTATTTCCCGAAATGGGGATATCCCTTGGCCCCCTCGCTCTCCAGATTTGCCAGCCTGCGACTTTTTTCTATGGGGTTACTTAAAAACAAGAGTTTTTCAGAACGATCCACCTAGAACTATCCCAGCCCTAAAACAACGAATTCGGGACGAAATCGAAGGAATACCAGTCAATATGCTGCAAAATGTCATGAGAAACTTCCAGGCAAGGCTGCAGCAGTGCATAGATTCCAATGGAGGACATTTGACAAACGTTATATTCAAAAAATAATTTTTTCACTTATTGTACAGTAAATGGCTACCTTTTTTCTTTATATTTATAACCATTAAAAAATAAAATTAATTTTATTAAAGAATTAGTTACTTATTTAAATCTTCCCGTTTCACTGGCTAACCCTGTATAAGCAATGTTCAAATTAAAAATAACAGTTTATTACTTATGCAAGACATAATATAAAACAAATAATTTACACACTGCTATTTTTTTTTAAATACAGTAGTACTACTTTTCCTGTTGACAGACATTTTCTTAAGAAAGAATGTCCTTTTGGCTGTGTTTGGGACCAAAACTAAAACAGCCTAATTGATTTCACTGGAACAGAACTTTACACCCCAATTATCTTGCCATCTTTGAAAGCTAGACTCCATTTATAGAAACTTACATCTGACAAAGTCTTTTAAGCCACGTTTCTCATAATTTTATATTTTATTTTGCAAAGAGATTAATAACAATGTGTTGCTCCATACTTGGTTACAGTTCTACTTCTCTTATACTTATCAAACAAATAGCTTTGCTAGTAGGTAGATTGACAATATAAGAAGGTTGACACTTGTTCCCACCCATTAGGCATTCTCTGATTAGCTGTCAAATTCAAATTATAATTTAAATTTCATAGTCCTTGATTCTGTGCAAGTAATCAGAATAATTATCAATAATCCTAATTTACCCCCAAAAAAATGGGAGGGGTGGAGTACGTGATTTTGACATTCCATTACTAAAGTACTTAAGAGGTTAAAAAAATATTAGGCAAGTGTAATTCAAGATTTGGGAATTTAGGGTTCCAAAATCAAATGACCTTAACATATCTCATTCGGGGTAAGTCAGATGGCAGTCACTTGTCACAAATATTTAGGCTCGACATGCTTTCAGACAAGGTAACAGACTCTGCTCCTTGCTATTCCAGCACCACACCATGTTGTTGCTTTTGCAGTAGTTTAGTTATAGTAAAATTTATAATACATGGCAAAATAATTTTAAAATATAAATTCTCGTTTTAATCTCGACTTAGAAACTGTATTAAAAGTACGAATTTTTAGTATTTGCTGTTTAAATAGTGGGTATGGTTGATAAAAGGGACAAATTTCAAGTTCCTAGGTAGTAGCTTTTTTCAAGAAAGGCCTAATAAAAAAATCAATTTAAGAGATAGAGGACTGTGACAGAAGGACAGACTCCGGAGCAGTAAGGCTCTGTTAACCTTTTGGGAGTGGAGCCCTGAAAAAAGAAATGGGCTGGAAACATGAGAACAGTATGTAGAGTCCCCAGCCTACACCCTAGATGTTAATATTAACAACAATATCCTTTCAATTAGTTTAGTTTATTTAATACAGAGACCTAATGGTGTATTATGTTTTCAAACAGCGGATGGACACCACAACCTACCACCATCTTTGCCTGGCAGAATATTCATATTTTCCCTCAAACTTCAAGGATCCCATTAGGCCTTCCATTCTTACTGAAAATAATTTCTTAATACCTACTCACTCCCCAAGTCCCACAAGGCAGACAATCCTACGGGAACCATATTTCTGTCTTGATGGGCCAACTTCTTTCCAGAACCATTAGACTGCATTGAAGATTCTCTACAATTTATATTCATAGTCTATACTGCAAGCCTCCAAATTCCTTCGCTATCATCACAGACATCATTTTCCTTTACACTAAGATCCTTCAATGTTATGGCCTTAACGCCTCCAAAAACCACATATTCGATTTCACTGCTTCTCTTTCAAGTAAAGCTCTCCAGTCAGGATACGGAGATGAGAGAATGAACAAGATGGCTGTATAACACTTCAGGTATCTCACCCTAATGCCATTTGGACTTGTAACTCTGTGTTCATGATAAATTAATGGTTAAAAAAATGCATTCTTTTTCACTATTTGCTATTTATAGGATATTCAGGTAAAAAAGTAATGTGAATTTCCTATATGTACACTCTATTATTCACCAAATTCTGAATTTGCCCATATTTTTTACACAGTAGAATAAGATTCGTTCGGTTCAAAATTAAAGGAGGAAAAAATAGAAATTTAAATCAAATATGCTTTCCCACTACCGTATGAAAAATGTGGCTGTGTAAGGAAAACTTTCATAAGATATTCCTGGTGTGGAAGGAATTTGTTAAAAATATATGTATGATGCATACTATAAAAAAATGTATGAATCCTTCAAATAAAAATAAATTTTGATTTTGGTGAATTTTTGTGTATGTAAATGTGTATTGGTACAAACAGTAAATAGTAGTAAAAAGAATTCCTGACAAACAACAGGAACCAAACAACCAAGCACATTCATATGGAAGGAATTCAGCCATGGCATTTTGAAGAAACCATCCCAGCATTCGCCTCGAGTGATTTTGGGAAACCACAGTATATGGAAATCTGGATGGCCAGATGGGGATTCAAACCTATGTCCTCCCGAATGTGAAGTCAGAGCATTACTGCTAATCCACCATGCTTGATCCCATGGACTTAGGGCTCACAAAAATTTAATGAATGTTCTTGTTTATTATAACACCAGCCTTCCTGCATTCAACTCTGATACGTGATGGATAACCTTAGTCCATGACTGTTTCGACTGAAATGGAAAAGCCATGCATAAAGGATTACTCATCAAAAAGCTTTGTGCACACAGATATGCTTTACCTGAAAAACATTGTTTGGCACTTTTAAAAAAGAATTAAAATGATTTTAAACAGAGTAGTATAACTATGGATGAGACCTTAATTCACCATTACAGAGTAGAATCATAACAGTGTATAACAAGACAGTTATTCCGAGTCTAACAATGAAACGTTGGCTTCATCAGTTGGATAGGCAATAAAATCAGTCATGCTGTGAGAATTAAGTCTTTCCCAGCATACAGCTGATGAAAATTCTTCACCACTGTTCTGCCACACACGACGTCTCGTCAGCTACCTCCACTGCCTTAATCAGGTGAAATGGAAAGTCAAAGTTGCTACTGCAACAACATTTCACCGACTGTGTATGCCTTGCAATTCTGGCTCATATAAATACCCAGCAGCCAGTGGTCACAGAGGCCTACTGCGGAAGCTGCTCTCCCATTTGTCGCAGCTTCAACTAGGCTTCATTCGGCATCCGCAACAGTCAGTTGCATCTTGGCTCTCTTCCGGCGTGCACGTTTATCCCACTACTGTAGCAGATCTTGGATCATGGGTTTCCATGCTTCACTAAAAAAAGAGACCACCAGCAACCAGCTTTGTTGATGTTGTTGGTATTCAGTTAATCTCAGAATCCCAGAAATATGCGGTCCAAGTGAGTGCTTCAGTCTGGTGGAAGTTTATTCTGTAGAAATTTTCCACAACATGTTCGGCTAATGTGGACTTGTCCAGCTGTAGCAAGTGCAGATGTCACTGGAGCTTAATGTGACATCCTCGATGGTTCTAATTGTCAGGTTGATGTATATTTTGCCACATTCATATGGTATTGAAAAAACTCATGGAACTTGATGGCCGAGGTCATCCTTCACAGTGCGCGTCACATCTTGATACTGAGGTTAGCATTATGCCATTAAATGAAGAATTATATTCTGGCCCTATTTTAACACAGATAAAAATTTCTGAAGACGACTTTGATAAAAGGATGGCACTTACTAAAGTTGAAAGCACATTGGCTACAAAGACAAAATTCATCATCATCAAGGGTTTTCTGCTATTCAGCAGGTCCATTCACAGCGACAGCCTTCCTTTGTTGTGCCAGTCTTTGTCTCTATATATTTCTCATTTATCATGATGTCATCAAGCATTTTCTTTCTTCATCAACCACTTCTTTTCCCTCCATTTACAATCCCCTCCGGAGTGGTTTTAAGCAGGCACTCATTCCTCAACACACGACCAATCCAGTTCCTTTTTCTGTTCCTTATTGTTTTTATAAGGGACCTTTGCTCTCCTACTCATTCCAGCACCTCATCATTCCTTACTTTGTCTTTCCAACTTACTTTCTCCATCCTCCTCCATATCCACATTTCAAAAGCTTCCAACCTCCATACATCTTCTTTGCATAGCATCCATGTTTCCATCCCAAATAGTCCTACGTTCCATACGAAACATTTAGCTAGTTTTCTCCTCAGCTTTTTATCCACTTTTCCGAATAATAAATTTTTCTTTTTAATGAAAGCTTCCTTTGCCATTGTGATTCTAGTTTTCACCTCCTTCTTCCAACTCATATCACCGCTCACAATACTCCCAAGATATCTGAAGGATTCCACTTGTTCAATTATTTCTCTTGTAGCTGCTTTATCATTATTTATTTCTTACTCCTTCCCACCATCATACATTTAGTTTTCCTCCTATTGATTCTTATTCCAAATTCCTTACACCCTTTGTCTGAAGTTACTAACATTCTTCTGAGTATCTTGACATTTTCCACCAGCAAAACCTCATGCAGCTAATCCTACATCAACCCAAGCATACACCTCCTTTACCTCTTAAACTCCTTTTTTTTAATTTCCTCCAAATATATGTTAAATAATATGGGTGACAAACAACAACCCTCTTCTGTAAGATCATTCCCCACTCTCACTCCTTGTTTGATGTATAATCTACTTATTAGCCTTCTTTTTTTCAATCAAGGCCTTTATTTTTTAGAATATCCATTAACTTCTCCCAATGCACTCTATCAAAAGCCTTTTCCAGAGCTATGAAAACCATGTAACAATCTCTTCCCCTTTCAATGTATCTTAATGTACAAAATTACAGGACAAAAACATAATAATCCAGGTAACACCTTAGTCACATGAAATAAAAAAACATGGTAAGTTCAGTAGATGCACTTATAGTAAATTCTTCCACATGAATGAAATGAATTTTCGGTTTACACCATATACAACCATTAACTCGATTAAGTTCCTTTTAATGTTACTGAGGGGAAACCTGAATTATTGTGTTTTGTTTTCACTGCCCTTCTGCCATCAACTTCAGTAAGTAACATGTTTTCTTTTTCTATCCTCTCCATGTTATTATTGCATTATGTGATTTTTACTGTTCTGTTAATGAAACACAATAAACCTGTTTTCTGAAGCTACACCAATGGAACAATCATATTACATTACTGCTAAATACACATTAGCTTATTCAATTGGCAAATACATTAAAAATGGGGGCAATGCTGATTTTAGTGGCTCCATCTCTCTGACTATACACAAAGGTGTTTAACATTCCTTAAATGCATTATTCATAAATGTTGGGCATTGGTATTAATATACATCAAATCGACAATACCTTCTCAACATTGCTACAGTTACAAAATACACAACTAACTATCTCTATATATTCTAAAAGTGTATAGCACCGACCAAAACAAAAAAAAAAAACTCTGGTGAGCAAGAGTACTGGTCTCATTATCTTCCAAAAGTTTAAATCTATAACTGTGTATTAGTGTCATTTGTCTATGATATAAAAATCAAAATTTTACAAAGAGACCAGAATTAAAGCAGTTAACAACCCAACCTATTCAGCTTGATGGAAAGCAGTAAAGTAAACTGCCGATCTGGGAGAACCAGGAACTATTTTTGAAACAATTGCATATTATACTGTATCTTGCTGAGCCACATAAATATGTTTTGCTGCACTTAACTTAACAAATACAGTCAACAAATAGAATTTAAAAATAGAAAAAGGAGTTCTTACCTTCTTGCTAGCTGTTGCAGTGAGAGCAACCCATGGAATATCGGGATACTGACATCGTAACTCACCAAGTTTGACATAATCAGGGCGAAAGTCATGACCCCACTCACTAACACAATGAGCCTCATCAACCACTATGTATGACAGCTTATCTCTTTTGCTAAGAGTTTTTATCAAACTCTAAAAAAAATTAAACAACAGACAAAAACAATTTATTATCATTTAATTTTTTCAGTTGTATGTCATGTAAACACCAGCAGATGTACTTAGAATTCAATTTAAGGATACCTTGAAGTTATTTGTTCTAGACTGTTCTGGAGTGACATATAGTAGACGGGTTTCAGGATTTTCACTATTCAGATCCCTCATTACTGCTGTAACAGCCGAGGTTGACATGCTGGAATTGATTGTGTTCACCACAATTCCTCTCTGTCTCAGTTGGTCAACTTGATCCTATAACAAGCAAAAAATTAATAAACTCCTTAGATATCACTCTTGTGGTAACATCACATTTAATATAAGTTTCTATGCATCATTTTCAATTACCAAGCTTGGAGAGTGAATTTCAATCTGACTAATGTTGGTTATTTCCATAAAAAAGGAAAAAATGAAAGTTATCCACATGATGCATATTCTTGGTGCACATTAAGCACAAATGAAAATTAACCTAGAAGAATTTTGAAAACTACTTTAAAGTCTTTATTGGCCAGATGTGATGTAAAAACCAACAACCAGCACAGTAAGTTGAAACCCTTGATTGTTAAATGACAGTAGGCTGAAAATATACCACAGATCAAATATCAAATGAAGGCAGAATTCAAGGATCAGAAACTCGGCACACTATAAAGCATAACTGAATTAAAACAATCAGGTCATTCACAACACTTTTTTTAATTTGCACTCTACGCCTCAACAACATTGAAGTCATTTGATATGGGTGATGTTTGGGGCAATGAATGGGAAGGGATTTGTCCAAGGCCTTCTGAATGAACCATCCTGGCATTCACCTAGAGTGATTTCAGGAAACTATGGAAAACAAAATCTAACTGGTAGGGTATTTGAACAAGCTTCTTCCTAAATATTAGGCCCAAGTGTTACCATTCACCCAACGGGTTCAGTCATTCACAACAGCTGGCTTACAGAACAATTACCCTTCCGACCAACAGTCACTTTCTTGAAAGCTCTAAAAAGCAAACTGAACTATTGCTACTTGTTTTACCACTGCTCTCTTCTTACTGTGATTTTGTTCCTTTGTTTTCCAACAATAACCTACAATCACAGAAGTGAGATATCCACCATGGCACATACAAGAAGTGAACAGATTGCTTAAATAACAAATAATAATAAATGCATGTTCCAGAGGAACAGGGGAAAGTAGTACTGAGTTTAGAGGACTGGTGAAAAAGTGATGTGTGACACTTGTAACAATTTTAGTATCAATTCACTTTCTAAAAGCTCGACAGAAAACTCTAAAGATATTACTGTCCTATGCAAGAAAAATCAGCTGCAATGAAAACAATATGCCAAGACTATTACACAATGTATGTGAGATTAATAAATACCATGATCAGGCTGATGCACTTTACATTGAATTTAGAAATTTAGTAAAAATAATAAAGATGCCATGCTTATTTTTCCCCATCATGTGGAGTTAGCGATAAATCTGTTATAAATAGATACTGCACGCATTGTTGTTACAGGACATTTTTAATTGGGGAAAAGTAGCACATTCAAACGGTATACCAGTAAGAGTATTCCAAGAGTTCATAAATGAAATTGAACCATTTGTGTTTGAATTTTACTGTAAAGCTTTAGAATAGAAAAAAGTACCTTCCAATGGAAAATTACACAGATAAATTCTATTTTTAAAGAAACAACACCAAAGAGACTCCAACGCACCTCTCTACTATCTGTTAACAGCAATAATTCTGGAGCCCCATATGTACAGCCAATAAATTCTATTGTGGCTGCCCAAGAACTGTAATGAAAAAGCATCTTAATTTTTGTGCATCACATTTACAGCCAATACACAAAACAATCCCTGTCTGTCTATGCACTAGCCATAATTTAATGGAAACTGTGTAGCTGTTAAATATCAGGTGGAAATCAGTTGCACGCAATATGGTAGGTACAGTATAATAGGTTTTTTGGTTTAGTGGTGGGAAGGGAATGTTTTGGCCAGCAGTGTATCATTCCCTGGTTCAATTAATTTTTTGCAGTCAAAAAAATATAATTCATTAAAGCAATTTTTTTAAAACAAAAACAATGAAACAGGTGAATATAGCAGTCATCAGAAGTTAGATTTTTCTCCAGATGGGATCAGCATCAGTGAAATTAATTGACAAAAAATATATATAAAGGGCAGGATGTAAACGTTGCCATGTATCTGGAAAAGCTGTAAGCATTTTTTTTCTTTTTTATTTTGCTATGGCTTATTAATGACAGGGTCATTGGAAATCAACCATGCCTAAATGGAGGAATCATTACAGCACTCACTTGGATTGACTTTGGGAAAGCACAGAAACTTGAAATCTGAATCTCACAATGTCCTGATCAAGCACAACTTTTAAAAAGTCCCAGCCTCACCAGGCACCAAAAGAATGTTTTAGAACATATCTAAGGGATAATTACCATACCTTCAAAGTAACAAGAGACTCTTCTGAAGCCACCAAACATACATACAGATTTATAGACACAGTCACGGAAAGTAAGGATATACATATACTGAAATGGATAATCACATAATGGAATGATCCACAGTGTTATATAAGTGAAGTTCAAAAATTACTCAAAAAGCAAAGGAGGATACATGCATGCTTAAGAAGGAATGGGTACTGTAGTGACTTAGAAAATACAATGAGACCATTAATTACTTCTGTTGCAATTTGCTTTGTAAAAGCCTCATGGAAAATCCAAAGAAATTTTGTTTGTACATAAGAAAAGTCAATTGCAGGGACAACAGTATGTCAGCACTAGTAAAAAATTGATGTTAGGTTAACGAAAGCCACAAAAAGGTTAACACACTTGACACCGAATTTAAAAATTCATTCACTCTTGAAAATACGGATAGCATATCAATTTTTCCACAATGTGTGGAGTAAGAGATGGATTTAATATGAACAGATGCTGTAAAGAAATTAGAGCCATTGTAGTGAGGAAAGTGCTGGGTCACAATGGTATGCCAGTAAGAGTATATTCAGAGTATGAGATGGAAATCAAATCATTTCTGCCTGATATACACTGTAAATTCTTAGAAGAGGAAAAGGTAACATACCAATGGAAAATTGTGCAAGTGATGCTAGGAACTACCAATCCATATCTCTAACATCTGTTTACAGTAGATTTAGGTGCATGTTATATGCTCGGATATTATGAAGTTTCTAAACAAAGATGAGTTGCTAACACTGATAAAGCACAAATTTTGGAAGAGCAAAGTGTGTGAAACGCAGATGGCATCACTTTTGTATAATGTAATGAAAGCTATTGATGTAGTATCACAAGTAGATGCAACTTTCTTGGATTTTCAGAAAGCTGTCTAGTCTGCATAAAAAAAGGGCCTTTTAGTGAAGATTACACCATACAGTATACTGGAACAGATTTGTGAATGGATATGAGATTTTTTAGCTGATCAATCACAATAAGTTGTTGCTGATGGAGAAAATTCTACTCATCTAAATGTTACATCACACATCCCTCAAGGAAATGTAAGAGGACCACTACTTTTCTAAATTTTTATAAACAATCTTGCAGACAACATTAATAGCAGTTTGAGAGTGTTCGCTGATAATTCAGTCATGTATAGGGAAGTAAGGAATCCAATGGATTGCTAAAACATTCAGTGCGATTTGGAAGTTATTTTGGCAGGTTGCCACCAATGGCAACTTACACTAGATTGCAAAAAGTGCAAGTCAATATGCATAACTAACAAAAACAATCTGTTTGTTCAGGAGTACAAAGTAAATAGTTTCGTTATTGACATCATTGATTCCCTGAAGTTCTGGGGTGTAACAGTACAAAGCAACATGAAATAGAACCTGCAAATAACTTTGCTCATAGGTTGAGCTAATGCTACACTGCAGTTAATAGGTCAAATTTTGAAGAATTGCAAGGTACAAACAAACAAAATAGTGTACAAAACTCTCGTGCACCCACATTTCAGGACCTTGTTGCAGGCTAACTTGGCAGCTTCATCAGCTGCCTCATCCCCCCCCCCCCTCTCTGATTCCCATGTGGCTAGGTACCCACCAGAATACGACCTCCTTTCCTAAAGATTGGAGGAATCGGAGGGTGTCCTGTACATCCTGGAAAAGACAATCTGCTGGGTACATACTTCCTAAAGCCTGAATGCAGCTGAGGGAATCACAGCATATGATGTACTTCATACAGCAACTTACCTTCATATTCTGGAGCGACTTTAACAAGGTGTAACACTCTGCAGTGTATACGCTGCAACAGTTATTCAGTTTGTAAATATAAGTTGCTTGAGGGAACACTACGGAGCAGCCAACTCCATTAGCCTGCTTAGACCCATCTGTATATACCGGGGTGAAATTGTGAAACTGATTTAACACATCGCTAAAAATTCGGATAAAAACATTGTCAGCAGTAAACAGCATGTTGTACCGTGACAATTCTAAAATTGTTCTGGGCCACTTTAAAAGCCAAGGAGGAGATTTGCTCCAACCCTGGTGATGAAAAGAGGGCATCTCAAACCCATATTCCTCTAAGATAGCATTTGCATGGTAGCTGAACGGTTTGGTTACTCTTTGGCATTTGGTGTAAAGCCGTTCAAAGTTAGGATGAATAACTATTACGTGCACGGGACTGCCAGTAGCTGCGGCAATATGTATATAGTGTTGCACCATGAGGAGACGCCAGCAGATGGAAAGCGGCAGCTCACCAGAATCAGCACAAATGCTGGGTATCAGACTGGTGCGGTATCCACCTGTGGCGAGAAGAATTCCTGCATGGTGGACACTATCCAAAATATGGAGATAACTGCCCCATGTCAAACCGTATGCAATGCAACCATACTCCAACCATGGCCGTACAAAGGCTCTATCAAATTGTAGCAGGCAGGAGTGGTCAGCGCCCCAGAAATCGAACAGTTTCACTAAAGCCTAAAACAGTGTTCCTCAAGGTGAGATGAGGTTCTGCTAAAAGACTTCTACTGCGCCTAAAAAGTACACATCGTTTTTTCTCAGCAGAGAAACGGAAGCCAGTGTCTATTGACCATTCATCCAGCCTGTTCAACGCAAGCTGCAGCTTCTGCTCAGCATTGCTCAGGGTAGACGATGCACAAAAAAATAAAAAGTTGTCAACGTATAAGGCGTACAGGATGGGCCTCCTTATAATAGTTGAAATTCTATTAATTGCTATGGCGAAAACACACTTAAAACTGAAACTTGAGGAACACCGTTTTCCTGAATAAAAAGGTCTGACACTTCTCTACCGACTCGGTACTGGAAGCAACATCGTGACAAAAATGATTTTAAAAATCAGGGAAAATTTCCCCTGAAACCCCATTCATATAACTGTTTTAAAATAACATGCGACCAGGTAGTATTGTATGCCTTTTCGATGTCAAAAAATACACCCTTAAGGTGTTGACTGCAGATGAACGTATCCTGTATTGAGCCTTCCAGTAGGATCAGGTTATCCGTGGTGGAATGGAACTTCCTGAATCCACACTGAAAACGGTTCAGCAGTTTACAGGACTCGAGACACCAGATGACAATTTGTCCTTTCCTGGTTTTAAAATTGGGATTAACATTGCTTCTTTCCACGAGTCAGGGAACTGTCCTCCGATCCAAATATCATTAAAAATACCCAGGAAGTACTCTTTAGCATCTTTGTTAAGGTGCCTCAGCATCTGGTACTGGATCAGGTCAGGCCCCGGTGCGGTGTCTTTGGCATTGTTTAGAGCCGACTCCAGCTCCCAAGGTGAAAATGGGCTATCGTATGCCTCCAAATCCAACGAGTCGAAGCTAAAGATTTGCCTTTCGGTAGATATTCTGCATTGCTGGACCTGATGGTCCAATCCGGCAGACAAAGTGATGGCAGCAAAATACTCTGCCTTCAGATGCGCAATGATTCGCTTGTTGGTGACTACACACCCCTGATCCAGTAATCCAGATACTGGTGATTGAGAGTACCTCCCAGATATACGGCGGATTGACTCGCATACTTTTGTTGATGATGTGGAATGGTTAATGGTGCTCACAAAGGTCTGTGATGACCTTCTTTTGCTCTCCTTAATCACATGACATGCCTTTGCTCTAGCAATGCGGAACGCTTCGAAGTTGTCAGGTGCAACCTAAACCAACGCAAGGCCCGGCTGCGATCCTGAAGGGGACAGGCGTTCTGTGCAGTGCTCCAGAGTTGCTAGGCATGGAAATATCAACCGCCCGGTGAATCACATCTGTAAGATGTTTCACCTTCTCTTTGATGTTCTGGTGCTGTTCAAGAGAGACTGAACGGCTGTAGATATGCCAGTCAGCTCTGCTGATATTCCATTTTCGTAGGGCAGTTCTTCCTGCACGTTCAAAGTCTATGTGCAACCATATTGGGAAGTGGTTGCTTCCATGAAGGTCATGACCCACCTCCTAATGCATGGAATCTGCAATTGAAGGAGAGCAATGAGAACGATCAATGGCAGAGAACGAACCAGAAGCAGTGGTAAAGTGCATCATTTGGCCATTATTGAGGATGCAAAAATCCTCCTGCTCCAATAATCTACAAATCTCTCGACCTCTGGGGCGATCGGTGGTTGAAGCACACAGCACATTGTGTGCATTAAAGTCTCCCAATAGAAGAAAAGGCCGAGAAATTTGACATTTGATATCAGTCAGCTGACCACAATCAACTGGTCACCTCAGCGGTAGATATAAAGAGCGTACAGTCAGTTGCACTGGTCCTTGTATTTTAACCACTACTGTTTGTAAGGGAGAGAAGAGAGCTACAGGTTCGGAGTGGACAGTGTTTCAAACAAACACAGCCACTCCGTCCTTCACTCGATCACCCTCGGTATCATCCTTATGATAAACGTCATATCCTCTTAGCACATGTTGTTGTGTTGGTTTGAAATGTTTCTCTTGAAGACAGAGACACAATGGATCAGACCGTGCTGAGGTGTAACTACTCTTTGCGAGTTGTAAAACCGTTAAGGTTCCACTGAAGTATGGGAGCCATCCTACCTGTTTAGTTTTACCCGCCCCGGTTTGGGTGGGTCTTCGGTCACTGCCTGCTGAGGAATGGGACCAGACTCATCCACCAGCATTTCAGTTTCTTACGGCATCTCTGACCCACAGAACTCCTCACAAACCTCCCTATTCTTTTTCCTCCTCTGCCTCGTCCCCTTCTTCTCCCTACTGCTGGGCAGTCTGGGAGGAGACAAAGCGGGGGGTCCGTCTGTCTGAACTTTAGATCCCAAATCTTCTGGCCACCTCCACTGGCGCTTGTAGCAGATGGTGTTGCTCTAGCTGTAACAGCACATGGTGGAATGGGAGGTGCTGTTATTTTGACTGCTACAGTTGGTGCTGGTGGAGTCTTTGTTATTGCTGCTGAAGTGGTCGAGGTTGCAGATGTGTTGCTACCGACATCCGCGGTCTTGGCCGTTATTACCTTCGTGGATTTTGCACCACACTTGCACTGACATGAGTACGTAGTGTTTGTGCCCATGTCTGCAAAGGATGTCTGCGTAGCAAAACTTTCTTTCCTGATGGGAGTTGAGACCATCTTGGCAAAGCTAGTTCCAAAAATTGGAGTGGCGAGCGATTTCGCCTTCTTCTTTGCTTCTACATAAGGTATCCATTCTTTGGTGTTCAACGCCTGTATCTTGCATTCCTCAAGATACACTTGACACTCTTTACTCAAGGCAAGGTGCGACCCAGAGCAGTTGACGCACACCTGTGGGAGCGTGCAACTGACACCAGGCTCAGTGCCCCCTTGCCGCATCTACCATGCCCTTGCAAGACGCCATCATATGTCCGAACCTCTGGCACTGGAAGTACCGCATTGGGTCTGGAACATACAGGCATACGTTTAAATTAATGTATGCCTGCTTTAATACACTTGGGCAACACTGGAGTGTCAAAAGTCAGGACGAAGGTGGCAGTCTTTCAAGACTGCCATTTACCCTACATGTAATCTGACGCACCTCAACCAGTTTGTGATCTTCCCACTCCTCAATGAATTCCTCGGTCCCAAAATCCATAATGCCATGGCAGGTGATAACGCCTTTGCTACAGTTCAGGGTTTTGTTGAGTTTACTTTTAACAGCGAACTCCCCGAGCTTCTCGCAGTTAAGAAGCTGGGATGCCTGCCTATGGGGGATGTTTCCAGCAGCAGCATCTTTTTAACTGATCTCAAAGTACCTTTTTTTGCTTGGGCTTTACGCCTCATCGACAGCGTCAGGGTTCCCACTCTTTTAGCAAAAGAAAAATTAAGGCCTTTTTAAGGCAATTTTTCATATTTTTTAAGGCTATATTTAATATATATTAAAATGTTATGAAAAAACTAATATGCAACTTACAGCAAAGAAATTAAAATATGCATGTTAAGATTATGATGAAATAAGTTTTAATTGAGCTTATAAGTTAATAAATAATAAATTTACTTTTGTTTTCACTGTAAGGGAACCAAATAAATCCCCAAAACATAGTGTAAACGCGAAGTGAATATAAGCGTCTGGCTAGCTGCACAGCATGCGCTGTAAGAAGATACGGTATGTGCTGAAGCAAGCACACGCGCTGGCCGGCAGCTACACGCAGGCAGTGTGCCTCGGGATTGTGAATGTAACACATCGATGTAGCGAGTGTTTCGTGTTTACTACCAACATTATCGCTTTGTACCCCATTTCGGCAATAGTAGTCTAAATTCAAGCTAGCGGGGCTACTGCTAACATATTGCGTGGGACAGAAATTACATTCTTGTGTTTGTGAAACTGTCGGTGTGTAATTAATGACAAATAAAATAAACGGGAACTATTTAGTAACTTCTGTTTCCTTCCGTAAAACCTTTCTAATCCGTATCAGGCTAACAACACTCAAGCCAAAGAACTCTACGCAGCCTTCAATATAAAACAGTTAACATCTTTTAATATACATTAGTTGTTTCGGCAGCTATTGTCCCCACAGTTGTCGTGATCAACAATCGACTGGTGTCAGCAGAAGGCCGTCGTCCTGACAAGAAAAGAAGAACATCAAGAAGACGATACTATCGGTCAGGTTAGTGATCACACCTCCGACAGTCAATCAGTCATCAATCAATATCCACTCAGCCATCCAAACGGAACTCTGGCGTCATCTGCGGGACTCAAACCCTGAACCACACGCATATAAACGAATATCTACTACAAAAGTGGCTGTCAGATCGTGGGATTTATGAGATACGGAAGGTGTTAGAAAGTGAATGTTGGTAGTCGCGAACGTAAAAAATTGTGCAACAGTGCCCGGAACAAGGAAAACGTCGGTTCGAGCCCAGGAACCAGTGGAGCCAAAAGCAGCCTGTGGAGCCAACCAGCAGCCCAACGGCGGTGAGAAACAACGCAGTAGCAGCCTCCGGACAACGGCAGTAGCGTCGGTCGGTGAATTCCAGCGTCGGAAGTTAGTAGTAGGTGAACGGGGATTCGAGCACACCAACCTGTAACTTCGAAGTTTGGCTAATAGGTGAGTGGAAATCACCATGTCTGTCCTTCTAGAGAATAGAGAAGTCCCTTTGCAAGACGCAATTAACATTTTGAGTCAAAAATTGGCGGAATTAAATCCGCGTAGAGTTGTTGATCCTGAATCGAAGTCTAAAATTAATAATGCAGTTATGAATAGTAATATAACATTTGGTGGTGCAGCTAATGAGTCAATTCAAGAATTTTTTATGAAATTTGAAGATTTTTTGTCATTTAGTGATTTGTCAAGTAGTGAGAAAATGAGGATTCTGAGGACCAAATTGGTCGGTGAAGCATTTAAGTTTGTTGTTTATGCTGATGATTGCAAACAAACTGAGACGTATGAAGGGTTGAAAGATGAGCTTTTAAAGCGCTTTTCAAAGAAGCAAACATTGAGATTTTATAGGGAACAGTTACATAAGTTGAGAAGACAGCATGGGGAGGACATTCAACATTTTGCTGATAGAATTAAGATAGTAAATGATAACACATTCACATTAAAGGGCGCTGATGAAAGAGACCATAAGGAGTATAACCTTGTTGTAAGGCATGAGGCAGATCAAAGGGCACTTGACGCGTTTTTAGGTGGTTTAGGAGGTGAAATTGGAGAATATGTGAGCCTACAGAAACCCAAGATATTTAACGAGGCGATTGAGCATGCTGTGACGTATGAGCAAGTGAAGAGTAGGCCAATAGGTGATCACATAGAGAAGCCACCGAGGCGAGTTTTTCATGCTAAGAGGGGGCCAAGATGTCATACATGTGGGAGATTTGGGCACAAAGCTGTGGATTGTTTAAGAGAGCCAAGATTTCAGGGCAATTATCGTGGTCGGGGTAATAGGATGTGGCGTGGTGAGAGAGTTGAATGAAAGAATTTAAACGAGGAAGGGGTGAGCAGAGCCGCGATGTCGCACCCCCAGTAAAGAGGGTACCTGTTGTATTCCCCAGGGCAAATCCTCAACTGGCAAATTTAATTGTAAGTGTCAGCATAAGTGGAAGACAGTGCGATTTATTAGTTGATACAGGTGCTGAGGTGACCTTGTTGTCTAAGAGTATTTGTGGAACTCAGGGGTTATGTCCACCCGATTGTACGATTACTGGTCTGGATGGGAGTAGAGATATTACAATATTGGGAATGAAGAATGTTAACATCTTAGTAGATAACTATGCTCATGATGCATTAGTTTATGTAGTACCTACACTAAATTCTTCATATCAGGGTATTTTAGGCACTGATTTTCTGACCAAGCACAATGCGGTGATCGATGTGGCGGAACAATCGATTGTCTTGCGGAAACACAAAAGTGTAGACCCACCTTCGTCGTTACCAGATAACAAACAGTGTTCTTGTCCAAAGAAGGGAAAGGCCATCCCAAATTTGGCAGTTACCCGAGCATACAAGTCTGTCGCCCATCTAACCAAAGCAGAGAAAATTCCCAAAGCATCAGGTAAAGTTATTAATGTCCCAGTCCAAGATAGTTTAGAGTGTGATGAAAATTCTGTAGTGTTGGTCAACACACCAGATGAGTCTGGATGGTTGGACTTGAACCAATGCTATGTTAAGAGAAGTGTTTGTAAAGTGCGCACAGTTAACGGTAGTAGATGTGTTCCCGTTATAATTGAGAATTTTGGTGAAGAAGATGTTGAGATACCACGTGGTCGTGAGATAGCACATGTCGAAGTTTTACGAGATAAGGAGCTAGCTAGCAGTATATTTATTGATGTTAATGATGATGATAATGAGGCTGACCATAGAGTAAGAGGTGAAAAGGCGCGTATCGCCCAAGTGAAGCGCGAAGTATGTTTTAAGGATAAGTTGAGCCACTTGCCCCAGAGAGATTTAGAGAAGATTGAAGGATTATTGTGGGAATTTAGAGAGTTGTTTGAACCAGGTAGAACCCTCTCAGCCACAGATATAGTTGAACATAGAATTTTGACAGTAGATGCATTACCCATATATTAGAAGGTGTATCGATTCCTTTCCATCAAAGACAACTGATCGATGAGTTTATTGATCAACAATTAAAGGATGGTATTATTAGGCCTTCAAATAGCCCGTGGGAAGCCCCAGTCGTTATCGTTCCAAAGAAGAGTCCAAATGGAGAAACTAAGTTCAGATTTTGTGTAGATTACAGGTGTTTGAATGCTGTTACAACTTCAGATGTCTATCCTTTACCTTCTATTTCAGAGACAGTGGATTACCTAGGCCAGTGTAAGTATTTTACCAACCTCGATTTGCGAAGTGGTTATCATCAGATAAGAGTTGCTGACGAGGACATTCCAAAAACTGCATTCAATGTCCCGAACGGTCATTATGAATATAGAAGAATGCCTTTTGGATCAAAAAATGCTCCAGCTACTTTTCACAGACTGATGGACGGTGTTTTGAGGGGATTAAAGCCTTTTTCTACATTGGTTTATATGGATGATGTAATCGTATTTTCCAAAGATATTGATGAACATGTCAGGAGATTGAAAAGTGTTTTCGAACATCTGAAGAAGGCTAATTTAACGTTGTCAATTGAAAAATGCAATTTTGCAGTTTCAGAGTTAGAATATTTGGGTCATCATTTTTCTAGAGAAGGAGTTAAACCGCATCCACGTTTAGTTCAGGCAGTAAAAGAGTTTCCAACATGAACTTGTGTCAAACAGTTACAATCATTTCTTGGTCTTGCTAATTATTACAGAAAATTTGTTCAAATTTATCCCCTTAAGGATAAACAATTAACCAACTTATTGAGAAAAGGTGTAAAATTCGAATGGACAGTTGATTGTAATCAAGCTATGGATACTTTGAAAGAAGCACTCACAACCTTCACCATGGGGTCAAGTCGTGTAGCGTTCCTTTGGATAGATCAGGAGTGCACTACACACGTGAATCGGCTACACGGGTGGCAGGGGCCGTGTGGAGTGCATTGGGGGATTTTTTAGGATGAGGCAGGAAGACCCGAAACTGGGATCACAGTTACGGGCAGCCCAATCAAATTCGGCACCATATGTTAGGAGTAGCGTAAATCAATCTCGACCATTAAAAGTACTCGTTATTAAATGTAGAAGTGTTTGTAATAAGCAGCTTGAGCTTGAAAGCATTATTAGTAGTACAGAAGCTGATATTGTATTAGGTACTGAAAGCTGGTTAAAACCGGATATAAGTTCAGCAAAAATATTTAACGATAGAATGAATGTTTTCCGTAAGGATAGGTTGAACTCCAATGGAGGCGGTGTATTTATAGCTGTTAGTCAACACCTGTCGAGTAATGAAATAAATATCAACTACAGTCTGTGAAATCCTATGGATTAGACTAAAAGTAGATAGGACAAAACTTGTAATATTGTCTTTCTTTCGTCCACCAGATGCAGAAGTATCTATTGCTGAGGCCTTAAGAACTAATGTATGTAATATAGCTCGTCAATTTCCAGATCATGCAATAATACTAGGAGGTGACTTCAACTTTCCGTATATAGACTGGAATAATTACGTCCACGTTACTGGTGGCCGGAATAAAACATCCTGTGAAATTATTCTTGACCTTTTCTCAGATCTTAATCTTGAGCAGCTCGTCACTGAACCAACGCGGTGCCACAACGATAACGAAAACATTTTAGATATTCTCGTTACGAATAGGCCTGAATTATTCACGGACATTTCTACCACCATGGGAATAAGTGATCATAAAGCTGTAATTGCTACAGTAAAATTAATAGCCGCGCGAAAAAAAGAAAGGGTCGTTTACAGGTTTGAAAAGGCCCCAAAGGAGCTTAAGAACGTTTTTGAGGGATAATTACATTACCTTTATAGAAGGAAGAGGCTCGGTTGAAGAGATGTGGCTTCGATTCATGCATATAGTCAGGGAAGGTATGGACTTACATATACCGAAAAGGACAATCAGGGATGGGAAACATCCCCCGTGGTATACACGTGAACTTAAACGGTTACTTAAAAAACAAAGCAAGATACATGCACGCTCAAGGACGACGATGTATAGGAGTGATTTAGAAAAGTTAGCTGAGACAAGAAAACATGTTAAGAATGCGATGCGCGAGGCTTTTAACGACTTTAGATGCAACTCACTTTCTAAGAGTCTCAACGAAAACCCAAAGAAATTTTGGTCGTATGTAAAAAAAGTTAGTGGTAGTGACAACAATATATCAGTTCTACTACAAGACGGTCAGGAAGTTGATGACAACCGCGAGAAGGCTACCGTATTTAATACCGAAGTTAAAAATTCTTTCACTGACGAAAACATGGAAAACATTCCCGCTTTTGCACGGCGTGTAGAATTTAAGATGGATCCCCTTCAAATTGATAGTGTAGGTATCAATAAAGCAATTAAAGCTCCAGAAGTGGGGGAAGGCGCCGGGTCCTGATGGTATTCCAGTAAGATTATTTTCGGAATACGTGGAAGAAATAGAACCATTTCTATCAGATATATTACGTAAATCTTTAGAAGAAAGAAAAGTACCTTCTGACAGGAAAAGAGCGCAGGTGATTCCCGTTTTCAAGAAAGGTGATCGGAGAGATCCTAGGAATTATCGACCCATATCTTTAACATCTGTCTGCAGTGGAATTCTGGAGCATGTCATATGCTCTAACGTTATGAAGTTTCTGGATGAAAACGAGTTACTTACAGCAAACCAACACGGATTTCGTAAGAACCGTTCGTGTGAAATGCAACTGGCTCTATTTTCGCATGACGTAATGAAGGTTATCGATGCAGGTTCACAAGTTGATGCTATTTTCTTGGATTTCCAGAAGGCTTTTGACTCTGTACCACATAACCGCCTTTTGGCGAAGATTCGAGCGTACGGTATATCTGATCAGATCTGCGAATGGATACGTGATTTTCTAACTGGTCGGTCGCAGTATGTCGTTGTTGACGGGGAAGCCTCTTCAAAGTTAGATGTTACTTCGGGCGTTCCTCAAGGAAGTGTAATTGGACCACTTCTTTTCTTAATTTTTATAAACGATCTCAGTGACAACGTTAAATGCAGGATGCGATTTTTTGCTGATGATGCACTTATTTATAGGGAAGTGGGGTGCTCTGACGATTGCTTAGAAATACAGCGCGATCTGGATGTTATTTCGGAATGGTGCCGTAAATGGCAGCTTACACTTAACTGTAAAAAGTGCAAGGCAATGCAAATAAGTAATAAAAAGACCCCGTTTGCTCACGAGTACAAAGTTAACAATTCAGTTATTGACATAGTGGATTCCCTGAAGTATCTAGGCGTAACAGTACAAAGCAACATGAAATGGGACTTGCACATAACTTCAGTCGTAGGCAAAGCTAATTCAAAACTACGTTTTATAGGTCGTATTTTGAGAAGCTGCAATTCTCATACAAAGGAAATAGCGTACAAAACACTAGTGCGTCCGCATTTGGAATACTGTTGTGCAATTTGGGATCCGTATCGCAAGGGATTGATTGACAAGTTAGCGAAAGTACAGAGGAGAGCCGCTCGATTCGTGACCGCTAGTTACAGTCCTTATGTAAGTGTCACAGAGCTGATACGTGGGTTAGGCTGGGATTGTTTGGCGGACAGATGACGTCATTTTCGTTTAAATTTGTTGGAGAATATGCGAAAAGCTCTAATTTATGAGTGCAACGAAATACTTCTTCCGCCAACCTATTTAGGTCACAATGACAGGAGGGATAAGATTCGAGAGATAAGATGCCGTACTGATATATTTATGTATTGTTTCTTTCCTCGTTCTGTTCGGGATTGGAATATTCTAAAATAGCATTGGTGCTTAGCACCCTCTGCCACCCACAGTAATTGTGAATTGCAGAGTATAGATGTAGATGTAGAAACCTATCCAATTTTGGCTTTTCCAGATTTTTCCAAACCTTTTGTCCTTTCCACAGATGCAAGTAATGTAGCAATAGGTTCAGTTTTATCTCAGGTCATAGATGGAAAAGAAAGACCATTTGCCTATGCTTCCCGCCAATTAAATAAAGCAGAAAAAATTACAGTGTTACAGAGCGTGAACTTTTGTCAGTTATTTGGAGTATTAACTTTTTCAGATGTTACCTTTATGGCAGAAAATTTACTATTATCACAGATCACGCAGCGTTGAAATGGATGTTAGGATTAAAAGACCCGTCGAGCAGATTAATGCGGTGAGTTCGAATTTGATGTTTTCCATAAGCCCGGAAAATCGCCTGGTAATGCGGATGGTTTGAGTAGAAAAGTTCAGATTGTAGAGGCACAAGACCCCCCTTTCACTAGTAGAATTGCCAATTACGCAAGCAGAAGATGAGGAATGCAGTAAGTGGAGAAAAAATAAATGGTTTGTATTTCATGATAATGTGTTGCATCGCATAACCAAGCGCGGTGACAGAGTAGTAGTCCCCAAAGTCTCACGTGAGCCTGTAATAAAGTTGTATCATGATTCCATTTTGTCAGGTCATTGTGGATGGAAGTTGACTAATCAGAGGATAGCTAAACAATATTGGTGGCCAGGTCGTAAAGGAGATGTCAGAGAGTATGTAAAAGTTGTATTCAGTGTAATGAGAGACTAGGTCTAGGAAGAGCAGATAAAAGTTACAACAATTGCCAGAAACAGCAGAGCCATTTCAGAGAGTTGGTTTATATGTAATGGGTCCATTTAAGCGTACTAAAGCAGGTTACAGTTATGTACTTACCATCACAGATGCTTTTTCAAGATATTTAGTAATGGTGCCTTTGGAAGATCAAACAGCAGAGAGTGTAGCAAGAGCTTTTGTATTAGGATGGATACTTAAATTTGGCGTACCGAATTCTATTATTATGGATCAAGGGTCAAATTTCATGTCAGCATTATTCACACAAGACTGTAAGTTACTTGGGTATTGAGAAATTGCGTAACTAGAAGTTTTCACCCGCAAGGAAATGGTAGAACTGAAAGAATTCACAGAACTATTGGAAAAATGTTGAGCAACTATGTAAACAAGTCACATAATGATTGGGATTTATTATTGCCATATGTGGTATCAGCTTACAACACTAGAGTCCATGTTAGCACCAGGAGTACCCCATTTGAAATTATCTATGGTCGAGAAATGACATCACCTTTCGAACTATTCAAAACTTCAAAAGATATTGATAATCCAGAAGTACGTAGTCTAGCGTTCAAATTGAAGAAAATATGGTCAGAAGTTCGTAGAAACAATCAAAAAGCATTTCAGGCACAAGCTAAACAGTATGATAAAACAGCTAAACCACAAGAGATTAGCGTCGGAGATTTTGTAATGTTGAGCACACCATTTTTGAGAAAAGGTCAAACACGTAAATTCACAACAAATTGGTCAGGTCCATTTGAGGTAATACAGATTCTTTCACCAGTTACAGTTAAAATCAAGCTACCAGATAGGGATATTGTGGTCCATAAAAATCGTCTTCGGGTATACAGTTGGAATAGGAAACACATAGTGAACCCAGGTGAAAATACATCAACAAACAGAACAGCAACACAACATGTGGGACAACCTAAGCAAATTCCAAAGACAGTAGATCCACAAAGTTCAAGTCCGTATTCGTTGCGAAGTAAAGGCCCAGTTCAACCATCTCATACATCTCAGAAGCCAGCAGTAAGGTACAGTTTGAGACCTAGGAAGTAATCAGTAGTCATTTAGAATATATGTATTTCATGTTTTGTATCTGCTGTAACATCAAGTGTAATTTTGTATTTTTGTATGGTTAGATACTTGAGTTGATGATGTTCATGTTTGCAACGTGTTGCAAAGAGAGCATGTGTGTATGGTGATTTTCAACCACCAAGCCTTGTCCCTTTGGAAGTGTGCATAAAACATGTTTACTGCGGTGAACAAAATGTTGTAGCCTCGTGGAGAGCAGTCGAGCAGATCAGCTGAGCAGTGCAGAGCGCGGGCAGCAACTTGATAGCGCCCCAGTCAGCGCTAGTAGAGGAGACTCAGAGTGGCACGTGTGTGTGTGTCCAAGTGAAGTGCAGTGCAGAAAGTTACGTTGAGTATTAATCATGTTTTATTCAGTGATTTTATTGAGTATCTTGTTTCCTTTTGTTTATTTAGTCCATGTAAAGCCTCTTAGTAATGGTGTAGTATTTTCTAAGGAGAGTGATGTAATTGCTTCAGATAATTATTGGTCACTAGTAATAGATTATGATTTGGGAATTGTAAGAGATGAATGCACCAAGCTAGATAGCACATTCAGTACTTCTTGATGAGCTTACTAAAGAAAATCTGTCGCATAATGATTCAGCCATAAATTCAGTTTCTTTGAATCTAAAAGTAATGTATGCTGCTTTACAGCAAGAATTTTACAATATTTTGGAAATTCTACCTCATAAGCCAAACAGAGTCAGAAGGTCATATTTCGATCTTGGAGGAAAAATTTTGAAAACTGTATTTGGAACTTTAAATTCTGAAGATCTAGAGCATTTAGAGTCAAGGTTAAATAATTTGGAAGCTGTAGGGAATGATGTTAAACTTAGTCTTTCATCACAGTTGATTTTGATTCAGCATATGGAGGAGTCCATTACAAATCATACACAAGCAATACAAGTATTAGCAGATGCCTTCATCTCACAAACTAAGGAAATTCAATCAGTAATAAGTAAGAATATGCATGAAGTAGAAAGCGTACTAACAGTTTTGAATTTTCAGATTTTTAGTGTAAAAACTCTACAAGAGCTTATTTTTGGGTTAACAAATGTACGTATGGAATTGGTTAGATTAAGAATTGCTCTATTACAAGGTTCTAGTGGGAAAGTTAGTGATATTTTATTGAGCCCTAGAGTATTTTTGAAATATTTGCAGTTAATACAGAATAAGTTAGATTCAAGTATGTTTATGATTGCCCCTTGTACAGAGGAGAGTTTAAGTGTGTATTATCAATTGTCTAAGGTAAATATTGTTTTAATGGGTAGTAATTTGAGGTTAGTTGTTAATGTTCCTATTGGTGCACATGATTCAGTTTTAGAGAGATATAGTATTCATACTTTTCCGATTTATTGGAGTGAAACAGGCAGATATGTAAGATGGGATATGAAAGATGTAATTCTATTGAGCAAAGATCATAAATCATATATGACACTTAATCAGAATGATATGCAGAAATGTGAATCTAATATTGTAGAAATATGTCCATTGATGACTTTGCATGATGTAAGTGTAAGTAGTTGTGAATCTGATATGTTCTTTTCAGAAAAGTTTGTTGAGTCATGTCAAAGAGAAGTTGTGACCCTCACTAAATCATATTTTGCTAGAGTTCATGATAATTGGATATTTACCTTGTTAACACCTTGTACTGTCAGTGTCAATTGTATTCAATCTCAGCAGACAACTAAATTATCAGTAAGTGGTTCAGGAATGTTTGTAAACACTACAGGGTTGTCAAATAATTGGAAATGATTTTAGAACACCAGCAATTAAGTCAGTTAAGAAGTCTTATGATTTGTCTTATCCGTTGTATTACTTACCAAATTTAACTCATGAAATTTATCACAGTCCTAAATTAGTTGAATTGAATTTGACTTATAGAAAGAGGTTAAAGAAGAGATTGATAAGTATCTTAAAGCATCTAATGACACTATCAAATTCAGTAAAATTATTGCACATCTAGAGTCACAAATGAGTTCTAGAGATCAACATAAGATAACAGTTGTATCTGCCAGTGTTACGTCTATTATTTGTATTTTAATTGTCTTGTTTTTGGGTATTTGGTTATGTAGACATTGTATGAATAAGATGATTCAGAATTATTTTGCTGCAAATGCAGCCACGCAATCTGTTAGCAGCATACGAGTAACTATTCCAGAGATTTCACATGATAGTGTTGCAGGAGCAACACGTTTTTCAAAGGCGGGGGAGTTGTAAGGGAACCAAATAAATCCCCGAAAAATAGTGTAAACGCGAAGTGAATATACACGTCTGGCTAGCTGCACAGCGTGCGCTGTAAGAAGATACGGTATGTGCTGAAGCAAGCACACGCGCTGGCCGGTAGCTACACGCAGGCAGTGTGCCTCGGGATTGTGAATGTAACACATCGATGTAGCGAGTGTTTCGTGATTTACTACCAACATTATCGCTTTGTACCCCATTTCGGCAATAGGAGTCTAAATTCAAGCTAGCGGGGGTACTGCTAACATATTGCGTGGGACAGAAATTACATTCTTGTGTTTGTGAAACTGTCGGTGTGTAATTAACGACAAATAAACGGGAACTATTTAGTAACTTCTGTTTCCTTCCGTAAAACCTTTCTAATCCGTATCAGGCTAACAACACTCAAGCCAAAGAACTCTACGCAGCCTTCAATATAAAACAGTTAACATCTTTTAATATACATTAGTTGTTTCGGCAGCTATTGTCCCGCAGTTGTCGATTCTGTGTGATCAACAATCGACTGGTGTCAGCAGAAGGCCGTCGTCCTGACAAGAAAAGAAGAACATCAAGAAGACGTTACTATCGGTCAGGTTAGTGATCACACCTCCGATAGTCAATCAGTCATCAATCAATATCCACTCAACCATCCAAACGGAACTCTGGCGTCATCTGCGAGACTCAAACCCTGCACCACACGCATATAAACGAGTATCTACTACATCACGCAATACAGTGAACATTGAAACTTTTTCCCTTTTCATATATTAAACATAAAATAAAAAAACTACTATACCCCAGAAAACCAACACAAGGGCAAAAAGAAACATTACCACTTTAGTTATAAGAATTACTAACATATAAATACATATTTTAACTTAATTTGTTTTTATAGCCTACATTATAGCACATTAGCAGTTACATCAGAGAAAGACTGCCAAATTGTCAGCTCAATTACTTATTAGATTTCAGGTATAATATTGAATGAGGAAGACTCACCCCCCCCCCCTTTTTGAATTTACATGTGAAGGACCCGTAAAAGATGAAACATTTTCCATAGGTTTAAGAAATAGGTTAAATACAACTTTTTAAACATCTTTTGAGTTACAGTGGTAGTTCCTATTGGGCATATTTGAGCAAACATTTTCTTATATGAGTAAAGTTTACTTACCAGATGAGCTACAACATGGTATAAGGGTAAACATACTGGTAAGAGTTGTTAATATGTATGCAGGTTAAATAAAAAAATATACCATTTTTTAAATTATTTTTTTTATTTTCACATTGTTTACAAACAAAGGTCAATTCTTTTTTAAATCTTTCAATAGAGCCTTAATTTTACTTTCAACATCATCAAATTCAGCTTTTTTAACTTTAGCAGTTCGTTGAAAACTATTGGACTGTATGATATACTTAACATCCCCTATAACCTCAGCTTTATCTGCTAGTTTATCAGCATTATCTTCAAGATCTTTAATTGCAGTTTCTAGGTATGCCTTTTTACACTTCAAATCTTCCAAATCATCTAAAATAGATTTGCGTTTCACTCCCTGAATCCCTGTATTCTTTGCAGTTTTTTTCTATTCCAGGTACGCAATATACTTTTGATGAGCCATAGCTGCATACATCCTTAACTCCATAGTTATTAACAACTTATTTTTGCTGTTTTTGAAATGTTGACTTACTAATCTTTGAGCCACTAAAGACTCTTCTTTTAAATTTTCATCTTCCAACTGCTTGTTCACAGAGAAGGCTCGTTCAACATCTGCTTGTCCATGTGATAACAGCAACAGTATTTTTACTACTTTGTGTACTGTTATAATCTTCTTTGCCTAGATACTTCTCTAAAAAGATATCTAATCGTGAATGCTCATCATGAGGATTAAATAAGCTGAAGTGGTTCGAAGCATTTGAGGCAACTTGTGATAAAAAACTGTGATACTGTATAAGAATTTCATCACAGTCTCCTTCTCCAATTAAATTTATTTTTGTCAAGTGAATCAGAAGATATTTCATCTTTTCATAACAGTTGCTACTATTTAGCGCCATCTGTCTAGGATCAAGGCAAGTCATACTTCTTACAACTCTATAATTTATAGGAGATTTGTTCAGTACGAGCTTAATCATCGAAAAAATAAAGTCTTTGACCTCCATTTTCATCTCGAAAACTTCTTTTCCAGACACTTTCTTCTTGAATATCATAGCCTTGATAAGTTGATCGCCTGCAACTTCTAAACTGATGTTGCTAGCACAGGAAGGCTTCGACACATCACCCAGTTCTAATGTTGCCAATTTTTGTACATTAGCCAATACTTTTATGTGTTCTTTCTTAAAAACATTGAAGATAACAATAAAATTTGAAATAAATTCTCTTATATCCTCTGCTATAAATGGCAAGAGAGGTTTTGTGCTCTGATAAAAAGCCAAGAGTGGGGTTGTCATTTTAGACACCGAAATGAAAAATTTCAGTTTTGAACAAATAAGACTATCTTTCACTGCCTGTTGAATTGTTAAAAAGGACTTACATGTAGGTTTAGGTAAAGAGCCCTTTTCCACATTCTGTATGTAGCTTTTAAAATCATCCCATATTTCTAATGCTCTTTCTGCTGCAGGTAAATTTTCCAACCACCTGTGCGTACAAAATTTTGAGGGCATTTTTTTACAGGTGGAAATATTGAAGAAATCCTCTCTTCTCACAGATGAATCTTTAAATAACCAAAATAAGGAAACTAGGACTGAATCAAGGTGCCAGCCAGAAGCTTGGCAACCATGTTTAAATGCATTATTTACAACATGTAAACCACATGTTCTCACATCCAACATTTCACAATTAAATCCAGTTCTTAATTTCTTTTGCAAAATATTGAAAAATTTCAAATTTATGGATGGACCATCCACTGAAACCTGTATCACTTTTTGGAGAGATAACTTCTCAACTGCTTACAAAAAACGTTCAATCAAATCTTCAGCTTTGGCATGGCCCATAAAAACAGAAGTTAAATATGAGGTTCCAATTGTTTTTGAACATTCATTCCAATGTTGCACATGGACATCGAGTTGTTTACTTTGTAAGAAGTTGTTTAAACTCTCATCAAACAATAAAACATAATAAATGCAATTTTTCAGAGAGTCATACAACAAATTTCTATAAAATGGTGCAAGGCCCAAACAAAGCAAATAAGCACATTTTGTTGGTCCACAGGAAAATAGTTTAGCTATCTGGCTGTCACTAAACATTTCTTGAAATAACAAATTGACGTCTTTGCAAGAATTATACGAGTAATGACTAGTCACACTTCACAGTCCACCTTATTTCAGCATCAAGTACTGAGTTCTTGAGAACTGTAAAAGTATTTGTTGTACCTGGAGGAGGAACAGCAAAATCCAAAGAATTAGCCGATACAACACCAACATCTGATGTCTCCTTGACAGGCTGAAGTTTTTCTTTCAACTGAGCATTCAAAAATGTTATATCCCAGCAGAGGTGCTATTTTTGGCCTTCATCTGTTACAGCAAACACTGCAATATCCTTTGTATTTATCACGGGATGGAGCGAGCCAATGTTTGTAATCTTCGTTATTTAACCATAATATATTAAATGTACACTTTCCCATCGTAAATCATACAAAAAAATAAATAAATAGTGAACGCAAATTAGGCTGTAATATACAATAAAACAATATATACATAAGAAACTAGTGAGAAATTGCCAAGAAATGTACGACGCATGCATGTACAAAGCAGAACTACATAAGAGAGGTTCTGTGCAAAGACTCTACTACTTGCTTGAAATATAAGCACTTTGACTCGCACTTGGTCAAAGTCGAGCCAGAGAGAAATCTGCCGATCGGCGTGTCGCCAGGATAGTGAAATTTATTACGCCGTATCTCGGTGTTAAAAAAATCAGGCTTTTTCAAAGATTTTAAGGCTTTTGGGTAAATTTTAGGGCCTTTTAAGGGCCCTTAAAAATCAAAATGAAAATTAAGGCCTTTTTAAGGCGTTTTACGGCCTGTGGGAACCCTGAGCATGGTCATTAGAGGCGGGATGGGATGGGGGGACGAGGAACGGGAAGGAATTCGGCCATGGCCTTTTTGAAGGAAGCATCCTGGCTTTTGCCTGCAGTGAACTGGGGAAACCATGAAAAACCCGAATCTGGATGCCCGGACGGGGATTCGAACCTGTGTCCTCCAAAATGCAAGGCCAGAACATTAACTGTTCACCCACCTTGCTCGGTCTCAAAGTACCAACTAGTCCCTCTAAACCTTTGTTAATGTAAAAAGCGGACACCTTCTCAAACGTCCCCTCTATCCTCTGCATTACAACGAAAGCGTTCGCTATCAAACAGACTTTCCTGTTACTTTGATTTTCTGAAGCGTGAGGGCTATCGACTCTGACCCACTACTTAGAATTGTGGGTGGTTAGGGACCCACCAGAAGATGAATTAGTTTGGTTGTTTTGTTTTTTAAATTTATTAGATTGAATTTTTGTTCCCATGAGTAAGGGAGGATGGGTCCGGGGGGCGAACCTCCATAGCTTATCGCCCAGGCTAATACAAAAGGGGTGCACAGGTGCCCCTTAGGTTGCACGCTAACGAGAGATCTCCCTCACCACCCATTCACCTCCTCAACACGTGTCAGAACTTGAGTTTGAGGGATTTGTTTATACGGTTTGTACCATCCTCACGATCCGGGTGATGAAGACATGATACCCGTTCTCCTAGACACAGAACGTTCCACCGCCACGCCCTATGGTGGTCGTTGAAGCATGATAGGAGTTTACGGTGTGGGAAACTTGCGGCACTCACAAGTTTCCAGCTCAGGCACCGCGGGTTCGCCAAACCCGTACCTGGCACTCACGTACCATCCCCTGCGGGCCCATGAAGCAACATGTGACCATTTGTTCATCTAGGTGGTGAAATGTTCACCACGACATGCTTCAGCAGGTCATTAAGTAATTGACATATAGTTAAATATCCACTTATCTTTTCAACTTCTACCAACTGAATCAAGCCTTTCAGTGTATCAAAATGGTTAATGTCTGTTATAGGGAAGGAGACATATATTTCTAATTGGACTGAAGGTTGAGGCCATGCCTCTATACCATGGGAAAAGGTCAGAACAAGCATTTCCAAGGAGAGGGGGATAAGGTGCCTTGTGCTGTTGCACCCTGACCAGGCAATGGTGAGATAAGGGAGCGTGCATAAACCACGTAGCTCCATTTTGGCCTCCTGTGCCCCCCCCCCCCACGTAGCCCTACATGGCTTTTATCTCAACCCCCCCCCCCCCAACGTAGCTTTTTCCCCTTTTGATTCTAGAAGACATTTGGTTCTGTATTCTCCTTTCAGACTATTGTAAATTACATACGGAGATAATTAAATGAAGGAAATAAATATTCACATGCTATTGTGTGTTCTGTTCCACATTTTAACTGTGAAAAATGTTATGAAAGGAAAACTACGTGGCCTGGCTCGGAACCCCCCCTCCCCCCCACTTAGCCCTGTGTAGCCTTCCAGCCAACCCCTCCCCCCCTGGACCAAGCCACGTAGTTTGTGCACGCTCCCTAATACTTGGCCCTGGCAGACCAACTGTCTTCACCACTGGTACTGTGAGATTCACTTGCTTCATTCTTTGAAATCACACAGGCAACACTGTGTTAAGAACAGTAACTAACAAAGCTTTCTCTCCAGTACAGTAATCATAAACCGAGCGTGTGTTTTTCATCATTTCATCAATCTCATACAGCTGCAATTTTTGTATATTGCTTTTGAACTTTTTTTGAAGCCAAAAACAAATCTGTTTAGGCATCTTCCCTACATGAAGTTTTCCAGTGAGGTCCATTACAAGCAATAATTACTTATAACTGAAAAAGTCATCTTTACAATGTATCTGCAGGTTACCCTATCAAATTAATAACTTTCCTCTTAGCTACATCATAAATGGACCAAAAGGAAGGTATCCATGATACTACTGTCTGAACTACAATGTCCATAACTGTTTATCATTCAACACAGTTGCATTACATGCCTTCAACAAACTTACAGTCGTTTTAAAACTGCATCATTTGCATAGAGTTTTATGTATGAATAGAAGCACTGCCCACCCTGTTGGCTCAGTTGGATGAGGCACTGTGATTGTGTCCAGCACCGATACAGGGCTAACTGGTTCAAGTCCTGGTGGTACTAATTTTTTGTTATTTTACTAATGGCTTTACTTGCTGACATTTTGGAAGAATAGCCCTGACTGAGCTGGCACAGGTTTGCACCCTCTCCCATCTTTCATCTCTCACCCACAACACAAACAACATACTACACTAAACACACCATCACCGTCATACACAATAACACTTATGAGCACTGTCACACTGGTTTTTTATTATTATTATTTTTTAATTGCTTAACGTCTCTTTAACAGCGAGGTCTTTAGAGATGGGAAAGGATGGGGGGCAAGGAATGGGAAGGAATTCGGCCATGGCCTTTTTCAAGGAAGCATCCCTGCATTTGCCTGGAGTGATTTGGGAAACCATGGAAAACCCAAATCTGGATGCCCGGACGGGGATTCGAACCGCCGTCCTCCCGAATGCGAGGCCACAACGTTAACCGTTACACCACCTTACACCACCATGCTCGGTGTCACACTGGAGAAGGCAATGGAAAATCACCCTAGTCCATCCTACACTTGTATATGGGTACGGCACCCAAAGTAGAAGAATAATAGCACTGATAAAAATATAATACTTGGATTAGCTTACCTTAATAAGTGCAAGAAGAGGAGAAAAAACTATTGCAACTTTGCCGCTATACATGACTGATGGCAGTTGGAAGCATAATGACTTCCCAGAGCCTGTCGGCATTGAAACAAATACATCTTGTTTCCCTGAAAAAAGTAATGAAGTCTCCATAATACATGCTCATGAAATTATATTATAGTTCGTAAGTAGATTATTTTGAGTTTTATAATTTCAGAAAGGACATTTATTTCCCTACTGTTAGAATAAAATGACAAAAACAACTTTCACAACTACTAATTTTTAAATACATATTGTATTCTTTTTCCAGATATAGGCATCTAAAAAGACAATACATGATACGGCTTTCATGGCTTCCTTGCTTATAGTGTCAATACATTCATCTGAATGACACACTAAACACTCGCCCAATAATTTTTGTAGTAATTAAGTCCAGATTTTGTTAATTGAAAAAAAGTAATTAGCATTGAAGCTTATTATGACCAATTCTTTACTTTCTGCCCCCATGAATTCAGAAGGTTTATTGGACAAACATTTCAAAACATAATAACAACATTCCTTAAACTTGAATTGAGGACAAATACATGATGAGAAGAAAAATGCCATGGAATAGAATACATAAAATAAAGGATTAAAAGGGAAATTCAGAAACATGTAATTATATCAGTATTTGCTGCCACATTATGGCAGTGATAATGAAAAAGAAGAATTCTTAGGATAATTATAAAATACCTATTAGTATTGCACATAATAGTAAATACCGATAATTATGGATTACTTTAATGCTAAAACGGGAAAACAATAATTACTGGTTAGCATTCTCTAAGACAAAATCAGCAATGCTAAGAAAAAAGTTATTAAAGCTGTATGCTTCTATATCAAATAACATATTTAGCCATATGGAATCACTATATAACAATACATTTGATCAAACACTATTCATGATCTATAACAGAAATGAGGAGTTGTAAATGATCCTATTTCGATTCCAATTACTAACACGTTAAAATGCCAATAGGGGAATTGCAAAGCAAAATTGGTATTGTTATAATAAGTATAATTTTGAGAGATTTTCTTTCTATAGACATATCACATGTAATGACAAACAAAAACAACTGCCGAGGTGTGCCTGACCCACATTATGCTGCATTTGTGTTGTAAATTGGGACTGAAAGGAATTTGGCCATAGCCCTTTGAAGGAACCATCCTAGCATTAGCCTCAAGGGATTTGGGTAAGCATGGAAAACCCAAATCTAGAGGACCAGATGGGGAATCAACCCCACATCCACCCGAATTTGAGGCCAGAGTGTTATCACTCATACTATACTCATTGGGTCCGAATAGAAGACGCAAAGAATAGACAAGCATTTTCAACAAGAAGTGCTGTACTTTTTCGTGTGGGTAATTTTCTTTTGCAATTTTCATCTATTTAAGCAGGTGTAAAAGGCATACGTTCTTTTGAGGAAAAAACTGGGTTTGTTAATAGTTTTTCCATCTTCTTTAGTGCGTGTGTTTCATTTGCCCTGTTGTTGAGTGTTTCGTTTTATTCATTGTTTGTATTATGTGATGACTTGTCTTGATGGTTTGATTTTATGTTTGCAGGGTTTTTTGTGTTGGTTTTTCTATGGGCTGCTGTAGCTACTGTATCCTGTGTGTGTTTGGGAACTTAAGAGCCAAAATGGATTACAGTGGTTCACATTCCAACAGGAAGCTAAGGGTATTTACGACACAAATGAATGAGACAACAGCTATTTTAAACAGCAAAATTGATAACCTTACTGCTTATAATAACATTTGAGTCAAAGCAACTACAGAACTTTGGCAAAGACTGACTGTCAGTTCAGATTCCCTTTATCTCTCTGGAATGTAAGGGGTGGTTCTTACCTGCCAGTCCTTCCTGCTGTACTGGCCACTACATTCAACTACAACATTCGCACATTTCACCTTTGAAACAACAGACGTCCCACCACTGTTGCCGCTGTCACATTACAATGTTAAACTTTGATCGTGTCTGGTACCTCTTACTCTGGTACCTCACTCGTGACAAACTTCCATAACATAAACCTCAAGTGTGAAATCAGTTCTATGGCATCCCAGAAGCAAAGTTCTTCCTCATGGCTGAAGACAAAAAGCCTCAAAATTTTTCAAAGTCCCACGTCTCACATCTACTTAAATTCTCAAAGTCCACAACCTACATTGCAGAGTTCCTAACACACATCTTCTCATCTTGACGGGCTGCTTATGATTGCTGAGAACTAGGGGCCCCTGGCCAACCTGACCTTTGGACTTTTCCCTGTTATCTGCCATTTTCTCCAATCTTCTTGAAATTTTTTTTATGTTTTAGCCTCTGTTTTTCTGTTAATTTCGTACCAAGAGGACTTATGCCAAAATTTGCTTCGTGTAGAAGATATTAATTTTCTTTAAGCTATGAAACACAAAATCCTGAATTACTTTAAGCATTTTTACTCCCCCGTGATGAGTCTCTAATCAAAATATTTCCCTAATCTTTTGACATATATGGATCTACTGGATATTTTATGCTTTAGGAGTAATATGAGTTAAATCGAAACTATGCATTACTTTCCCTATCATGACATAATTACCAAAGTCTTATATAATTTATTTTTCTGAAACTATTGCTCTGATGGAGCTGGGATCAACACTAAATTCTTTAGGAAGAAATCCCCCAATCTCCTTGTATTTTTTTCTGATCCCTAAAGTGGTTCTTTTAATTGTTTCTTTTGTCATCATGTTTCTGATAATTTTTCATTCTCCGACATCACATATCACAAAAGGAGCCATACTGGGAAAAACTATAATTGTATTTTTAGCCCTTAAATCATAAATCAATTGGAAAACAAAAATGATATTCAGAATCAAAGTAAAAACACTCATTAACAATTGATAATAATGTCAGCCTATCCTATATTTGATCAAACAGTTCAGCTTCACCTGTAATAAAATTTCTGCTTTCATTAATTTGAAGAACCAGTGTAATACAAAAGAAGATATCTTTCAAACCTGTTACTTCATTACCTCCCAGAAGAATGCAGTTCCACTGATATTTTGAACATCAAAATTTTCAAGAACATTATGCTCGTCAAGCTTTGGTGTCCCTAGCCATTGCACACAATTTAACCTCCCATCACAGAGTTTGGAACCAGGAATTTGGGTACTAGCAGCACTACTATTAACACGAGTTTTTATTGAGACAAAAATATTAAAAAATCATTGCACAAAACAGATTGTATATAGTCTTTCTGAACATGATGCTCAACTGACGACATTTAAAATCTCAGTGTTTACGAACAGATTGGTACTGCCACAATGTTGTGAAGTCATCTTCTCGTTTGGCAGAAGTAGTGGTATTCTATATAGCATTTGATCCAATACCCTTAGCAAGTTTCAGTTTCAACTTTGGGAGAGCTTTAGAAAGATAATGCAATGTTTAAGCTAGTAGATGATATTTTAGAGCCACTAAATAAGTTATTTTTACAACCGCGAAAACTTATGTGAGAAAGGATGCTTGGTACATTTCTTTTTTTTCTGTCATCAGTCTCTTGAATGGTTCAATACAATTCTCCATTCATATCTTGCGCTAACTTCTTCATTCAACATACGCCTTACAACCTATATCCTCGATTATCTGCTTCATACATTCTAATCATTGTCTTCCTCTGTAGTTCTTCTAGTGTTGCCTCCACCAACAAATTAACCAATCCCAACTGATTTAAACTATGACCCACCATCCTGTCTCTCCCATGAGTAAGACTCTTCCATAAACTTCTTTCCTGACTCATCATTTCCACGGTTTGATTTTGAATATCCTTCTGCAGCATCACATTTTATATGTTTCATTTTTCCTTTTTTCTTGCATTCCTAAAGTCCATGCTTCACTACCACAAAGTGTTTTGCTCCACAAATAGAGTTTTAAAAAGTTCTTTCTGAGCCCTAGATCAATATCTGAAACTAGATAATTTCTCTTTTTGAAGAAGGCTTTTTTCGCTAGTGCTATTCTGCCTTTAACATTATTCATGCCTTGGCCATTAGTTGCAACTTCACATCCTAAGTAACAGAACCAAATCGCTTCTCCTGTTACATCTGATCTTATGTTTATACTTCATCTACTATTACTGCCATCATTTCTGCAATATTTCATCACTTTTATCTTGCTTTTGTTTATATCTCTCATCATTCTGCACTTTTATTAAAGTAATCTAATTCTTGTGGTATAGTCCACATCAATTCAGGCAGGCGAAGAAAAAATCTTACCTTCATAGTGTCAGAAGTTTCTGAATTTAACATATGATAAAATTAAGGTAAAAATAAGGTAACTATATTTTTGTTTTGCACAAAAAAAAAATACCTGGTCTGAGATACAGGCCATCAAAGATAGCATCCTGGGCACCATTTCTCACTTGCGATTTTTGATAAGTGCAAGATATTTTTTTTAGATTTTTTATTTTAAAGATAATATTTTTCTGTTTAAAATGATATACTCGACTTTGAAATATGTGTTCAACTTTTTTTGCTAAAGCCTTCTGAATGTTTAAAAAAATTTATTAAAAATGACAGTCCCAAACATTTGGATTTTTTTACTGTTGATCAATACCACTGAGTACTGCATTCTCTGAAAAGGACAACTTCCACTTTTGAGTTTTTTGCCATATACCTTACCAATTTCAGTTACATCATAGTCATATATTAGCCTCGTGAAATCAAAATATATAGTCTTTGACATGCCATTTTAATTCTTAACGAATATAAGAAGCAGACAGCCTTAAAAATACTTATAAAAACATTTTACAAGCAAAAACATACAAAAACTTAAAAAATATATGTGCAAGTTCCAAAACATACCACTTCCTGCTCAGAACTGAAATCAGAAATTCAACGAACTAAAAATTTGTCAAATTGTACCAGTATCTTCCTTTGATATTGAGTGATGTCTTCCTGTTGAACCTATAGGAACTGGAGTATCCACAATCTTTAAAACATTGTTAATTGAAAGTGAGCATTGGTTGTGGTGTTGCTGTCTTGCATCTGGAAATCTATATCCAGCAGCCGGTCCGTGTGGGGACATAAAATTCACAATGACCTCATTTAACTCACAACTTCACAATCCACCAGTCACAGTCATATATACAGGCCACAGACATCCCTCTTTGTAAATTGTGAATCTGAATATTCTCATTTCGTTTCAGAGATCTTGGCTGGAATTCAGCGTCAAATGAAATTTCTTTTTTCTTGCTGTTTAAAGTTCGTGCAACATAGATTTGCCCATCACTGTGAGTCCACACATGTCTCTTCTAAATTCTTTCACAGGCATAGTTTTGTTGGACCATTCTTCTATTTTCTGCTGGCACAATTCAACCTTCTCTTTTGGTAATAGGACAAGGGCTGTTGATGTGTATGACTTCACCACTCTTGTAAAATCCACAGCATTTTGAATTGCCTCTGTACTTGGCCTGGAAAGATTATACTTTGTAGCATGGTGTTTCAGCAGGCCTCCTACACCATCACAAGGCCCCTTCCCATGCACAGTAGCACTGTATACCCACCCCACTGGTGCAAGTGACTTATTTACTTCAAACAGTTGGTAACAATTTTTGAAGTAACTAGGGCCACCATCAGAAATAATGATGAACTTTTCTGGCTGTGATTGCAGCTGTTGTTGAATTTTACATATTGCTAGCAGTGCATGTGCTGAGTCATGTCCTCTGTCATCACTTATAACTGCAATACTTGTGGTCTTGTTTTGAAAATATGTGACTCCAGTGAAAATTGAAATTTGATTATTACTCCACTGATATTCCTGTAGTTCTTGGGCAGAATCACTGACCAGTTCTCAGAAAATCACCCTCCAAATATTAAAGCCGGAATTGTTTCTCCTGAGCCTCGTTTTTTTTTTTTTTTTTTTTTTCCTAAACTCAAAATGGTATTTGCTACTATCTCTTCTAGTATACTTTCCATTCATCTATATATTATCCTAGTCCATAATTTTGAACCTTATGCTGTTAGACGTATAGCGCAATACTTCTCAAATTTGTCAGTGTGTGCTTTCATCAAAAGTATAAAGATGATACTTTTATTCAAATCAATTGAATCTCTACTAATTTGTAACTTTTTGGATTCCTTCATCACCTAGAGATTTTCGAAGATCTGTAGGAGACTCATCAATTCCAGCAGCATTATTTGATTTGAAATCTTTCGAAGCTCTGACCTTAAAACAAGATCTTAAAAGCTTAATGTCTTTTTCCAGTACATGGTTGTTCAAATCATCCCCATAATACAGTTTTTCTATGTATTTCTTTCATCGGTTAGCTCTCTGTCTTCTGTCTTAAAAGAGATTTTGTAAGGTAACCTAAAATTTTTAACTGCATAGCAAAATTTGTTCACAGATCAGTGAGTTCAATTAAATAGCATTGCAGATCGGTTTTAAAGCCATTTGCTTACATAAGTCAAGTAATATTTCAAAGAAATAAGTTATAGAAAGTCAGAAACTAGTATTAGCATATCTGGTATTTGGATTCAGAATATTTCATAAAAGTAAACATTACCTTCATTGTTTGAGCTATTTCAGACTATAACTAGTAGAATGAAGTTAGTAATATTATAGGCAGAAGGTTTCCTTGAAGAGATACAAGCCTTTAAAATTTGAAACCAGCGAGAAAATGACATTAAAATGGTAAAATAGTCAAACTTAGGAGAGAATTAATTCAAAGGAGACACCAAGTTTAAATTAAAGAAGAATTATTTCTAGGAATGACAGTGCAATTAGTTTTTGAATTGGTGCAATAATTTGGCTGATATCAGAACAAGAAAATTATGGACAAATTAATTAATATGGCTCCCTCCGGTAACTGGAACGTGAGAATTTGAATGTAAAAGAAAATTTTCTGATCTAGGGACATACTAATAAAACTATTTAAGAGCTGTTATTACAGTTAGCGTGTGATGATTACTTATTGAAGAGGGGATGTAGAATCATTTAAAACATGTTTCAGAGCTGTTAGTTAAATATTTCTAAAAGATATACAGTTTTGAAATTAACAATTTTGGTTCAGCTGGTTAGAAAACAGTAAGCAAGGCGATTTTAGTACCAAACGAAAAAGTAGAAAATTAGAAGAAAGTTAAAAGTTATTTCCGCTTCATAGCTTTAAAATTGTGGAAGTTATAAACGTTTTTTGGAATTTCAGAAAATAATTTTTTACAGCCAAACCAGTAAAGTTGCAAAAATTTTCATTTCGATTAAAATTAACGTTTATAAGCCTGGTTAACTACTGTCAATATTTCAGGCAGTTAGGAATTTATGATGTCGCAATCATTGAGAGCGGAAGGCAACATTTGACCAGGAGTTGGGACTGCTTTCATGTGAACAAGGAAATAATGATTCCCACGCGTCGTCTTTAAATAGCAGTCCTAGGCTTGCCTCCCCAAGTCTTTAGAAATCACTTGGAGTGTGACCACGCTACTTTGTGGCAAGATGCTAGGCCGATGTAGAAGCTCAAGCAGGCATGTTGAACTCTGAGGTTAACTTGTGGCGAAATTAGCATACCTCATGTGACTGCAAATTCAGTTAGGGGTCGTGAGGTTGGTCTGTGTCAAATGTGTTTATCATACCTGCAATTCAAATTTCTTTGGTGACTATTTCCAATGCCATAATTTTGTGACTTTATAATTTTTTAGGCATATAGTGTTTAACAGTTTCAATAGCAACAGTGACTTTTAATGTTGACCTACCTGTCCTAAGTTAGGGTTAGATCAATTTAGGTGGTGACCGAGTTTCAGCAAAGCAAAAACTGTACAGCCAAAGGCAACAGCACCTAGTTGGAGTTAAGGCGGAACAGTTTAGCGCTAACCCCAGTGCAAACTTGTCATCTTATAATTTATAAGCCTACATCTTTTCTACCTTTCTCCAAAATTTTGTTTGATCCTCCCATAGGTAACATCTATTTCATTTACAAATATTTCTGCTTCAATTTCTTTGCATTTTTCTGTTGCTTTGTTGCATTCCCTGTTTATTTGACTTCTAAAATATCTACAATGCTCTCTTCCTGCATCAGCCTATGTATTTTTGTGCTGTTTCCTCTGACCAGTCAACTTCAAAATTTCCTCAGTGATCCAAGGTTTTGTTTCTTAATGTCTAGTGTTTCTTTACTAGCTTTGATTATTTCTCTCTTCAATGCATTCCACTTATGATTAATTGAATTCCTTTTTGGGTGTTTTCTTCAACCCAGGTCTACCATTCCTGTAAATTATTTTCTCAAAAGAGATTGTTTCAAACTGCTCACTTCCAGTCTGTTCTGTCAGAGTTGTTGCTTTATTACCTCAAATATCAGCCTACCCTTCGTAACTGTCATAATACAATCAGATTACATATTAGCCCTTGTGTATGCTTTACAGTCAGAACTCTGTTTCCAAATCTTTCTTTGACCGTGGTATCATGCAGATAATATCCACCTGTATACCCTAGATATTTCCGCGTGTATATCCTTCGAGCATGATACTTAAATAGTGTGTTCACCATGGTGAGCATATATTTTTCACAATATTCTAACTTCTCATTCCTCGCCCATTTCTTTCTCTAAGACCAAAACTTCATAGAGTATTACCATCTTTTCTTTTTCCCACTTCCACTTACATCACCCATGATTATTAGATATACCTGCCCCCTCACTTACTGGATTAATTCTTCAATTTTATCATATAGTTCCTATACTACTTCATATTCTGGTGACACTGGTAAATACACTTGCACTAAAGTGGTCGATAGAGATTTAGTTTCTATGTTCATCGAAATAATCCTGTCACAAAATTCATAATAACTCACCTGTTTCCCTACACTCTTGTTCACTAACATTGTAAATCGTACACCACTGACAGCTTTTCTGCTAGTTGTTCTGCATTCCCCAGGGCAGAAATCCTATGCATCCTTCCACTTAATCTCACCAATTGCAACAACATCCAAGTTATAATAATAATTGATAACATCGCAATGGAGTGCACGCACCGGTGGCAATCTCCCTACACACCCATCCTTCTCCCTTCCTCCTCCAGCCCACTTTAGGCCTCAACCAATTTTTACTTTAAATTCTTTCACTGTTTTTGGTAAATTATTCATCACTTCTCTTGGCAATTGATTCCAATCCCTTACACCCTTTCCTATAAAAAAGAAAATTTTCCCACCCCCTTATGCCTGAAATCAAGTGCCAGCTTGTGGTCATGGTCATCTTTACCCTTCCAAGCACCTCCCTTAATTTTCCCATCAATATAGGCCTTGTACATTCCCATGACTCTCTTCACCCTCTTTCTATCCTCCAATGAATCCTACTCCAGCTCCTTTATCATATTGGTTACTGATTGTGTTTTGCGGTAATTTCCTAAGACAAATCTGGCAGCCCTTCTTTGCACTCCCTCCAACTGCTGTATTTGATACCCAACATGTGGGTCCCATACTACAAAACCATATTCCAGCAGTGGTCTGACCAGAGTTTTGTACCCCAATTCCCTTACTTCACTAGTGCATCCGCTCATCACTTTTTCCAACAGGCAAAGGATTTTGAACCCTTTCCCAACTACCTGGACAATGTGTCATGCCCAGTTAAGTTTGCTATCAAATTTTATGCCAAGGTATTTACATTTCCAGTCTTCAATAAGTAGCTCCTTCCCCACTTATAATCAATCTTTAGCTTTTTATCTGTGTGCTTAAGAAGCTGGCTCTTCTCTGCATTTATCTTCATCCCATGTTGACTCACCCAGCTACTTATCCTATCCATATCACCCTGCAGCTGTTTACAATCTTCTATTGTTTTGATCCTTTTATATAACATTATGTCATCTGCAAACAATCAACCTCTGACAGTAAACCATTAACACAATCATTCATTAGAATAACGAATAGCAATGGTCCCAATACAATACCCTGTGGTACTCCCATGTTCACACCTACTTCTTTTGATACTGCATTTCCTACCCTGACGTTTTGCCTTCTACCTTTTAGGAATTCTTCTACCTAGAAAATCACCTTTTTATCAACTCCAATAGTTTTTACTTTATTTAACACCATTTTATGGTTCACTCTGTCAAATGCCTTTGAAAGATCTAGTGCTACACTATCAACTTGACCTCCCCTGCCCATTTCATCAGAAATATCTTGCATATAACCTACTAACTGAGATTCACACAAATATCTTTGTCTAAGCCATGTTGCTGACTTGAAAACCAATTACGTTCCTCACAGACACGTTTGATATGGTTGCATATTAATCTCTCCATTAATTTACCTACAACCGATATCAAGTTTATTGGCCTATAGTTTTCAACCCTATTTGTCATCCCTCTGTTAAGGACCAGAACTATTATTGCACTTTTCCAGTCATCTGGTAAACAACAAGTATCCAGGCTCAATTTAAATAATGTTTTAAGATAAGTTACAACATACCATCCTACTACCTTTAAGACATCTGTAGTAATATTATCCACACCAGCCCCTTTACGGTTTTAGATTCCTTCATATCATCTTCATATTTAATTTCAAATTTTCTAATCTGCTCACTTCTAACTGTGCAGATAGGCTTGTTTTCTGATGTAACCACTACCGTTCCTGAATTGTTGTCCCTAATGGTCTCACTGGACCAAAACTCTGCCTTTTTTAAATCCTCAGTAACTTATTCTCCATCGTTATCTACAATTGTCTCAATACTATCTCTTCCCCTCAGTTCTCTGATTTAGCTATAGAAATTTCAAGATGCATCAGTCAGAGGTCCCCCTGCACCAATAGTATTCTTCACAAACTCATCCTTGGGCAGTTTCTTTGACATTATTAATTCCTTGGTTGTTTCAAGAATTTCCTACTGCCTTGGTGTTTCTTTGCTCTGTTATGTTCTCATCTCACCAACCTCCTCACCTCCCTGTTATAATATGTAGGTTCTTTATTTTCAGTTTTGGAATAAACCTTTCTTCGCCCTTTTTTATTATTTGCTTGAACTCTTCCCACTTCGCCTCCACTGCACCTGTGGCATTATTCCATTTAATAAAATTAACCCTGAAATATCTATTCAATTCCAAGATTTGTGCCTTTTTATAACTGTATCTATTTCACCCTTCAATTCTGGCCACTGGTTTACTGCATCCCTTATATCCATCAGAACTGCCTTATGGTCACTTATTCCTTCAGTTACTTGACACCCGATAAGGCTATCATCAGGCTTTATTAGGAAGGTATCCAACATGTTTTGGTCCCCTTGTTTTCTGCTCAACGAACTGTGTAAACCCTCCTTCACCTTAATAAGTTATTTGCAAATCTCTGTTCCTTTATGTTATCAACCTTATTTCCTACCCAGTTGACACCTGGTAAGTTCAAATCCCCACCAATAATGACCACTCCATGCTCACTTCTGAACTCTGAATATGAATTTAGTTTATCCCTAAGAGCCTCATCTTTATAATTCATTTTTCACTATAGCATCCAGCCAACACCCCGACTTTTTCTTTTTTATTTCCCCAGAAGTCTACCCCAAGTAACTCATGGTCACGATCTCTGAACACCAGTGAACTGTAGTAGTCTTTGCTAACCATATGAATGCCCCTCCTCTATCTCTGCGGTGCATTCTGTTACCATCGGGAAAAACCTCATTGTCTAGTACTCCTTCCTTCAACCAGGACTCTACCCCTATAACTATTTGAGGTTCATGTATCTCTATTAGGTTTGCAAACACCTTTACCTTGTTCATTATACTTCTACAGTTTACCAATATCACTCTTATCACTGGTTTTGTGATATTTTCAGCCCCAACATTCGGCTTCCCATATCTGTCCCCTTCTGTTATTGTTTCAAAAGCTTCTTCTATTTCTTTAGTATTAGTAATTTTTCTAGCTATGGATCTACACTCAGTATCCCTTCGATTACCTATTTTTATCCCCTCACCAGCAGCCTCTAATCCAAAAATGGCACAGTCCTGACCCCGTCACCACTGGAAGTGGGCTCCCTTACAGCCTTAGCTAACAACTGAGAAAGTATTTCCTTGCCCCTCCTGTTTAGGTGTAGGCCATGCCTAGTGAAACCCCACCTACTAATGGTCTCTACAGGCACTACCCCTATGACAGATCAAATGCTGTTCCACATTTATCCGCCTCTCAGCGTGGTTCAATTATGGCGACTTCGACTTGCATGAGCTCAACCCAGTGTGTTGTGCCTCCTTCAACACTTTCTTCAGGTGACTCTTTATACTAAAATTAGCATTTCTATCAATACTGTTACCTGCACCTCCCACTATCACTACACTATTCTCCTTGGTGATACCCCTACAAAGTCAACCTATATCCTCTATTACTTGACTTAAAGTTGCACTAGGTTTGAAAAAACATGTGAAAACGTGACCTGGTAACCTGTGCCCAGCTGATCCTGCAAAAGAGGGTCTACACCTCTCCCGTAACTAGTACCTAACAGCAGAACCATTTTCTTCCTATATTTTTCTTTGCATGCCCCAATTCCTAAAGGTCTGCTGTAGCTTATCTACTCCTACATCTACATGAGGTTCGACCCCTCCTGACATTGGTGACAGGTCAAACCTATTTTTCCCAACAATTTATGGAGTGTCAAGCTTCTTCATCCTGTTTACCATTTTACCCCTACAGCCAATTATCAGCTCCCAACCATTCTTATCACCAAATCTACTTTCTGCCACTATGGGCTGAGCCTCCACAGGCTTGGCCACCATAGGCCAAGCCTCCAAAGGCCAAGCTTCAAGGTCCCTGAATTTTTCTATCAACTTTCTGATCGTTTCGTCTTTCTCCCTAATCCTTACGCCCATCTCCCTGAGCCTTTCATACCTAATGCAAAGTGGACAAAACCATGGGAGAGTCTTATTTATTTCCCATGTTACCTCTCCACTGCATGCCTAATGAAATTGCTTCTTACACCCACTGCACCCTTCATGTTCCTGCGACAGGTGCCACATTTTCCAGGCATGATTTTGAACATATACTTCAAGTACATTTCAAACAAATTTTAAAGTAGCAAGAGCAATATTCTATTACAAATGGAAATATGGTATTACCATTGCTAGATTATTATTTAAAAAGAGTAGCTTTTTAAACCACCAGACTCTAATTTAGGACAGTTTAACCAGACTACCCACACAACACCAACTGTATTCCTGATAGATGTAACTACACTAGTATACCGCTGACCTGGAATAGTACTACTAAACATTGCTACATATGAGTTAATCGAAGATTGCTGAAACAATTTCCCTACTTTCTGTCCAAGTCTACAGACACACATTTATTTTAAGATACGATAGCCGTCTCTATCTACAGGAACTACTGTACTGAGCCGTTACAAGACCCTCTACACACTTGTTCTGCTACACAACTCTAAATCCACTAAATACCAACGTTAAGTCGCCCCATTTTTCAGTTCACTAATCTATCTGTATTCAGACTTCTATCATTTCACATTCCAGTTCATAGAATGTTTCTATCCAGTCCACAACAGGAAATCTGATTGAGGGGACTATTTTAGCTGTGGAATATTTTATCCAGCAAAGGTTTCAAGCTTTAAGAAGATTAGTTTGCCACAGGATACTCTATGGATAATTAATGCGGTGACTTCACATTGCCTTCTGCATCCCCATGCCACTGATCATTTCTGATTCATTCGCATATAGGGGCTGTTTCCAAGCGCAAGGTAAAGAGTGTGCCCTCCCCCAGCACTTCTGTCCTCATTTCTAGAAAGCCGTTGGCAAGCAGTGGTGACCTTATACTAAGAGATTAACATTCATTTGGGAGAGGCTAAAGTTACTTCCAAATCCTTACACCCCTGTGGTCAGTAAATATTCAAAGTTTGGATCCTTCGTTATTTCACATATATAAAATGATATTCCACTTGCAGTGTTGAAAGGCCTAAATGCAGTTACTTTCGTGGATAACACCAATACAGGAATGAAAATAACAAAGGATAGGGAAAATAACCAATCACTCACCAAAGTTAAAGGCTGCTACGAGTATACAACACACTAGACAATCACAAACATACAATATTTTGGTTTAAAATCTTATTCATGTATAGAGGATCGGTTCATTTAGCAAGGAAGGTGTGCACTCTTCAAAACTCATCCCATGAGGTGAAGTGTTTTTTGGAACACAATTCAGGAGATAAGCCTATAAAACAGTGGTATGCAAAGTGGTTGCTGTAGACCTCCAGGGGTGCTTGTGACCAGTGAGGGAACTATAGCAAGTAAAAATTAATTTGGGGGATCTTGGCAAATGTCAGGGTCTCCATGAAAGGCCTAATATAAAGTGAAATAATTATGACCAATTTCATTAATATGAAAGTTAAAATAAACTGATATTCCACACTGTCAGGGCCTCAGTGCCCTGGAACACTTCCTAGATCTGCGACCCCCACACAGCCATCCTATTACATACTTCCCTTCACCATTGGCTCACCTGATCCTCTCCAAAAACTTCTTCACATTTAATTCGACAGTATATCACCAGATCTGTGGCACTGCTATGGGCACCTGCATGGCCCCTTCCTATGCCTATTCCTTGGTCGTCTGGAGGAACGTTTCCTGAACCACACCCCATTTAGACCCACTGTG
>CM061921.1:227138091-227163092 GCA_031002005.1 Vandiemenella viatica | reverse complement strand
TAATACATACCTTCCCTAACCGAAAATGGCATAGTTACAACGCCATAGGCTCCTGGAACTCCATAAAGGCAGCAAATGAAGTCAGAAAGGTAATCCAAAACTGACAGGTCATGCTCAACAACAATAATGAATCTGGAAAAAATTCTTAATTAGTATGCAAAACCAAATTAAGAACAGAGGTCATACAAAATAACCAAGCAACATACTTATCTGGATGCATCAAAGAACGTATCGTGACGGCAGCATTCAGACGTTGTTTAACATCCAAGTAGCTAGAAGGTTCATCAAACATGAAGATGTCTCCATCCTGTATGCACACCATAGCACACGCAAACCGTTGTAGCTCTCCTCCAGACAATGCATCTATTGTTCTGCTACGAATGTTAGTCAGATCTGTGAAATAAACAAGTATGAAAAAAAATGTCCATGACGTTTACAAAAGTTGTAAATTATGCAAGAAAACAATTTTGTGAAATGTTACACATTACATAACTTTTAGTTTTTAACACTAACAAGGAGGTATTCAGCGTAAAAATGGATATGGAGAAGGAATAAGGTGGATATGTAGTATCAAACCTCAGGTATCTCATTGTAACACCGTTTGCCGTAGTGGCCCTTTGTGCATGAGAAACAGACTTAAAAACCGTGAAAATTTACATGCCTTGTGTATAGCTGTAGCGAAAACTGTTAAAAGTAATCAGTTTGCAGTCTACAAAAGGTCATAATAGGTTCAATATTTGGTCAAGCAAGTAATTTCTTTTGCTACTGTTTGCCATTTGTAGCATAATAGACTCGTTTGTAGGAAATTAAATCCAACATATTAATTTGGTTTTCTTCAAACAATTCATAAAATTTTGGATAATAGGCCCCATACAAACATTTGAAACAAACTGCTTCCATACCGGGAAACTTGGGTTAAAAATATCCTTCCACAGGCACAAACACGTTTTATTACTGATGTGGTAAAGCATATTTTACCTACTTTTCAAAATTCTCCCATTTTGAAACATACCAGACAAACTATATTATGTCAGAAAACACTGGCACCAGCAAAATGTGGCAAATAATTGAATTCATTTTAACAGAATCTTCAATTATAGTAACATCACACCTATCATGCAGCAGTAGGCATTATTGACAAAAGCATAAACAAGATGTTACCCAAAATATCTGAGAATTTCATTGAAAAAATAAGAAATATATACTTACGTCACCTCCAAAGTAGTCACCTCGGGCATGTAAGCAACGATCCCAGTGCTGTTCCCATTTTTGGAAGCACTCCTGGAAGTCCGCAGGGTGAAGAGAATTCAGGAGCCGTTGCAATTCCACTTGGATGTCATCAATGGAGTCAAAAAGTCATCCTTTCAAAGCAATTTTCATCTTCAGAAACAGGTAAAAGTCACATGAGGCGAGGTATGACGAGGAAGGAGGATGGGAGACCGTTGCCATTTTGTTTTGGATCAGGAGTTCCCTCACAACAAGCGAGGTGTGCGCAGGTGCATTGTCATGGTACAGTGATCAGTCTTTCTTTTTCCACAACTCTGGACTTTTGCACCGAACATTTTCCCTCAGTTGCCTTAAAACCTTGCAGTAAAACTGCCCGTTGACAGTCTGACCAGGTGGAAAAACCCTGCTTATGCACTACTCCCTGAATGTTGAAAAAAAATATATCAGCATTGACTTGATGTTGCTGTGAACTTGTCGAGCTTTCTTCAGCCTTGGAGAAGATGGCATCTTCCATTGTGATGACTGCTTCTTCGTTTCAGGGTTATAACCATAAATCCAAGATTCATCACCTGTTTTTACTCTGGATAAGAACTTTTGACACTCTTGAACTCTTTGTTGCAGCTCAGTGTGCGTCTGAAGTTTCACTGGTTGATGTTGAGGGACAAACTTCACTGCAATCCGTCTCATGATCAGTACATCGGCTAGAATTCATTGACACGTACCGTATGACAGCATAAGCCTGTTACAAAAATCGTGAAATGTCTTCTTTCTGTCTTCGTGAATCACGTCACGCACTTTCATGATCATTTCCGGTGTTGTGCATTTTGATGGTTGACCGGAATGTTTGTCATCTTCCACAGATTCTCAGACTTCCTTGAAGCACTTGACCCACTCAAATGCTCTTGCTTGAATCAGTGCACTATCACCAAATGCCTCTGTCAACATGCGGTGGGTTTCAGCAGCAGTTTTCTTCAACTTTAAATAGAATTTGATGCAAATCCGTTGCTCCTTCAAGTTATCCATTTGAAAATTGACAGAAGCACTGAAACATGTCCTGCCACACACCACTATATGCGCCAAAGATGATGCAAACTTTACACCACAGTAGCTAAGATGTATACCTCGAGACATCTAGTGGCAGAATGTCGTACTGCTACTGGTTTGACCAGTACAATGAAATTCACGGATATTTTGGGTAGCATCTGGTATTGGGAATGACTAATATTTATTGCTGGTCAATTATTGGAATGACCAAGTTGATACTACACTATACAAGGAAGTCTTAAAAATGAATTTGTATGCCGAAAAATGGTTCCTTCAAAACAGAAAGTTACTTGTGACATAAAAGGAACACCATCAAAATAGATGCAATTATGTCCAGACAGATAATGTGAAATTGTATTGTCAACTAAAAATTCTAATAAAGGGCTTCAGAGCATTCCTGAACTATAGCAAGATAAACATGAAATTTCTACACATGAAGCTGCTATTAAAATACATTCCATTAATCACTACTTTTTGTATGCAACTGTATTTTCTGGTATCGTGAAGTCTGTTTGGTATGGTTCAAAATTTAACATAAGAAAAATAGGAATTTAGAAATGTAAATAAAATATGTTTTCCCCACATCAATAATAAAAAGTGTCCGTGGAAAGATATTTTTAATTCAATTTTCCTGGTGTCGAAGCAATTCATGTTTCGAATATTTATACGGTACTTATCATTCAATTTTTTATAAGTCGCCTGAAGAAAAATAAATAATTTGGTGTTTTTTTTAAATTAATCTATTATGCTACTAACAGGAAGTTAGTAATGAAAAAATGCACACAGAAAATTAAAAATTACCTACCTGAGGATCAAACCCATTACCTTTCTTTCTCTAACACCATATGTCTTAAACCTTATGGCTATCTGACCACTTCTGTTTTTAACATTTTCTCTACATCTAGACATTACGTGTGTAAAATTTCAAGGAAATTTTTACTATCCATTTCACATACATAAAGCACCACCAGAGCAAACAGTATTAGAGTGAAATATCCAAGATGCTATATACACATCCACGTTCTTTGTTCTCCAATACCTATTTTCACACTGAAATCTCGCCTTGTAAGAGAAATTTAGGTAGATTCCTGAACTATCCCTACACACTGCTAAGTAGATATGTGACTTTCAGCTCGACAGCTATGATAAGTTTCAGACTGCATAAAACACCATTCCCTTTGTTTATTGTATCTGCCCCAAAAGTAATGAGACTAATTTGATTAAAATCGATTTATTGATAATTTTTGCAAATACACTTAATAATAGCCTCTAAAATAAGCCCATTGCCACATTCGAAGCATCTTTTTAAGTCCTCCGGAATTTCCAAGACTCCTGTAACAGTTGCTTCAATTTCAGGGAGGGATTCAAAACGTTGACCTTTCAGAACCCTCTTGATCTTTGGAAACAAAAAGAAGTTTGGTGGTGACCTATCAGGGCTGTGGCAGCATTGCCACGTTTTTCTTTGCCAGAAAGTTCCTCACCAACTACAATGTCTGAGCTGGGACATTATCACCATGAAGCTGTCAGCAATCAACAATATCCAGATGAGCTTTGGCAAATCTTTTCACCTACCACACATCACTTTTGAAGCCATGCCTCATCAGCAATTACTTTCACATTTATCCTTCTGTTACAGTCCAGAACAGCCTTCACATGCATTACATTTTTGTCACCTTTTTTTTATTTTGATAGCCTCCAGGAGAGAATTCCTCATCTTTCACATGTTCCATACCATCTTGAACCCAGGACATATTATCATCTCCATAAGCATCTGTCAACATTTTGAATGTGTATGTAAAGGATTAGTCGAGTTTGACACAAAATTTAATGACATAACTTTGCTCCAAAATTCACTGCATCTCAAATTGTCATGCGATACAAAAACAGTCTTTGGCTTTTGCACAATCCTGACCATCCAAGAGCTTGGAGGCAACAGCCATGTCTCATTTTTTTCTCAAGACTCCTCATCACCAATCCCACCTGGCTAGCGCGCGCTTCGGTGCATTGAGGCATCTACAGAAAATCAGTATCATTACTTTTGTGACTTACCATATATATAAAAAAAAAAAAACACTTCAGTCCTTCCACTACTCAATTTAATTCTTTCAATCAGTAACGCTGCTGATATCACAAAAAATATCCTTCCTCAGTATCCAAATTTCTACAAACAGTTATGCTGTGACAAATGTTTAATTTTTTACTTAAAATCGCTGCCTATAAAACTGTAATGTAAAACTCAATTTTACCTGATGAAACAGGTGTTGCAAATTGCCTTCTTTAAAAACAGACAGGTACAATACAATATGAAATGGAATAAAGTGGCTTCTGGTTGGTTACAAGCATATTGTGACTGCCTCATTTCACACTCCCCCTTATATGTTTCGCCTCCTGGTCTATTCCATCACCTTCTTCTTCTTTTTTTTTTACTTATGGCTCTACGCCTGGTCAGTGCTGCCAGCCTCTTGACTTTGAATATCCGTAGATGGCCGCTAAAATTTCCGTAGATTGGGTACAAAAATCCAGAGATTCGCTAACTAAAAGACTAAAACAATAATTATTGAAGAGAGAGTCAAAATAAGTTTATTTCCAGGTCTTTAGAATTCGAAATACAAAATAATATTCTACATTGAAAGTAAGAAATATCTCTGAAAATGTTTTATACATCGTCACGTTCATCACTGTTGCTGCTGTGCCAACTCTTTTTTGGGGGGGAGGGGGGTAGGGGGACTATACATCATCTATTTTCTTTGTTGATATTAAATTTAGCATATCACTGGTAACAGGAAATGTTAAATACTATGAACACTTTGGCTCTCGGATATTGATTAATCCTTCTCGGAAGGCACAGCTTTGTAAGCCGTGCCAACGAGCGTGTCAACGTGCATAAAGAGTGCGCCAATAGTTCTGTATCACGGTCTTTTAAGATCTATAAAAACTATAATCAAATAAATATGAGCTTTATTTCAATCGTTGGTTCACACGAGCGGTTGCAAGGAAACGATTCACAGTTAACGACAATTCTGTAACGCATTAACACTATACACTCAAAGGTCTGGTCGATATCAGGGTCATTAGAGGCAGGTACTCCTCAATCTGGCTTCACATGCACTGCATAGAACAGTAGTGCACAAGCCCATTCCGACTATTGCATGAGTGTTGGCTTACTTCACAGCTCACTAAGAAGTCCGAGCTACATCATTCACTCCCCTGATGCTCTGTCATGATGATCTTGACGCAGGTCAACTATGACTGGCTTCCAGGTTTCACTCCAGTTGAGGCCACCATCCCTGTTTTCATTCTCCAAAATCTCCAATTCCTCACTCATATTCCAGAAGGAAGAAGTTCTAGGCACCGTCACCTTTATTTTCAAACTGCAGGCGGCACCTCTATATTTACAAACTCTATCGTGTGCTCTTCATCAAAAGCATACTTGGCTACTGCAATTTTAACCAACTGCATTTATTGTATGTGGAATCTATGGAAGGTCAGGTGCACCTTTGTAGTGCTTATCATCTGACCAATGTCTACTTCTCCACTCTTGTATAGGATTTAATAAATTCAGTGAATTCTCAGATCTATGCAGCACATCATTTTAGGAAGCCAAAAGATACTTATCACACTTTTCCAGCCTATGGGGGGAGAATGAGAGTTTTTGGCAGTTCATTTTGCTCAGCATGTGGTCTCAATAGTCTGGGATGAATTCATCATTATCTGCCACTGTGAGTAGCCATTTTGTCCAAAGACTGTCTTTAGGGGTTTTATGTCTTCCAGCAGGCTTTCATTGTCAGAGGTAGCTTTGTCCTATGTACAAGTGTTGTCAAAGCACTGTTGTGATGTGCCAAATGATGGAAACTGCTAACATCTAAGTAGCAATCAATGTTGATAGGTTTAGAGTATACACTGCGTGCCACGATTCCATCTGGCCTACAGTTCATCAAAATATTTAATAATGACCTAGCAGAGCCAAAGTACACAATGTTTCAGGAAACTGTTAAATCATGTGTAATTTACAGAAGCAGATACCAACACCAGAAAAAAATAGTACATTCCATGACTATCAAAAACCATCTTGATGCTCATTACCTACAGGTCTAAAAGATATAGAAAGGTGAGATTTTAAGTTGATAAGATAGGGCGAAATACATGTCAACATAAATTGCAGTTAAAGTCTTACCTAGTAGTTCACATATCACCTCCTGATTTTTTCGCTCATCTTTCTTATTCAGCAACTGATCAACAGTTCCCTTAACTGCCTTTGGTATTTGGTCAACATACTGTGGTTTTATAAGTGCTTTCAAGTCATCTTCAAGAATCTTTGTAAAGTAATTCTGAAGTTCAGAACCCCGAAAGTGGTTGAGAATTTCAGTCCAATCTGGTGGGTCCTGCAGCACACAAGAAAACTCATACCACTGTTTTAGGAAAGATATTTTTAATGCTAAAGATTCATAATGCTGGATGAAATCCTGAGTATAATACTTACAAATATTACAATAATAATAAACAAGTACATAAATAAGAAGTAAAGGTTCAAGCTGAGTATCTCATAATGACTGTCACTCTATTTCTAACATTTATTTTTCTAACCGCAGTCATTTAATACCGTAAAGCTTATTAGAGACTAAACAATAAATTATCTTAATGTCAACATGATTACTACAGATTTGAAAATAAAAATAAAAAAAATCAAGAATTTATGGTTCATTACAAAAATTTATAAATCTGCGAGATACAAAAAGGAACACAAAACAAAATAGTAACAGTACAATAGATACTTACTGAATAACGGCCTAAGTTAGGCTTTTGTTTACCAGCTAATATTTTTAGTGCTGTCGATTTTCCAATACCATTGGTTCCTACTAATCCAAGCACCTCTCCAGGACGTGGTATAGGAAGCCTATGCAGTTTGAACGAGTTCTGTGAATATCTGTGAGTTGTATCTTTCTCTAAATTGCTAGGCAAATTAATAATGTTTATGGCTTCAAAAGGGCATTTCTGAAAATGGAAGAGTAAACATATTTAGAAAACAATATTAAACATAATTTGCCGAGGTTCTGAAATTGATTTAATGCACTAATAGGGGGCTGTATACTGATAAAAATCATGTACATATAACACAGTTTTTTTTTTTTTTTTTTTTTGCAGGGGTTATAAAAGATGGCACATATGAATATGCAAAACAAAATTATGATACTTTTTGTAGCTGCTAGGAGAACAAGTCCGCATCTGCTTCAGATTCGCACACCTTTCAGAAAGGCTGGATGCATGATAAAAAAAATTGTGATGTGCAAGCCAACAGAACTGAAGCAAGAATGACATATTGGTTTGAAGAAAATGCTTAGCTATAGTGACTAATGCCTCAAATCTTCCTTTATATTTACCTTGAACTGACAGAAATATATGGATGGAGTAGTCAGCAAAATTACAAACATAAATTCTTGATCACGTTAATGAGCATTTGTAAAATTGAATTAACATGTACATATCAGTTCCATTAACTTCCTAGCTTTCCCACTTTTCACAAAGCCTACTTTTTTTCTGTGACCAGAAATTTCTCCTACCAGTTCATTTCTCAGAAGGCTTTCTTGCTGTGTCTATTATTTGAGGAGAGAGGGATTTTTTTACTTCGGTTTTTACAGCTTGTTGGACCATTAACTAAACCAGCAACAAGAAACAGGAAAGAATTTTAGCCATCTTCAATTGATGGAATCATTCCAGCGTTCAGCTGCAGCAATTTCAGGAGCCATTCACTAGCCTTAAGGACTATCAATCATCTGTGCAAGTTCTTTTCTTTTTTGATTCATGTTAATCTGTTATGAAATGTTAAATGATTTTAAGTGGATTTTGTGAACTATCTTAACATTCACCTAGATGATTGCATAAAACTGCATGAAAATTGCCACCAAAATGGCTGAGCAAATATAAGTTTAACACATTCCTCAAGTCCATTACAGCGGTGTCTTAACGGTCATGGTCAAAAAGATGAATGTACCGGGCCTACGATCCATTATTATTCAAAATCCAAATTACACTGAACATTTTCCAAGGTGTGGTCTTAATTGGATTACACATCCAAGTAGATAATGAAACATTCCATTTCCTGTATTACTTTCTTTTGTATCAACTTCAACAGCCGAAATTTTTTTGTGCACAGACATTTGAAGGCAACATGAATATTTCATTCACTGTCTTACTAACTAAAAATTTGTTGAGAAGTGGAAATTTAATACATCAAATACTGGAAGCAACAGTCTTTACGTTATTAGCAGAAACCTTTAGATTGTCAACTAAATTATTGAAGCACTAGTTAGAGATAATTCACTTTGAGCATGCATTTTGTCAGCAACTTTATTATTATTATTTTCATGAATGGCCAGACATAGATTCAAACTTGCATCCTCCCCAATGCAAGGCCAGACTGTTACTGCTCACATATCACATTTGATGTCAGCAACTGAATGTCTTTAAGAGCACATGGTCTCCAAGTTTTTTTCATCACCAGTTATCAAGTATACAAATCATCAGCACTTGAAAATACAGGATGAAACTGTACTTTTGATCAAAGGATCTCCACAAGAGATTAGTAACATCAATAATGAATATGCAATTAAATGAAGTTCAAAAATTTAACGATGATGTGTTTTGAATACTCTCAATAATTTAACTGGTGAAAAGTTTATACAGTAATACCCCGCTTCACGCGAGGGATACGTTCCGCAAAAAATCGCGTTAAGTGAAATTCGCGTATATCGGGGTTTAAGATTAAACATAGTCAAAAGTTAATGCAAAAAAATACATATCATTTGAATCAATCACTTTAATTCAAAGAACACTTTATGCAGTATTACTTTTTTTTACTGAAAAATACACCTATTGTGTTTTGGGTAGCGTTTCTTTTACGTTCTTGTAAAATACGTTAATAACACCAAACGCTGTTTTTAATTGTTTGACACACGGTCATCATCACTATCTACGCTCTGCAATATGTCCAAACCTGAATAAATTTTTGAAATAGCATTTTGTATTCCACTTGAAGATAAAACTCTCTCTTCTACTTGTTCTTCCTCGCCGTTTATGGCATTATTCTGTAACTCGATCAGATCTTCATTCCTCAGAGGTTCATCGTGAGTTCCTACAAGTTCTTCAAGATCTTCTACCGCGACATCTTCAAGTTCAGACCCCTCAACCATTGCAGCAATGCCTTCAAGCACTTGTCTGTGCATTTGGACAATTCTTCTAGGTGCTTCCAATACATCTGGCCAAAGATTACGCCACACCCCGTTCATACAACTCTTTTTAACTTCGTTCCAAGACTCATCTATGTTGTGAATAGCCTTCATGATGTTGTATGACTTCCACCACTCTCGCATAGACTTTCTTCCTTCCCCGTCAGTTTCATGAATTAGTTGGATAAAAGTGTGGCGATGGTAATAAGCTTTGAAGTTTGCTATTGCTCCCTGGTCCATAGGTTGTAATATTGACGTAGTGTTTGGTGGAAGGAACTTCACGTACAATTTTAAGTCTCTCTCGGCGTATCAAGTGAGGTTGGATGTTCTGGGGCATTGTCTAAGAGTAATATAACTTTATGTTCAAGCCTATTTCTGTTACAGTAGGATTTGACTGACGGGCAAAAACTATTAGTATACCAATCTTGAAAAACTTCCCGTGTAACCCACGCCTTTCTGTTGGACTGCCACACGATTGGTAGGCTTGTTTTGTCTCTACCTCGCACTGCACGGGGTGTTTCTGAATGATAAACCAGTAAAGGTTTCAGTTTGAAATCACCAGTTACATTACCACCCAGCAGAAGGGTTAGTAAATCTTTCGCAACTTTGAAACCGCTGGCTTGACGTTCTTCTTTAGAAATGAATGTTCGAGATGGCATTTTTTTTCCAGTAAAGCCCGGTCTCATCAACATTGAAGATGAGACAATTTTTTCTCGTGCTACGAAATCTTGAAACTTGTTTGGAAACTCAGCTACAGCTTGAATGTCCGCGCTGGTGGCCTCACCTGTTATCTGGATATTGTGAAGATTGGAACGCTGCTTGAACCGATGCAACCAGCCTCTGCAGGCAGCAAAAGTTGAGTGGAACTCACCTTCTCCTGTCTTTAACATCTCATACAAAGATTTTGCTTTTGTGCATATGAGATCTTGACTCAGTGGTGTGTTCTTCTTATTTAAATCTTCGATCCAGAGTTAGCAACTTCTCCATTCTTTCTAGGATAGAAGATCTCGAAAGAGAAGTTTTGTTACACTTATAGGTGTTGAACTTTCGCTGGAAAGTTTAATTTTTTCCCGATTTTTAAAAATCGTTCTGACAGTCGATTTTGACAGGCCAAAATCTTTGCCAACAATTGTTGCTTTTCCTCCATTTTCCATTCTTCTTAACACCTTCATCTTCAATTCCAAAGTTACGCTTTTACGCTCTTTTGTCTTCATATGCGGCATTTTTAACGTAGCGTTAAATTATGTATCTCCACCAAACGTTAAAATACGACTGCCAGCGGAGATAAACATATGGAACAAATGAAACAAACGAGGGAATTCCCATAGAACAAAGCCGTAGGACGGGGAATCCACAATTCTTCGATCAGAATGGTCGGAGAAATCGGGGATTCCCGCGACCAAAGAGAAGCCAATGACTACATTATGTACATACATATTCTTAAGCAAGTAATTCGTGTAATACGAGGCATTTTAATGCGAAATTTGAAATTCGTGCTAAAGCGAAACCGCGCATAACGGGGTCGCGTAAAGCGGAGTATTACTGTATATATATAAATGGTCACAACAGTTATCCGTAGCAAGTTCCACATGTTTCTGGTGCAGAAATCAACTCGGCACTAAACATGGGCATAACATCAAAATTAGCATTCAGCAATACATCATTTTAATGAGATTTTGAACTATGTAGCATTCAGTGAAAGCATATCAAATTTTCTATGCCTTTTAATTCTTAGCTAACTCTAATTTATGTTATTTCCTTGTCTCCTCTGCCAATTGTATGGTCCATTAAATTGATCACCATTAATCCAACAATCACTGGCAAATAATTATATAGTTCCCCATAAAGCTGTGTTGCAAATAAAATGATTCTACAGATGGTCCACTCAAACATATCCATCCACAGAGCCAAAAAATATAATTTTAAAGAAGTTGCTTGCTTGTGTCTTCTATCAGATACATTAGCCACAAGAAGGTAAAACTTCAGTTTATAGACTGCCAATAAACCAGCTGCTAAGCCACAAAATATTATCAGCCAAATAACCAATAATTCATCAGTATCCCTACACTTTATGTTATAGAATCAGATATGAACTGTATTCAGCAAGGCGATTTAGATAGCAATCAATGACAACACAGTTATTGTAACAGGGATCTATTTTCTGTGGGGAAAATGAATGAGAAACAAAGACAAGGAAACTCTTTGATCACCCAGCTTCAGAGAATTTATGAAGCCTTGAGCGTTTAATCAAAGACTGAGATCCCTTTGTTCAACTAATTGTGTTTATTAGAGCATGTAAAAATACATCTCAGAGCAGTTTCACCCCAGAAGGCAGCCAAAATATAGGCATTTAACACCAATATGTGACACGACCTAGGCAGCAGGGAAAATATTCAGTCTGGCTGTGAAAGCCTTCAATTGCAACCAATTTATTCTTTGTTGTGCTGCATCAGTCCAAATCTTATACAAATATTGCCTGGCTCCACCTAAAACCATGATAAATAGAACAATATTTCAAACTGTTTTCTGTAATAAAACCTCATTCAGCATCCAACGCTGTACCTATGTAACAACCCCTTTTAGGTTCCATGCTTCCCAGGTGGCACTGTATCATAGTATTAGGGGGCATCCATAAACTACGCGAGGTGAAATGGAGGGGGGAGTCTGGCGAAATCTCACCAAGGGGGAGGGGGGTCAACAGAAATCTCACATGAGGTTTTGGAAATTTTTTGTTGGACTGTAGAGCTAAAAAACAGTCTACAAATGGCACAAAAGTCGAATTCAGGGGGGAATTTCGACGAAAAGTGGAGTGTAACCGGCTTTGGAAGGGTGAAAACTTAAAAAAAAAATCTTAAAAAGTAGCGAGGGCATTTCTGGGGAGGGGAGAGTCTCATGGACCAGATCTCGCAAAGTCTCACCAGAAAAGGGGGGGGGGCAGAAATTCAGAAAAACACCTCACGTAATTTATTTATGGATGCCCCCTTATATGCTTCAGCCTTCTTCTAGAGTGAAACTGGAGTAAGGTGTGTTTCACTTGCTTTTCTAAACACAGCCAATGTTTAGTGTTCTGGAAGGTTTGAAAAGTCTAGCCAATCAAGAGAGTGCAGCTGTCTGTCACATGGCTGGGTGACTAGGTTGGGCCGGGGGAGGGGGGGGGGAAATCACAGTATCAGATGTTCTCTTCACACATTTTAGGTCACTTCAATCTATTGTACCCCTTTTATCCACCACTGATCTTTCGTAAGAAGTCTACAATTTTCAAAGCCAATGAATGGCACGCCCAGTTGCAGAAAAATTCCATCCAATGGCCAACTTGTTTATGTTGCTCAATTTGTAGTAGCCTATTGTGAACTGCATGGCCAGTCTCTCAAATATAGACTAAACCATAGCTATAAGCAATGCCTTAAATCCACACAGAGTGTGATTGAGGCCGTGTTGGCTGTCATTTATTCTACAGATTTAATCAGTAAATACAATAAAATAAAAGAGAGGTAATGCCCAACATAAACAGCTGAGGGTTTATGAGATGCCTTGTAGATGTGGGTTAGTCAGTACTGGAGAGACTGGCCGCACAATGGATGATAGACTATAAGAACATGTATGCCACTACAAATCAAACTCCATGAACAAGTCTGCCACTGTACAGCCGTTCACACAACTGGTTTTTAAAGTTTTTTCTCTTTTCTATCTTATGCCTTGTCACATAGTTTATAGGGAAGGGAGGCGAGAATAGAGAGCAAGGAACAGGAAGGAATTTGACCATGGCCTTTTGAAGCAAACATATTGGCATTACCCTGGAGTAGTTTTGGTAAACTACAGAAAAACCAAAATTTAGATGGACAAATTGGGATATGATCACACGGCCTACCAAATACGAGGCAATCCTCCTACAATGTTCGGTTTTTAAAAACTGTAAGCTTCTTTCCAAAGATCAATGGTGGCCGAGGCAAAAAAATTGGTGTTAGAGATTGCTAAATGTCGTAATAACATCAACAATCACAGCAGCCTAAAAGTTCATGATGGATGGCACACCTTACTGCAAAAAGAACAGCTGATGCCACAACACAATCATCTAGTCACCCAATCACATAACTGCTGCAATCTCCTGATTGGCCAGACCATTCAAACCTTTCAGAACACTGAACATTAATTGTGTTTAGTGGAACATGTAAAACACATTACAGTACAGTACAGTTTCGTCCTACAAGGTCAGAGCGGATTAGTCAAGGCATCAGCATTTAAAACTAGGATGCAGAGGCCTTCAATTATAACCCTCTCACTCTTCAGGAGGGCTGCAGCAGTCCAAATCCTACCCAAACACTGCCCGGTATATGACATAACAAACAAATTTAAAATTATTAATCAACACAGTAGTAGTTTCAACTGGTATTCTTGAAAACAGATTCAAACGTCAGCTAAACAATCAGTGCTGGTACAATAGCAAGCACTTCAGTAAGAGTAGTTTTCACAACTGAAGGTCACAAATTCTTTTTGCCTATTGGCTACACAAATATACCAGACTCCATCTTGAATGGTGATGGGAGAGTTTTCTATAACAACAAACTACGAGGCTGTCTGATAAGCTCTCAGCCTAGACAATATGCAGTGATGCTACTGGCCAATTATAGTGCATGGAATTTTATGTATATATCTCTCCAAACATGTGTAAATCTGTTAAACCACCAACACAAAATTATTAGCATTCTCAAACTTGATTGAAGCAGAAAACTTTTTGAACCACCCTCGTAGTGTAATACATTTAGTTATATGAGGAAAATTCAAACCTACCTTTACACATATGCCACATCCAATACACAATTCCTCTGATATTGTTGCTATTTTATCATTTGATGTAACTTCAATACATAATTTTCCCATACGCACTACAGGGCAAGATTTCTTACATTCCTGGCGACAACGTTTAGGTTTGCATTTATCAGCCGTTACAATGGCAATTCTTGTCAGTTTGTCAGTTTCTTCAGTAGCTTTACTTCGTGGCATTTTGAATGCTTAAGATTCTAAAACCTGAGAAGTAAAAAAAAGGACAAAATTATAACATGTAAAATCAGTAGATTCACCTGTGATTTCAAAAAAGATGGGGAAAATTTTATGGGGCTGCACAACTGTCAAAAACAAACACATACCATCGTAGAACACATGGTTGTTTCATTTATGTTAAGGTGCAAACATAATAAAGACACACAACAAGGAAACAATACATTTATCAATGGGCATTCATGGAAATGGCCCAAAACTTAACTAGCAACAGTTATGTAGGATTGACAATACAGAATTTGTGAATGCATAAGCAATGGCCGATGGCAAGCATCTCTCATTGTTCTCAAGCAGCGACGCTAATTCTGGTAATGAATATCCCCAAGCATTCAACAGTCATCTTATAGATAAGGCTCCTTACTCGAGTAAGTCAAGAGAAGACTTTTGGAGGGTGTGAGAGTCAAACGAGGTTTTTTTCTTACGCCTCGTCGACGTCATTAGAGGCGGGATGGGACTGGGGACAAGGAACAGGTAGGAATTCGGCCATGGCCTTTTGAAGCAAGCATCCCGGCATTCGAACCACCATCCTCCCGAATGCGAGGCCAGAGCGTTAACCGCTCGTCCACCACGCCCGGTCAAATGATGGGGCCACTACGCCCAATTCTTTGGTCCAGAAAGGTAGCATCAGATGATAACATGCCTGTAAAAATGGTATGGCATTCCACTATGCTGGCTAGTGTCACATTCCTAGAGGGATGACGAATGGAACATCCTCAAGCAATCCCAGCATGATGTCCAGTGGAAAAAGATAGCCGACTCCATTGAAAGGATATGATAGAAGATAAGGTCCAATGAAGCAATCGTTATTAACTCTAGCCCAGACATTCACAGGGAAGTGGTGCTGGTTGCCATGCTGACACATTGGGTGTGGGTAGTCAGTTGTCTATACATACAACTGTGAATTTTAAAAATCCCATCCTGCGTAAATGTGGCTTCGTCAATGAAGAGAGTGGATCCTACAAAATTAAGCTGCACAACCCATCCTTGAAGAAACCAGCAGGCAAATGTCAAACAATAAGGGAAATCAACTTCCCTTAAAGCCTCAACTTGTTGGAAATGGAATGGATGATGTTACTGTTAATGATGTCATATCAACCACGCCAGAGTATGAGTACATGCTGTAGCTTCTGTTCTTCTTTCCAGCCAATCTTCCATGGCACCAAAAACATCACTATTGCAGTGGCCTGTTCAGAGATTATTTCAGCTGCTAATGAGTGTAGTTGGTAGACAAAAATTGTGGTTGTGGCAATAATAGGACTTACTTGGTGATGAGATCTCTCAGCTGCCTTCTGGAACCGGCTCTTGAAGCTAAGATACTTATTGTGACTATCCACAGTTCAGTTATACAGGCGAGGTAGTCAAATGAGAACAGCAGCTGGCATTAACTATTTATTCCTCTCTAGGCAGGCAGTTACACTCAGTAGGTTACCACGAGGCAAGGCTCCAAGTACTCCGACAAATAAGGAAGTAATTCACTTACAGTATTTTCGACTGGCTGGCTGGCGAGATGCGAGACTGGTCTTCGATAGTCCGTTTCTTAGCGTGACAGTTTCCGGCTGCACTATCACATCTGCAAGTGTGGTTGAGCATAAGCAAGTGCTCACTACTTATACTGGCTTGTCACGAGGTCCCTCCTCGTGACCCGTGCAATAACCTCACGTCTGCATGTTCGATGGTGTTTCTAGATCACCCACATGACGAGCCTTTCGGTCATGTGGCTGAGCCAACCTCAATTCCCAAATTCACATCTGGTCTACACATGACACTGCGATCGGCATACTGCATGGCTCGCAGTTGCTAATACTTTTGAATCATTACCTTATAATTTGTTATTTGTCTAAAATGGTCTATTACACTATTATGTTTGGCACTGTCCCCATTCTCAACCAACCTCCATCATGTATGTAGCCTAGGAAATGGCCCATCACACTAAATTTTGGAACAGACATATTGGAAAAATACTCCTGGGACAGTCATTGCATTTCCATAGAATTTCTGTTGGCAGCTCTATACATGAAATGCAAAATAGCCACATTTGACTATAGACACGTCTCAGGTGGCAATTGGAGTAGCAAATAATGATCTATGTGAACCTCCGCTTGAAATAAGCAATGACGATATATGTTTGCTATTATGTGATCTATCGACAATTAGGGCTTTTCCATTTTACTATGCATCCTTATTGAGCTGCAAACTTCACACTCTTTAGTATTTAGTATCCCGCCTAGTTAGATAAGAATGGATAAAGAAAAACTGAGTAAAATTTGGGACTTATGGGGCATCCATTAATTATATGAGCTCAAAATAGGAGGGAGAATAAATAAAAACCATTGGGTATGGAATAAACCATAAATTACAAGTTAAATCTCTCTGACTGGCATAAAGATATTAGGACACAGATATGTATCCATATCATCAATATATTTATTAACACCTGATTAAAGAGAAAACAAACAAGAAGTTACACAACAACACAACTACTATCAGCTTAATAACAGAAATAATTGTATCAAAACCGAATACATCAACAGGTTCTGGTGCAATCACTGGGTCTCAATAAGGAATTGTCAGTTTGGTCTGAAAATTGTTGCACATTTGTTGGACAATATTATTTAATATACGTTGCTTTTTTTTAACTTATGGCTTTACGCCTCAGCGACAGCTAAGGTCACTAGAGGCGAGATCGGACTGGGGACAAGGAACAGGAAGGAATTCAACCATCCCCTTTTTGAAGGAAGCATCCCGGCATTCGCCCGGAGTGATTTTAGGAAACCATGGAAAACCCAAATCTGCATGCCCGGGTGGGGATACAAACCCGCGTCCTCCTGAATGCGAGGCCAGAATGTAATATACGCTGCTGTTAAAGTGGTAAAACATATACAACCTGCACAAACTTCACAGAAAAAAAAGCCATAACATTACACGACCAATGACCTGTAACAGTCACATTGCAACATATGATAGTGCACACATTCCTTATATATTATTTAAGTTTATATTTCTATTAGAGTCACCAGGTATGTACATAACGCATATGGTACCTCTAACGGTATTAATATTACATGCAATAAAATGCAACAATGACCAGCAATACTCATAATCATTACATACAACGAATATGCTATCCACAGGCACTCCACTAATAGTACTGCTCGAAAATAAAGGTAACTTAAATTACAAAATATAATCCAAATTTCTAGCAAGTCAAGCTTTAACAACAAGATTGGAGATTGCGATTCCGCTACATCATCATTTAGTAATGATGTCAGAACACTGCTGTAGTCAATCGCAAGATGTATTATTTTCAAGCAGTAATTCCGTTGTAATACAGCCTGGACTACCAAGAAACTGTTAAATGTACTTCCAAAAGTGTTTCTAGCGGTGTATTGCGTTTGACCACTGCAGTATTATGACGCCAATTCCTGGTGGAGTCATGATCTCCAGTAATCTCAGAGTCAACTGCCGTTCTGGTACATGTTGCATTTCAACCTCAGCTTAAATTATTTACAAAACAAAAACTAAATTCCTTGTGCCCCATGCTGAAAGAAGGAAATGACACTCTTTCAAATAACAAAAACTGGTTAATATCTAGATCACAATATCGCTGCAACCACTTACCGCCTCACGATGTAAACACTTCCCGATGGAGAGAGTAGGACGTTACTGTGTTTCCGTGTGTGACGTGTTCAGCCTTCGATCGATTTGAGAATACACGTTAGGCCATAGAACGTAACCAATAGTAATAATAATAAGGATTGAAAAAGTTAAAGAAAATTATTACTTGCACAATTAATAATATTAAAATATGTACAACATTCCAAACTGATCATTGATATCGTTCATTAGCGTTAACGTTATTGGTCACAATTCCATTGATTTGTATTTGATTCCATTCTTCTAAATTTCCTCGCGTGGCTGAAATTGCTATTAAAATCATTCATACGAAATAAAATATTTATAAAAACAAGATTTCATCAATAACCGTTTGCATTTAGGTTGAAACGCAGCCTGGACCATACTAACAGTGATAGATACTATTTCTAAATTGGGTTTCAGCAACATCGTGTGTGGCGATTAGGTTTCACTATGGTCCAGGCTGCATTAAGTAGTAAACAGCGATAGATACGACATAGAAATTAGGTATCCGCAATAAGGTGTTCGATAGTTAGTTTCAGTGTGGTCCAGGCTGCATTAAAACCTCATCGCAAATGAATTTATTCCTGTACTACTCGTGCAAAATTAACGATTTCTCGATATGAGACGTATTAGGGGTGGACAACTTTCCGTGACATTTAAAGCTGCGATCGGAACATATACGTCAGATTCAGCAAGGTAGTGACATCATACTCTCTCCATCTAGAAGTGTTTACATCATGAGGCGGTAAGTGGTATCGCGATCTAGATATTACCCCAAAAACCTACATTAATGTTGATTCTTGGCTGTCCGGGAGGCGCTGCATCATATTTCTTGTAGCCGACATTTCAACCTTCATTACAGCCAACAATCAACTGACTCTGGCTGCGGAAGCCTACAAACACACCTACGTTAATGTTGCTAAAACCACTTTTGATAAATGCCATAAAATATTAATGTCTCAGACACAGCATGTGGATATATTTCACTTAAGTAACACGTAAATAATACCTACTATTGTTGGAGGTTGCATATGTGTACACAAAAACGACATCCTTCATTCCGTTACTGTTTACAGTTGCGGCATTTATTTATTAAAGTTTGATAGATATTGACAGCTGGGATAGCAACATATTCTCAAGTAACAACATTTGAGGAATGTGTTCATTATCATTTTACGTGACAATATGCGTGTTGTCAATGGGTTACTCATTCTTCATTAAATACTATTAACAGATAAATACGCTAATCACAAAGTTATATATTTCCCATTAACAGTAACCATACAATGAAGATGATTTGTGTGTGTAAGAATTCCATACATAGTCAAGTTTCCAAGAATTACGGGGTCTACTGGAGATCGCAATTCCGCTACAACAATATTCAGTAATGAGGTCATAATATTGTTGCAGTCAGTCACAAGAAGTATTATTTTCATGCAGTAATTCCGTTGTAATACATCCTGGACCATTATTTTCAAGCAGAAATTAGGTTGTAATACAGCTTGCACCAGTATGACACCATTAAATGTACTTTGAAAAGTATTTCTAGCGATGTCTTGCGTTTAACTAATGCAGTATTAAGACGTCAATTCCTTGTGGACTCGCGATCTTCAGTAATCCCGAATTACGTAAAATCTAGCCAGTGCTATCTACCGAAAAAGTAGTAGTTTCACGGTAAATTTTACGTCAAATAAAACAAAATAAACGCTAAGTTTTAATTTCCATTTTACAATACACTGTTCACAGACTAAAGAGGAATTAAATTTATTTCGTATAAACATACATTCATTCAATCAACAAGAAACTAATTACAACATCCGATTACCGGTTTCAAGAAATTTATCTCCTTATCATAGCAAAGTATTGTTGACTAGTTGCATGTTTAACCAAATACCTAATAAAACTTCATTTTAAACAATAATAAAACTTCAGTAGCAGATGTTAACTCAAAACCTTATTGAAATGTAACACATTTTCCCTCTTTAACTTTTCTTTTACGCACCCCAATTGTTTTAACAAAAGTGACACTTTTTTAGATTGTTTATTTAAAGTTTACTTTTGCTAAACAAATGCGTACCGTTAGCAGAAAACCTCATACCACGAGGGCATTCTCATAACCACAAAATATATTTATTCTACAATCATCAGACAGGGTAATTGCTTAAACCTGATTCCAAATGAAAGTTTAACATTTGCATTTAAGCTGAAGTTCATTAAACAAAAACCAAATACTCACGTTCATTAACAGTAAACAGTCTTCACATTGAAATCAAGCCCACACTCACCATCTGACAGACATACACTTAAAAAGGACTGCCAACATACACAAATTAAACGATATTGTTGAGCAAAATTTACAACATCTTTGGAACCAAACACAAAAATCGTAGAAGAAGGAGTCTTTTTACAAACAATTATGAAAATACAATCTGTGAAACAAATTCAGATTATCTAGACATGGAACATTTTCCTCAATTGCTCATAATATTAATAAACAAATAAATACAGCCTAAACAATTGAATATCTTTTCATTTACTTACTTTCCGAACGCCTAAGCAATTGAATATCAGTTAAGAAGCGAAACACGTTCGGAAAGTAAATAAACGAACAGATATTCAATAGCTTAGGCTGCGTTTATTTATTAATAAAACAAATCTACAGTGATAAAACCTATAATATAATAAGTGATAACACTTTGTGCCTCACTGTATGCCTTTATTTTACAGTGTGGCTCAAAATGGAAACATTATCGTAAGACACAAAATATGGTGGCTATTAAAAAAGCCGAGAAAAGCAGGTATAATATAATAGAGGATTTCGAAAAGTTTATTACACTTTTTATATATTGCTTTTTTTCTTTTCATTTTGTTTCTCTAATTTATTTAATTATTAATTCATTCTGTTTTTTAATACAATGCAGCAGGAAGAAAAATGTCAATTTTCTTCCATTTTAATATTAATTCAATTGAAAAAGAAGCAGTAATAATAACAGTTATAATTATGATAAAAATTAACAATTAGAATCACAACAGTTGTACAGGATATACATTAAAAAACATACATTCATTACATCTCAGGTATGTTTATAATACTAATTAAAAGATCCAAAGTATTCTGTGATCCCAAAATCTACACATATCAACAGAAGATGGACCAACATTTTGAACAGAAGTTATAAAATATCTTTATTAGTGAAGAGGCATGTAGCAATTGTAATCATGTTTGTTAGTTAGTGTCCTCCTTATGAGTGACTGTCACCTACATTATTGATTACACTGTGACCAGTACATTTATAGCCACTAAACCTCTCTGCTTCATTTTCCATTGATCCCAATATAAGAGACTGGCTCTTATATTAACTTCTGGAAAGTTGTCAATTCACAGAAAAAAACAATTGCAAAACAAAATAATACGTACGCCAGAAGATGTACAGTCATATCATACATCTATTTAAAAATCGTATCCCAAACATGAATAAAGTAACAACTTTAATGGCCTACCATCTACTGCATCATTTTTATTGCAGTTGCTACACACATTATTACAGGAAATCATCTCTACTATGCAAACACAGTAGGTGTATTTAATTGCCATAGAATACGTCTTTGTGGCAAATTCCTCCACATCTATTTTCACACAATAAGGCTTTTTAGTTCAAATTGTACAATTTACAAATACAATACTAAAATGTCATGTTTAATATACTACTGAACACTGCAGAAGTAACAAAAATGAAAATGCATTCCATATATACAATACAATACAATACATTCATTTTCCATTGATCCCAATATAAGAGACTGGCTCTGTGGGACGTGGAAAGTTGTCAATCTACAGATAAACAGTTGCATAACAAAATAATAAGTACACCACTAGATATACAGTCATAGTATACATGGTACATTAAACACTTCCATTATAAAATAATACATACACCAGAAGATGTACAGTCATAGCATATATGGTACATTAAAAAAAATTCCATAACAAAATAATACATACACCAGAAGATGTACAGTCATAACAGTAAACAATTATGTAACAAACTAAATACATACACCAGGAGATGTACAGTCATAGCATACATGGTAAATTAATTATGTGAACTTTATTTATACAGGATACTGGCAGTTATTTTTTAGATATCTTAGAAATAAATTCTTCAACAGAGTAGAAGGAGTTGTCAATTAAAAATTCTTTCAATTTTTTCTTGAATTTATTCTTATCATCTAGTAGACATTTAATATGTGTTGGGAGTATATTGAAGATATGTATCCCTGAATATCGGACCCCTTTTTGAACAAATGACAATGACTTGTAAGTCTTGTGAAGATCAGTTTTACTTCTAGTGCCATAATTGTGTATTTTACTATTTGTTTCAAACAAAGTATAATTTGTGACTACAAAGGACATTAATGTGTATATATACTCCGACGCTAATGTTCAAATCCCTAACTTCTTGAACAGCTCTCTACATGAAGTTCTATTGCTAACCTCACATATAATTCTTACTACATGCTTTTGGGCTCTGAACACTTTGTCTCTATGGGTAGAATTGCCCCAGAATATTATTCCATATGACAATAAGGAGTGAAAATAAGCAAAATAAACTAGCTGCCTCATATGGAGATCACCTAAAGCAGAAATTGTACGAATTGCAAACGTGGCTGCTCCCAATCGCTTTAGTAAGTTAGAAACGTGTACTTTCCAATTTAAATTATGATCAATATACAAACCTAGAAATTTCACACTATCTACCTCTTGAATGGACTGGCCTGCAAATTTTATGTCTATGTCAGGTGTTACTCTGTGTGATGTACTGAATTGCATATACTGAGTTTTATCAAAGTTTAAAGACAAGCCATTAGCTGTAAACCATTTATTAATCAGTTCAAAGACATAATTTTAAATATATTCTGTAGATAAATCTGGAGTGTTTTTAATTCCTATGTTCGTGTCATCTGCAAATTGGACAAATTTTGAGTTTTTAGAAGAAACTCAGGGTAGATCATTTACATATACAGGGTGTTTGAAAAAGAACTCCCTAGTTTTAATGTGTCATAGAATCTGTAAAAAGTGATATACACTATTCTAGTTTGTGGTGTTTGATTAAGCAACACTCTAAGTTTTGCCGCCAAGCAGTTGGCAGACCTGCTTGACCTTGAGACGGCGCCAGGGAACAGTTCCCTCAGTTGTGTTCGGGCGTGCAGTGCGGTGCAATGTTTACTCCACAACAAAAAGCGCAGTGTGTTATTTGGTTAGTGCAAACTGAGTCTGTTATAACAGTCCAACGTAATTTTAGACGTCAGTATGGTGGTGAACCTCCTACACCAAAAAACTATCCGTCAATGGCTAAATTCTTTCAAGGAAACCGGTAATGTTTTAAAAGCGAAATCACCCAGTAGGGAACTTCTGAAGATGTTGTTGAACAGATCCGTGTTTCGTGTGTTCGGAGCCCAAAAAAGTCATTGGCCAGACGTAGTCTACAATTAGGTGTTCCTAAAGGTACGCTCTATGATTTTGTACGTAAAAGATAAACCATTTACGGGAAAGAATCGTCACGGCGGTTGGGACAGTTACACCTGATATGTTGGTGAATACATGGCGAGAATTTGAATATCGTCTCGACGTGAGCAGGGCAACAAATGGATCCCATGTTGAAGTGTACTGATGTTAAACAAAACTCGAAGGTTTTCTCTTTCACTGTATGTACTTGTTGATGTATTTTTTCATTAATTTACACATTACATTTATACCTAAAACTAGGGAGTTCTTTTTCAAACACCCTGTATTAAAAACAATAGTCGCCCCAATATAGAACCCTGAGGTACTCCACATCTGATTAATTTCCACTCAGAAAACAGTGGACCTCTTAAGGCAGCCTTAAAATTCTCCATTGACACTTTCTGTTTTCTATTTAGAATGTAAGAACTAAGCCATTTATTAACAATGCCATCTATACCATAATACTTATGTTTCTGTATCAGAATTTATGATCTATACAGTCAAATGCTTTAGATAAGTCACAAAAAATTCCCACAGGAGTTAATTTATCATTTATTCCTTCTAAAATATTGTCAGTGAATGCAAATATAGCTTGTTCTGTTGAATGACCCTTTTGAAAACCAAATTGTGATTTAGTTAGAACATTATTATTTTTTATATTTTCATAAACTCTGTTGTACACTGCTTTCTCAATAACTTTGGAGAAGGCTGTTAGTAATGAAATTGGTCGGTAATTCGATACGGCTGCCTTATCTCCCTTTTTATAGAGTGGTTTAACTACAGCATACTTAAGCCTTTCTGGAAAAGTACCCTCAAGTAAAGATATATTAAATAGATAACTTAGTATATTACTTAATTCCGTGGAGCACAATTTAATTAATCTGCTGGAAATCCCATCATAACCACTTGAGTATTTTCTCTTAAGGGATTTGATAATTTTTCTTATTTCTTCTGGAGTAGCTAATTTTATAGACATAGAGTTAAATTTTTCTTGGAAGCCTTTTTTGACAAAATCCATACTGTGTGTCACTGAGTTATTAGCGTCAACTTATCAGCAACAGATAAAAAATGTTTATTAAAATTATCAGCAATTGAAAAATTAGATTCTACTGAATTTTCTTTGACAAAAATATCATTACTTGTTTGATTACTCTTTCCTGTTTCCTTTTTTACAATGTGGTCCAATACCACAGTTAAAAACTCATACTCCTTTTCCTCAGGATTAAGTGGCACAGTAAGCATCAGTATATTTTATTGAACAGCTTTATTACCTGAAGTAACTTCTAGAAGACAAGGATTAATTTTCACAA
>CM061921.1:227087091-227137091 GCA_031002005.1 Vandiemenella viatica | reverse complement strand
CAGCTGTTTCATGGCCCATTGTATTTCCTACATCACCTCTGTTATGAGTCTTTCTACATCAAAGGGGGTTTCTGGCAGATCCAATGCAGTTAGCACATTCCTCAGCTTTTCCCATGCAGCTTTCCTTTGTATACTGTTGTGTTCTAGCCAGTTCAAAGGCATCATATAATTCACCTGTCATCATGTAATGAAGCAGTTTCCAGCTCCATAACAGATTTCATGCAAGAATTTTTGTAACTGATACATCAATATTTATGCTACCATCAGTACTGTTACAGTACATGGGAGGTTATATGCTTGCTTTCTGAGCTTGGGGCCTCAGTTTGCTTAATAGTTCATCTACTAATTCCTCTCTCTGGTATAATTTTCATACTGTGCCAGAGAACAGATTTTACACTGACATCTTCTGCATCGTTACTGGTTACTTCACCAGAGCTATATTTATCTTTTAGGTACAAAAATGCTCAGGATGAAGCAGTAAGAGAGCAGTACAGGCAATTTAGAAATCAAATAAACTGGAAATGCAAAATAGCAAAAGAAAAATTGCTACAAGCAAAGTGTGAAGAAGTAGAAAAGGAAATGGTCGTAGGTAAAGTAGATGTTGCATATAGGAAGATCAAACAGAATTTTGGAGAAATGAAGAAAAGAGGTGTCAACATTAAAGCTGCCGATGGGAAACCTCTTTTAAGCTCAGAAGATAGAGCTAACCGATGGAAAGAATACATTGAGAAACTGTATGTTGGGGATGACTTGAATAATAGTATAATGGAAAAGGAAGGCGATGTCGACATTGATGACTTAGGAGATCCTGTTTTGAGAACAGAATTTAATAAAGCTCTGAATGACTTGAAAGCAAATAAGGCAGTTTGAATTGATGAGATTCTTGCAGAACTTGTTAAATCCCTAGGAGAAGAAGGAATCGAAAGATTATTCAAGCTGATATCAAAAAGTTATGAAACAGGAGAAATTCCAACTGATTTTAATAAAAATATCATCTTCATACTTACGAAGAAAGCACAAGCCGACAAATGTGAGAATTATAGCACCACTAGTCAAACATTACATGCTTCAAAATTACTGACCAGAATAATATACATGGAAAAGGTATTAGAAGAGATAGTAGGTGAAGATCAGTTTGGGCTTAGGAAAAATCGCGGTACAAGGGAAACAATTCTGTCTTTAAGATTAATACTTGAAGGGTGGATCAAGAAAAATAAAGATACTTTTATGGCATTTGTTGATTTAGAAAAAGCTTTTGATAATGTTAGGTGGGACAAGATGTTCAAAAATTTAAAGTATTCAGGTCTAAAGTATCGAGATAGAAGAATAATTTATAAACTATATAAGAATCAAGTGGCTGTAATAAAAGTAGTGAATCATGAGAGACAAGCATCAGTTAAAAAGGGCGTGAGACAAGGTTGTAGTCTATCCCTGTTAATATTCAACTTGTATGTAGAGGAAACAATAAAGAAAGTAAAAGAAAAATTTCCATGTGGCATAAGTGTTCAGGGAGAAAAAATTAGTATGCTACGATTTGCTGATGCCATTGTCTTGTTAGCAGAAATGGCTGAGGACATTGAGAAATTACTGAATATCATGACAAAATACTGAAGGATGATTTTGAACTGAATATAAATCAAAGCAAGACAAAAGTGATAAAATGTAACAGAAATGATAGCAATCACAGTAGATTAAATATAAAACTAGGATCGGATGCAATAGGAGAAGTAAGTGAATTCTGCTACTTGGGAAGCAAAATTACAACCGATGGCCGAAGCAAGAATGATGTTAAAAGCAGAATAGCACTAGCAAAAAGAGCCTTCATGAAAAAGAGAAGTCTTTTAGTTTCAAATATTGATCTAGGAATTAGAAAAAACGTTTTAAAACTCTACATTTGAAGCACAGCACTTTATGGTAGCGAAACATGGACTTAAATAATACCAGAAAGAAAGAAAATTGAAGCATTTGAAATGTGGTGTTACAGAAGAATGCTGAAAATTAAATGGACAGAGAAAGTACGAAACGAACGAGTTTTGGAAATAATGGGGGAGGAAAGAAGTTTGGGGAAGAAAAAGAAGAGACAGGTTTGTAGGTCATATTTTGAGACATACTGGATTGGTTAATTTGTTAGTGGAGGGAACAGTCAAAGGTAAAAACTGTAGAGGAAGACAGAGATTAGAATATATGAAGCAGATAATAGAGGATGTGGGCTGTAAGGTGTATGTAGAAATGAAGAGGCTAGCACAGGATAGGAATGGATGGAGGATTGCATCAAACCAGTCAAAAGACTGACGACAGCAAAAAATGAATTTATCTTCCTTCTCTTGAAGTGGATAGGTGATGTCAATGATTTGGGAATACATTCTTACAGTTACAAAATTTCTCCATACTGTATTAATGTCAACACATGTGTTTGTTATGGAACTGAGTAAAATTAGTAACTGTCATTTATTTGTTCAAAACGATTATTGCCACCATTGATTTTTCATCTTCTGTAATTATTCATGACTCAATGGGATTATGCTTGATTTTCCATTTCTGTAAGAATTGTAGACATACAATATCAGAACTCAATTAATCAGCTACCTTCTTAACTTCATCCTGAACCACGATGCCCCACATATCATTCAGCTAAGAAACTCTTCATGTGCTAGTTATCAGTGCCTCGTATATGTGTTGAACCATGTCCTTGATAGTCTCTTATCAAGAATTGCATGTACTTGGGCTAAGACGAACTAGTCTCATCATAATCAAATAGACATAATCTGTGTTAACTAGGAATTTCAAAAGTAGTTGATATGTGGGACACTGATATCCTTTCTTGTTACATGACTCTTCTTTCAGACAGGGGATACATATTTTACAAATCAACTTTAATTCACATTGAGCGCACTTGTGACCTTTCTGATTAGAGGACATGCAAGTTTGTTAGTACCACAGGATTATGTTATACTTCCTTAAAACACATTGGAGAAATTATAGCATGCAGTAGAATTCTCTCAGAACTGGAATACATAGAATGTTGTACATTTACCACCTAGGTATTGAAGCACTAAGTAGTTTGAAACTGTCAGAATTTTGAAGTATTTTACATGTGCTCATAATTTTGGTCAACTTATCAGATAGTATTAGTGTAAGGCACTTAATCCCTGCCAGTTTCAATTTCCTGTTTTGATCAAATCCCTGTGTTATCTGAGTCACTCAGCCTGGTGGGTGAGTAGTATCGTTATGCCCTGGCATTTGGCAGGATGTGGATTAAAATCCCCATCCAGCCATCCTGATTTCGATGTTCCATGATTTCTTGAAATTGCTCCAGGCAGATGCTGGGATGGTTCCTTAAGGCTATGGCAGATTTCCTTATCTTTCACTCTTACCTGTTAATGACCTCGTCATTGACATGCCCGAAAACACCACCACCATTCATTTTACCTTTGTTCCCCATTCTCTCCCACTTCTAATTACCTCGATGTCAACAAGATGTAAAGACAGAAGCTAAAAAAAAGTGGGGGGGGGGGGAGAAATTGAGTCACAAATCATACAATACTAACAGCTTCACTTTTCTTCTTAAAGTAGTTTGACTTTATTTGTGCTACAGTGTGATGATTAAATGCATTCAACAGAGAGGCATTGTAATTGGTAAACAAAAATGTTTGGCTTAAGATTACAGCAGTTTCTTGCCTCTCTTATTTCTACATGTTGCTGTATGAGAATCATTGAGGAAATTGAATTTAGTTCAGGCAAAAATATCATTTTCTTGAGTGATAAATTTCAAAACTTAAGGAAAATTATAAAATAATTGATATTGGCCTTTAGTGAAATTTTTTCCTGTACAGATCAGTTTGTAATGAAACATGTTACAAATTAAAGCTAAACTGTTATATGTCTCCATTAATATCCTGAATTGTTCTGGCTGTAAAAAATTTGGGTCTTCGTATTACTAAAAGAAGAATACAAAGAGTTGAAAGCAAAAGTTAAAATTTTTAAGTTATTAATTGTTTATACTTAGACATTTAAATTTAAACTAATGGGTAAATTATGTTGTTATTTTTCGTATTGGTCTCCTTCATTTAAAAAAAAAAAAAAAAAAAACCCTTGTTCTAGCTGTCCATGTTTTCTGTTGTGAAGCTTTCAGTTTACTGTAGATACATCGTCAACCATATTTGAAAGCTTTGCATCAATAGCCAAACGATTAACACAGTGCTGTTTACTTAATGACTGGAACAGATAGTCGGAAAGAACTAGCTGCTGTGGCATTTGTTGCTTTTGGCACTAAATTCAGTTTATGATTTAATCCATATTTACTAGTTATTAATGTTACTCTATTCGTTAGCACAGTTCTCCCTATGTGCTAGACAGTATTTTAAATTGCCGTTAAAAACAATTTCTGTGAGAGTTGTTTTATAAGTAACAGCCTCATGACTTTCTACCCTGACAAACCATTACAAATCTGACAAGCTGGAAAGATTAATATAGCAGGAGGAATGGTAGAATGTGTTTCTGAGAGTCAAACTTCACTAAAATTTAGTTAACACATTGTCAATTATCTTCCCATTGAAATGTTCTCGTTTTAATTTTTAAACTTTCTAAAGTTATATCATCTAATTTATAAATCAAAGTGATTCCACAAGTTCATGGTTGTAACAAACACATGTCTTAAGATTGAAAATCATGAGTCTGTCCACAAGCACATATTGACCACACACACAGAGGGAGAGAGATGTCAAAATTCAACAACCACATGATACAACTACTTATATTGTCACTTCCTAAAACGAGTCCAAATGTGTATCTGTACTTCATTCCTAATTTTTCCTTTAGCTAAATGTTAATTTTAATGAGTTACACTATAAATTATTTTGTGTGTTATAATACTTTTAAATTCTTCAAATGAGTGTTTATTTAATTTTTTTCCCTTTATTTTGGCTTCAACACATTTCTTTAGCAACCTGCTGATATTTGGTGAGAAATTAAACTTTTATCAATATCCTTGAAACTTTGCCAGCCCATCTATATAGTTTTAAGAAACATTTTCTTCCTTAATGCTTTTCTCGAAATAATTAATACTTTTGCTTCAGGATTCTTTTTTAAATCTTATGACTTTTAGTCAGACTTTATTCCACACAGATTTCTCTGTCTTATTTTACATAATACAGCCCTTTATATTGCAATTAAAAGATAGACAATTAACAAACCTCATACAATCAAACTATTTAAATCTATGTTTTGTCTCCTTAAAATTAGCTATTTATTGTTTTTCGTAATTTTTTATTCTAATTTGTAACTCTTTCCTTGATTTACTGCCCATGTAGTCATGTATTTTGCTGTTAAATGATTTTGTTTACAAGTGAAGGGACTAATTTCCTTGTGATGTACTTTCTAGATCTAAATTCCTGTTGAAATCTTTATTTCCCAGAGTAACTCTTACACTCTTTGTAATTTTGAAAACTTCTCATTTTATTTAAATGTTCTTTCGTTGTGTTCTGTGTTGTATGTAGAAAATTTTGTTAGTTTCTTTTTCCCATTGTACTATACTGTTACTGTGAAAAATCGTTACTATCTTTCAAACTCTACTTTCTTGTTAAAAATAGTGTTAATGCTTTCTTTTCTCCTCTTTTACTATCCTATTTTAATGTCGTAGTATCTACATTTGGTTTATGCACACATGTTTATATTTCTTAAAGCTGATTTCCTCCATGATTCGATATTTGTATTAGCTTTTACGCATGCATAGAAAGCTGCTTTGTTACAATCTGCCTGACTGTTTGCTCTGACACCTAGTGAAATCAGCTGCACCCATACTAGCTGGTAACAATTTCACAGTTGTCTGTTAAAGAATGTTGTACATAACACTGAGCATGGTGGGTGAGTGGTTAATGCTCTGCCTCGCATTCGGGAGGACGCCAGTTCGATTCCCCGTCCGGGTATCCAGATTTGGGTTTTCCATGGTTTCCGCAGATCACTCCAGGCAAATGCCAGGATGCTTCCTTGAAAATGTCATGGCCAAATTCCTTCCTGTTCCTTCTCCCCAGACCCATCATGCATCTAATAACCCTGACATCAATGAGGCATAAAGCCATAAGTTTAAATAAAAATGTGCAAAATGTTGTTTGCCTGTATGATGTTTCCCTGTATGAAGCTGTATACAAGGCTCTCTCTATCAGAATATGAACACAGCAATGATGGAGTAGGATGAATGCTGTGAGGTGATATTTATATGGAAAGAAAAGTAAACTATACCCACACTCACCAAAGTTTATGGGTAGCAGCAACAAACAAACAAACAAATTCCACAAAAAACAACAACATTTTGCGCTATTTCCTTATTCAATAGGAAAAGAAAAGAAACATGCAACTGAGCTTGTGCAAGCACCCATGATCAACTCAACTTTGTTAATGAAATCATTTTGCTTGTGGAGTGTTTTTTGTTGCTGCTGCACACTGCCCTTCAACTTTGGTAAGTGGTAGATATAGAATATGAATACAGATCTGTATCACAAAATAGTTAGTTTTCTTTAAATGTTCTTGTGATCTAGTGAAACAACAAAGTTATGTGATCCAATTAAACTCTTCAATTAAATAGTCTAATTAGGTGACTAAATTAAATTATACAATTAATTAACCAACTTAATCTATGAAAATTAAATGGCCAAGCTAATTTATACATTTAATTGATCCACTTAACTCACTTATGTTACACTAAATGCTAGTGCATGATGTTTAACAAAATCTTATGCCTCGAACACTAAATAATCTGTTTCCTCTAAAAATTCATGAATGATGTTAACAATAAGGAGTCTCACATATTTAACAATCTGATGATGACTCTACCCCCCCCCCCCCAATGTAGCATGTAGCTTTATTTTCCCTATTGATCCCAGAAGACATTTTGTACTGTTTCCTCCTTTCAGACTATCGTAAATTACATACTGAGATACTTAAATGATGGAAATAAATATTCACATGATGTTGTGTGTTCTGGACCTCATTTTAACTGTGACAAATAATATGAATGAAAAGCTACGTGGCCTGGCTCGTAACCCCCCCCTCCCCCCACGTAGCTCAGCGTAGCTTTCCAGCCAACTCCTCCCCCCCCCCCCCACCCTAGACCAAGCCATGTAGTTTAGGGATGCTCCCTTATTTGCTGTTTTATTTACCCACCACCAGACACTTAAAAGTACATTTCCAGCAGCACAAACGTTATGTATGTCATTTTTATATTGTTGTCGTTAAAAAAAGTTAGAAGATCCATACGAAAAAAAGTGTGATCTGTAGTGTCGAATAAAATGCTTAATGCGAAATTCCATTATTGAAGTTGGGTCTGGTATGAAGCTTAGAACTACAACTATCATCTACCAGACATAATTTAGTTTTGACTTACATTTAAATTTTTCAAGAAATAATCTTGTCTCGGATAATTAATAGAGTCTGTAGTGAATCTTGTTATTTATCTGCTATTGAACACATTTCCCTGCTGCCCGCTTTGCTCTTTATGAATTTTAATTTTAAAGTCCTTCATTGTTTCTGATAAATTATTCACCATTTCCCTTGGTAATTTATACTTATAACAGACCACCCTTCCTACAAAACAAAATTTTCAAACTCCCTGATGCTTGAAGCCAAGTGCCAGCTTGTAGTTATGGTCTCATTTTCCCTTCCATGTAATACTACTAATTCTTCCAATATCCATCCCATTAGCAAACAACCTGTCTTCTGAAAATAAGCTGCATTCACAATTATTCATTAGAAAAACCCATGTGCTATGCAGTGGCTCTACCACTTTTACTTCCAACTCTTTTGATCTTGCATTTCTTATCATAACTCTTTGGTGTCTACATTTTAAGAATTCCTCTATGATTTTTATCTACAACAGTTTTCTCTTTATTTACGGCCATTTTATGCCTCGCACTGTCAAATGTCTTGGGGAGATCTAGTGCTACACTATCAACTTGTCCTTCCTTGTACTTTACATCAAAAGAATCTTGAATATAGCCCACTAACTAAGATTCACATGAATATCCTTACCTAAACCTATGTTGCCATTTTGCAAAACATTTTCTTTCCTCACAGACATTTCTGATATGGTTCCATATTAATCACTCCATCAACTTGCCCAGTGATTTCAAAATAATTGGCCTATATTTTGTCTCCCCTCCTTTATCAACTGGGACTCCTATGGTACTTTTATCGTCCTTTGTTAAGCAGCATTGCCCCAGAGTCATTCTAAATAATACTTCCAGCTGTGTTGCAGTGTCATATCCCCCTTCTTAAATACATCTAATAATAATAGTATTCACACTCGCCCCATTACACAGTTTATTTTATTTTGCTATTTCATAATTGTCTCTGGCTCTACGAGGGTGGTCTAAAAGTTTCCGACCTCAACGTGAAGATGGCAGCACTCATAAATAAAAGCTAGCGAATTTCGTTGTTTATCTGTTGACAGTTACTCACCAAAGTTTCAGCCATTTTAAACGCGCAGTTGTTATGCAACAGTCGTTTGAGTGAGTTGATGTGGGTGTTTTTGTGAAAATTGACAAAATCGAGTATCGAGCTGTCATTAAATATTTGTTTTTGAAAGGCAATACGCCTACGCAAATCAAAGATGAGTTGGATTCCGTGTTTGGGGACTCTGCACCATCACTTACCACAGTGAAATTTTGGGCAGCTGAATTTAAACGTGGCCGTAAGAGCTTGGGAGACGATGAACGTTCGGGACGTCAAAAAATGGCAACTACCGACGAAAACATCGCCAAAGTTCACCAATTGGTGCTAGACGACCGCCGAATTAAAGTGAGAGAGATAGCAGAGGTTATGAACATTTCAAAAGAACGTGTTTGTTACATATTAAAACAACATTTAGGTATGAGAAACCTGTCCGTGCGTTGGGTGCCGTGTTTGCTCACATTAGACCAAAAACGTGTTCGAATGAATATTTCCAACGCACTGTTGGCACAGTTTAGGCACAATAAATCCGAGTTTTGGCGCCGATTAATTACTGTAGATGAAACTTGGATACACCATTATACGCCTAGAACAAAAATACAGTCCAAACAGTGGACTGCAAAGGGGGAACCGGCTCCAAAAACAGCAAAAACTGTTTTTTTCGACTGGTAAAGTGCTGGTGACTGTTTTTTGGGATAGTCATGGAGTTATTTTAATCGATTACCTTCAAAAAGGAAAACCCATTACAGGAGCCTACTACGCATCATTACTTGACAAGCTGAAGGCAGAACTTGCCGAAGAACGGCCACATTTGCAGAAAAAGAAGATCCTGTTTGACCCGGTTGCCATGGCAAAAATTCACGAATTATGGTTTGAACTGCTTGACCATCTGCCTTACTCACCAGATCTAGCCGCAAACAACTTCTTTTTGTTCCCTCATCTAGTAAAAATTGCGCTCGGAGGACAGAGATTTTCGTCAAATGAAGAGGCAATCAACTTTGTGAACAATTATTTTGCAGAGAAAAATGCCGAGTACTATTTGGATGGGTTACAGAGATGGGAGCATCTCTGGAAGAAGTGTGTAGAGTTACAAGGAGACTATGTTGAAAAATAAAAAAAAATCAGAAAAAATGTCTTGTATATTTGTTAGGTCGGAAACTTTTCAGACTACCCTCATATTTCCAACTTTTTGTTTACTCTAAATGTGTGGAGAAGCTACTCCAATTTTCCCCATCCGGTCCCTAAATAATACTCCATAATGGTCTCATTAGACCAATTACTTACCATGTTTGCCTTTTTCGTATCCTTAGTAACTTCTCCATCGTTATCTAGAATACATTCTAACATAGCCGTAGAACTTCTAGATACATCATTTAGTGCCCCCTTGCATGTATAATATTGTTCATAAACCCATCTTTAGCTTCTCTCTTTGCTGCTATTAGTTCTTTTTTTAGTTATTTCAGGTATACTCTGCAGTCGTACTATGTCTAAATGCTGTTGTGTTATCTTCCTACCTACTTCTTTAGCCTTCTGTATTTTTTTAAAAATATTTTCTGAATTGGAATACACATTCCCCCACCCCATATTTCTCATTATTTCCTCAAACTGTTCCTACCTCTCTGCTGTAAGGGTGGTCTCCTTCCTTATACTGAACCTTTCCTTGTAATATCTCTTCATTTCTGAAATATGTGCCTGTTCATTTCTTTTTAGGACTGGTTTATTGAACTGTCTAATATTCATTAGGACTGTTTCATGATAATTTATTTTTTCTGGAACCTGAGACCCTAGACTGCACTCTTTCATTATTAATCTCTTTTCCTTTTCAGTTCATATACAGTAAATTCAAGTCCCAATCAATAATGGTTATTCTACGTTCACCTTTGAAGTCAAATGAATCGCTAACTGCAGAAAGGCAACATGTCCACATTTCTAAATTTTACTGGGGAGAGAGAAAAAAAAAAACTGAATACAACCTGACACATGATAATTTTTTTGTTTGTTTATATTTTATTTTCAACAAACTTGTCAACCTTTAATTATATGTGCTTTAAAAGTTCAGAACGACACATCACAAAACTGTGGGAATTTTGTTTTGTGGACGTGTTCTCTTTCTGCAGTAAACAGGATTTTGAAGAGAAGCTTTATGGGTAAAAAAATTCAAATTTGAATAAAAAATCATTTTTTTACTACCAAGATACAGTAACTACATCATTTGAAAGTTAAAGGTTTCATTCATTGCCAATTTCGTCCAAAGATGCCATTATTATAGGCCATGAAATGATGGTATTCCAAAACTCCATCTTCTCTTCAAGTACTTAAACTAAAGCTTTCTTAATGCCATCCATTTTTTTGCTATTTATGGGCACAACAGTAGTATAGGCTTTCTTGGTAGGTAATTCCAATGACTTAATCTAGTTTTGAAGCTTAAAAGCATCTGTTCTCAAGCCAGAAATGTACATGTTGCAGTGAACAGTGCAGATCATTTGCCAAAAAGCTGATCTCCCAGTAGTTGGATATCCAGAAAGATGTCTTTTATTTTCGGGGACATTTCTGACATATGAATAGTAACTTAAGCAAGTTTTTTGTAGAACTTAAACCACCATGAGCTGTAGTCAATAAAATCATCAGTTTTGATTTCAACTATTGAAAACATATTAGAGTTGTTCGAGGAATCCTGTGTAAGTGCGACAATTTCATCCACTGTGTAATACATTTCTTCGTTCCTCCTTCTTCTAATAATACCAAAATCCCTATCATTGGTCTAATGGGGAAAACAAGTTTAATGTTATCAAACATCTTTATCTCACACAGTGCATCATCATTCTCACCATTGTTTTTATTTTGGCCCTAACAGTTATGTCCAAAAATATGTGACAGTCTTACATCTTTGTCATCATTATTTTCTGTTTACTTATTTAGCACAGTACAGACTTCATTTGCCCCCTTGCCTCTCTTCCCTTCATGCCTCCACACGCCACCAGTAAGACCATTTATTGCATACCAGGAACTTGTCCAGAACTAGTTCCCTATCTGCAGTAAAAGGAAAATTAAAGGTGTTGTCATGCCTATTCTATTGGGCTGACAAGTGTCATTTCAACAGTAAATGATACAGCCTGTGTCTGGGAACAGTTTTAATGAAAAAATCTATTTTTGAAAAAACATGGATTTGCCTTTCAGCAGTGAGCGATTCAAATATTAACTTAATTTCCCCACAAGAGTCTCATCTTCAACACTATTTTTTTCACTGTGCATGCAGCCAGAACCCTGTTTTTTCTTCCTTAATATTACCTCAGAAATCTACTCCCTGTAACTAATGATTGTGATCTATACACCAGCAAACTGTAGTATTTGTGTCTAACCAGTATGAAATTTCCTCGACCAGTAGCTCTTTTATATCTATTCCATGCAGTATATCCAATAGGGAAAACTTCATTATCTGGCACTTGTTGCTTTATGCAAGACTACACATTTATAGCAACAATGTGTATTTAAAAAGTAAGTGCCATTTGCTTATATTTAAATGTTGGCAATTCTGAGCAGGGTTGTATGCATTCAGTGCCATCTACTGATATTAGCCGTTTGCCTGTTGGTGAATACAGGCAATGATGTCTGTGAAAATCGTTGCTCCAGCCAGTTACAAAGTGCATGCTGCTCAAATTCATCTGGATTTGTGCCTTGTTTATGGACATACAGTAATCAGTGATGAAATGTTTAGACGATGCTGACGAGCCTTCAAAAATATCTTTACTGTAAATATCTTGGTATGACATTTGATAGTAAGCTCAGTTAGACAGAGCTCATTGTGCAGGGGATAGGAAGAGGTTTCAAAATCCTTCACTTACTGCAGAGGGTGTGGGGGTTATGTACCAAGGAAGTGAGAGAATTGGATAATGAAACCTTAGTCAGACAACTTCATGTATATGGTGGAATGGTGTGGAACACACAATTTGTGTATCAGATTCAGGAGTTTGAGGGCATACAAAGTAGAACAGCTACATTTGTTTGTGGGAATTACCGCAGAATGCAATCAGTAACTGACATGATTGAAGAGCTGTGTTGGGAATCTTTGGAAGACAGAAGGCAGGTGACTAGAGTATTTGGATTGTACAAGGTTTATATTCTCGAAGATGCATTGATGGATGCTGGTATAAGCATTGGCAGTTGAATATGGAGTGGGAGAAATGATCATGATGATTAGCTGACCATTGATTTCAGGTAAGCAATTCAAGGACGGGAATAAATTACTGAGGGGAATAATAAACAATTTACAAAAAAAACACTGATGGAGTTTAAAGTTGGAGTTTGTAAAGGGCAAAAGTAGGTGGGTAATGGAAAATCATTTCATGGGATGGTGGGGATTTAGGGACATTACCATCGGAGTGCATGTGCTCCTTAACAGTATTAACAGTTTAGATTAAATTAAATTAACCCTTTATTTGGTAATGTGCTTTCAAGCAACATCACATATAATGCTTTATATGTAACTTCTTTACTCCCCATCTCTCTGCTGGCACTATAGATCTCAAGCAACATGTTTTGTGAGTTTTCGAGTCATATATTTCTTTATTTTGACTAGTTTATAGTGGACAATATTTATATAATAAGGTGCTGCTTGGGCAAGTCCATGAAATCACCTTGCCAAATAAAGGGTTAAAATGGCTGTAAAGATGTGAATGATGGAGAGTGGTGTGACAGGCCCAGTGATCTGATCGACGATTGATGATTAATGCTTTGGCTGTTGAATTTATTTTATTTGGATGCATCACTGTTTATGCGATTGTTACGGAAAAGTTCAAATACCACAAATTGTGTACAAGGCGGGTTCTGAAAAATTTTGCCGACCAACAGAAAAAAGCAAAGAACGTAAAATACATTAGCGGTTTGGACTGCTATCCAAAAGACTGAGATGACTTGTTTCCCCACATTGTTACAGACTACGAATATCCTGCACTAACGCATAACGGAATCAAAACAACGTTGAATGCGGTAACACTGTTCAAATGCACCAAATCCGAAAAAAAATTCAAGCAATCTCCTTACTCTAGTCAGAAACGTGTGACTGTTGTTTTGTGGGATGAAAGGGGCGTTCTGTTGGTTGATTTTATGGAATGTGGGACAGCAATTACATCTCATGTTTACTGTGATGCTCACCAAACTGAGACGTGCGATTAAATATTGACTGCCGGGAAATTGTCACCCGAAATATTCATCCTCCACAACACCCGTTATCAAACCATTCCACAAATGCAGGAGAAGACAGTGGTGTAGCTAGGTCAACAAGGGCCCCGGTGCAAAAAAATTATTTGGCGAATTTTTTTTTAGCTCTGGCAACTTTCTTGTAGGGGCCCCCTGAGCTGAGCTATGGGGGCCCTCTGAGCTGTGCTTGGGGGCCCCCTAAGCAGTAGCGTATCTAGGTTCACAAGGCCCTCTGCTAAAATAAAGGTCACCCATTTCCCATGAAGGCCCTTCAGGGGCCCTCTGAGCATGGGGGCCCCGGTGCACTGCACGCCCCTGGGAGAAGATTCAAGATTTTGGTTGGGAGCTTTTCGATCACTCATCCTGCAGTCCTGAACTTTCACTTAGTGACTATTTCTTCTTCTTGCACTTGAAACAGTGGCTTGGTGGACAATGGTTAGAATACGAAACAAATGGGCCTTACTTTTTCAATATGCCTCGTATTTGTGGCTTGTTCATTTGTGTTAAGTTATGAAAGTTTATTACATTTCTATAGTTCAGTATTAACAGTATTATATTTTGCATTGTCACCCTCAATAGTAGAAACACCTTGTTTCTGAAGCACAACTAGGAAAACCCAGGCACGGCCAATAGAAAGTGTTGAAATTTTTGGCGTGAAATCCAAAGATTGCGGGTGATTCAAATATGCCAATGAGGTGGTGGGCACTGGAGGGGCGAGCCTATGAAAGGCCATTGACGTCACTGCCCAAGGTGTTCCTCTCTCTAGCAAGGAATGTAGGACTGTCCAACACAGCGCACTAATTTGACAACGAATTTCAAACATGGTGAACGCTGAATTGTTTATCGAGGCATTTTTATGTTGCGCGCCACAACTCCATGCTCACACATTTATCATGCACACTAAATATTATTAAAGTATTATCTTCGCAGAGTTTTTATGGATCCATTGAACGTCGAAGATAAGATGTTCCAGCTTCATGTAAACCTAACAAGACCGAGTGGAGTCGCGGCCCCGAGGTGTAAATACCAACACACCAGCCAGCACGTCCTCACTTCCAGACCATCGCTCGTCTTGTGCAGTTCGCTGTCCTGCTAACTTCTAGACAGTTGTTCGTTAAAAATAATTACAAAAGTGATTCTGTTTTCAACATCCTTCATGCTAAATGGCAGTGACACCAGGCGGCTCACTGCAAGTGTGGCACTTAAACTGGAATTTAATCTTGTAGTTGTTCTCAAAAAAGTTGGGTAACATAAAGTCACTGCTTACACATGAAGAATACGAAATACTTAGACAGTTGGTCTGTACGGTTTGTGGCCTTTTTTTTTTAACAACAGTGAGCACTTGCAAACATGTATCTCACTTGACGACCATACCATCTCTTCCCGAACAGTGGTTGGCTTTTACACCAGTGCTGTTCTTGCCTATGGTGTGTTTCTCGGCAAATCAGCGTAGTCGACACCTTGCCTAGAACGAGCTGTGCATTAACAGCACTGTGAAGTGAAGGAGTTATTAAGTTAGCAAGTACTACAACGAGTTTGTGAACACATTATCAGTAAAAGTGCTAAATGACTATTTTCATTGTTGGATGCAAGGATTAATTGATAAGCATATTGATGATGTGCATGCCAGTGAAGTATCATACTCTCCTTGCTCAACACTAGTCTGTTAACGCTTTAAGCTAGAATTTAAGGCGTATAAAAAAGTATATCACGATGTTAATCGCAAAGTTGAACAACATTTAAAGGGAACTGATGTAACTAAGTATAATTGAAGTCATTACACCCATTTTCTTATTTCACCCATTATAATTAAAATAGGAATTGATAAACAATAAGCTAGTATCTCACTTTTAATTCACTTGTTTAATCCACCAAGTGGCGATTGAAATCATATTTTCAACAGCGCACATAGCATTACAAAATATGTGTCCTTTATAAAGTTTTATTATATTGTTTCCTTGAGTTCTCGCACGGGTGGGCATCCTAAATCTTATATATTGTAATAGACTTTCTTCCTGATAATCTGGAGCCTACGAATGCTCTCCCATCCTTTAACGTGAATAATTGCGTCATCTTCATTGGTTATTGCATGTAGAATAGAGCACATCTTGCTGAAGTTTACACCATCAGTGTTGCAATGTATTCGATGGTAATTATGTGTCAGCCATTTGACTGCTTTTCATTATCATCACAATTATGAGGGTGCAAAGATGCATTGTTTAGCGTTAATATCTGATCGTATCACACACTTCTTTTAAAATAAACACGCCATCATTGTTGAATCCCTGCGCTTCCAGGAAGATGGTAGTCATGGTAATGATAGGTGCTACTTTGTTTCATGTCACGTTATACACAACGCTTGTCAGAGTTCCGCATTCTACAACTCCAGTGTGGAGGATCAGGCAGTACGCAGAAGGATCGGCAGAAAAATTATCACTGCTATCGAGCTTCATACGAATATTTACAGGTCCCGTCTTAACTGACTCGTCGTGAATAGTCAATTACGGCGAGAGGCGCAGTTGCGATAAATTCATCACGGGTTAGTATTGGCTGAAGGAGGGATCTCGTTTATTGCTAGACTGTTGGAATTTTGCATACTTGTCGTACAGCTCTTATGGTTCGGTTTTTCATAAAGTCTAAACTCATGTTGCGTTCCCCATAGCCACGAATCTTCGCTGATGTCTTCAAAGACCAAATTTCGTTCTTACTTATTAAAAGCACTGGATATTCCCCCACATCACAACTTCTGAAGTAAATGCGAAGTGGTCTCCCACTGCCCACAATCTTAAGCAATGCTAGTTTTTCTCTTTCGCATACTTGCAAATGAGGCATTACCAACGCGATTTTGCCGATGATAAGTTTGCTCTTATTTGGATTGGCTTGTATCGTCTCTAGCACGGATCAGTACTGGTTCTTGTTTTACATTTGCAAGTGTCTTTTCAAAGGTCTTATGAAAAATCCAAAAGCATACTCAATTGTATACATATATCGAAGTAAACATTTCCAAGATCGCGGGAATCCCACCCTGCTTTGTTGAACATACCAATTTGCTGAGGATCACCAGAAATATGCATCTTCATTGTGCTTGTGAAACCAACGTTTCTATTTTGGTTACTTTTAGCTCCATTACGTTCGTACCGAATTTCCTCAAACAGAAACGTGAATGCATTTGATATGACAAGTGAATTTGTAGCTCCTGATCCATCTAATTTGATGAATCTTATTTGTATATGCAAGTAGCTTTCGCTTGGTAGTGTATGTGTATTTTGTTTCTGACAAGGCATCCGAATCTCATCATTTTATTAAGTGCGATTGCCGTATGTGGTTGATGACTCAAAAAACTGTTTCCGCGTCACCGACTCGTTAAATTTCACACTAGTAGTTATATCAAGCACCTCTTCCATTTTTTTATGGTATAGTTTACAACTGTAGGAAGAGTGCGTTTGCTGGTGTTAATCGTTTCACTGTTCTTTCCCTACTGACAGCTCTGTAAGTTTGCCGCTTTGCCTATTCTTTATATGTAGTCTCAGAGAAATGGTTTTTCCTCTAAAATCCACTAAATTACCGTCCTGATCGATAGCTTTAATGTGGATGTTATTGAGTGTTTACACTGTATTAAGTAGATAGATGACATTAGCGGGTACTTCTACAATCTTGTATCTTGATGGCGCTGTCAGGAAGAACTAGTGTAGTGTATGTCCCAGCTTATCATTGACGTTATTTCCTGTACGTATGCTTCACTGTATGCATGTAACATTAACTTTGAATATCTGTACTGTGAAGTCTAATGTATGAAATCCGGGTTTCAACACACTTTTCGAAAATCCCAACAGTGATACACTTGAATTTGATTTAGAGAAGTCTATTTCCACCGGTGTTTGTATCTCACTCTTGAGTGAATTGTTTGCACTATTAACCAGTTACTAGTGTGCCGAGTCAAATAATTTGACGAGTCGTCAATATCGTAAGATCCTCTCAGTATATCAAGTCACCTTATACGTCAAATAATGGAATTTACAATTTGACTCGTCAGTGGTCGGAATCAGATTGTAAACTTGAAAGTCAAACAAGTTGATTAGTGTACTCGTCTTGGCTCAAATCTGTCGGTGGAAAGTAATGATAGCTCAGACCATACTTCTTACAGACAAGCAGAGTGTCACAGACATGTGTTACCCCAGCCTAGGTTCTTTCGAGACAAGCCATACATTTTTATACTGGAACTTAAAACATTAAAAGTCTACATGTATGCGCACCAAACCTCTGGTATCATATACTTTTCAATATTCTGTTCCCAGAAAAGTACAGTTTGGTACCAAAGGTGGAGGTAAGTCACCAAAACTATAATATTTAACTACACCGTCTCTGTACTTGATATATGCAATCCAGTGCGTTCCAGCATTTTCAGCACTGTCCAAGGTCACGATTTCACATTTAAGTTCATTAATTTCATCAGGTAATGCATCATGCACGAATACACTACGAAAATTGGGAAACGCAAATGCTTTATATATCTGCGTATATCCTCCTCTATCAGCGGCTGTGTTGGCTTTTTTTAAGCCGACTCACCATTATGGTAGGGACGTCAAATATAGACCTTTACCCCTCATTGCAAGTGCGTCCACTTTTCAGTTATGTCGTTTCTCTAGAGTCAACTGTTTTTGGCTCTTTTAGCCATTCTGACAGCTTTGACAATGTTTGCTTTGACAATCTGATGCTGACAAGCCGACGGATACATTAAGGGGAGAATACCCCTTTCTTTCTTCTTCATAGTAATACCCCCCATTCAACTTTTCAACGTTCACCAAGCTTTGCATCTTCAGCCTTCATTCTTTTTGAAGCCTTCTCGGCGAGTACACTATCTGAATCGGCTCTATCTGCCCCTCGTGCATAAGCAATATCGTGCACCCTGTATGCGGCTTCAGTGGTTTGATTGCCGTCTCCTCAACTGCCAGCCGTTTTGTTTTTCAGTTTAGTACTGGGGTCACGAAAGTGGTACGTAGGTATATGCGCCTCAAAAGGTGTCTTGTCGATGAGCTTGTTTAAAAAGCCATGGCCCTTTTTCTTCCTCATAGGGGGCATTGTTATCGACTCTACTTAATGTACCTGTTTGCAGCACCTATATATATAGCCGGAGCAACCGCCAAACCTCTTCACCATGTGGTTCGTGAAACAGCGAGAAACATCACCCGTGAGTAATGTCTATATTTCCAGCACCAAAACCAGGTGGAAGAATGGACGTCTGTTCCCAGAGACAGTGAGGACAATAATAGTGTATGGTGTATCAAATTATGGGAAAACCAGTCTTCTGCTCTCCCTGCTGGAACACCGCATTGGACATAGATTTAAAAATGTATGTTTTTTTTTCCAATTCGTTGTACCAGCCAAAGTATCAGTTACTTGGAAAAATATTAGAACCCATTAAAGAAATTGAGTATTTGACATTTATTGATAATCAGAGTATACCCCACCTAGTGAATCTCTACCTAATTCTGTGTTTATGTTTAACGATGTTTCATGTTAGAAGCTGCATTATATAAGAGTTTACTACCGAGCGTGGTGGCGATAGCGCTCTGGCCTGGCATTTGGGCCCCGCATGATCCTAGTATGCAAGTGCCAGGTACGTGTTTGGCGAACCCGCGGTACCCGAGCTGGAAACTTGTGAGCGCCGCAAGTATCCCACACAGTAAGCTCCTACCACGCTAGATGGTGAGGTAAACCGCTTTCTAGCTTATAACGCCAGGATCACATGCCGCACCCCTGTTCTATTGGGCTTGGTGGCGTGATGCGCGGGCTCCACGTCACTCGACCTGTAGTTCCTCCGAACTCGTGGGAGAAAATCACAAAAGACCCCAAATCTTCTACTTCCTGCGGCGAGGTCGAGAGCAGTCTTTTTCAACGACCAATAGACTGGCAAGCGTTCGAGAGTAGAAAGACCTCCACCTGAGAAGGATACGCGTAACGGGAAGGGTTATGTTATTGATAACGCCTTTATAATAATGCCAAGGAAGGAGAACTTTTTGAAATGGTCTCTCCATTTTACATACAGAAAGAATTAGAGGGAATTGCAGGAACTCTAAAAAGTGTGAAAAAGCTGAGGAACGGGATATTGCTGCTTGAAACAGGTACCTACAAGCAGGCTGTCCTCCTACTTAAGTCTGAGAACCTCGAGGAGTTCGAAATAAAATGCAAACTCCATAAAACTAAATTCAAGGAAAGGCGTGGTCACCTGACGAGACCTAATCGATATAGAGCCAGAGGAGCTCCTTAAGGAGTGGAGAATAGAATACTTCGCTGTATCCTCCTCAAAAGTTTGCTGGGTTTTACTTTTCTGAGGTGTATTGCTCAGACGCCGCGCTGGCTGCATACCCTACAATTGACGTTAATATTGTATTGTGGTATATACGAATAACAAGAGGTGAACGTTGAAAACGCTTTTGCCCCATACTAATTAGTTTATTCATGACTGAGGTGGCTCTTCCACATGCTTCCTCCATATGGGCCTTCAAATTTAAACTTTTGTCTAGTTTCACACCAACGTATCGACTGAAAGGACTTCTTCTTATCGTAACTCCGTCTATTTTAATGGTTGGATTGCTCTGTAATCTTCCTTTCAGTAACATATAACAGGTTTTTTGAGGTGCTAATCTTAGTTTGACTTGTCTGCACCATCGACTCAGTTCAGGCAGAACCTTTGCACTTTTAGCCTCAATTTCGACTCTGGTTTTACCCTCTATAATTTGGAATAGATTATCAGCAAAGGCAACAAGTCCCAGGAGTTCCTGCATTCTTTGCAGCTTTGCCATTCCCGGTTCAAGCTCAATGTTTCAAAATATCGGACCACAAATGGATCCCTGTGGGCAACCTTTTGTTAGCTTTTTATCAATGTATACTCCAGGACACCTAAGTTTGACATATCTGTTCTTACAGTAATATTTGATTGTGTTTTACAAGTTCTTTGGACAATTAGGTTCCTTAAGCCGTACAAAAAGTGCAGGCCACCATAGATTATCAAATGCTCCAGATATATCCACAAGAATCCCTATCGCGTAATTCTGATTTGACTTCTGTAGCAGATTCATAGTCCGATTGATTGTATCCTCTGTAGATCTACCCGCTCTGAATCCATATTGGTTTGGATTAATCCCTTCCTTCTCCCAATGTTCTTTTAATCTCTTGCACAGCACTTTTTCTTGTATTTTGCCCATCACGTTTGGCAAGCAGATGGGTCGATAGGATTTAGGCAATTTTGGATCTTTGTTATCTCCCTTCTTGATGATTAATATCTCACTCTGCTTCCAGATGTTCGGTACTCTTCCCTGATGCAAGCATTCATTATAGAGCTTACACATAGTGGGGGCTACTGGCACTACAAGTTCTTGTAATACTTCAGCTGGAATATCAACCGGACTTGGAGCTTTGTTCCTGGACATGGCATTTATTGCTTGTACTACCTCCAATATGCTAATTTCTGAAGTGTCAGTGATACTTTGCCTATGTTGGTCCATTTCCAGACTGAGAATTCTATGCTCCATCTCGTCATCTTCCACTTTATCATCTGGAAGGAGTTCTTGGAGTAATACTTCTGTTGTAGTTTTCCAACTCACAGTCATGGTTCAATCTTGTTTCTACACAGTAGACAGTGTATTTGGGGGTTTTACCTTTCCTGCTGCAATGTTGTATGGGATACCCCAGTGGTCTGTACGCAATTTTGTATCGTTCCGCCCTTTGACAAACTCAAAAGTAATAACATTATGACCACTGGTAGTTAAAATTCTACAACGTTCCAATTCCTCAATAAGTTCTCAGATCGCAGATTGGTCAATGTTACATCGATGTTTGGTTGCTGTCTACATCCATACTCTGCAACTCACAAACATTGTGGGTGGCAGAGAGTGCTGAGCACCAATGTTAATTCTGCGCTTTCCAATCCTGAATAGCACGATTAAAAGAAAGAATATATAAATGCATCAGTACGGCATCTTATTTCTCGAATCTTATCCCTCCGGTCATTGCGACCCAAATAGGTTGGCGGAAGAAGTATCTCATTGCACTCATAGGTCTTAGAATTTCGCATATTTTGCAATAAATTCAGACGCAAACTACGTCGTCTGTCTTCCAAACTATCTTAGCCCAATCTATGTATCAATTCTGTGACGCTTTCCTAAGGGCTGTAGCAACAAGTCAGGAATCGAGCGGCTCTCCTCTGCACCCTCTCCACTGAGTCAATCAGAACCTTGTGATACGGATCCCAAACTCCACAACAGTAATCCAGATGTGGACGCACTAGTGTTTTATACGCCATCTCCTTTGTATGAGCATTACAATTCCTCAAAATACGACCTATGAATCGTAATTTAGAATTAGCCTTGCCTACGGTGGTAGTTATTTGCAAGTCCCATTTCATATTGCTTTGTACCTCCAGATACATCAGGGAATCAACCGTGTCAACAGTTGAATTGTTTATTTCGTACTCGTGAGCAATCTGATCTTTTTGTTACTTATTCGCATTGCCTTGCACTTTTTGCAATTAAGTGTAAGTTGCCATTTACAGCTCCAATCGGAAATAGCAGCTAAATCGCGCTGAACTTCTAAGCAATCGCCGGAGCACCTTATTTCCCTATAGATAATTGCATCGTCGGCAAACATTCACAACCAGCATCTGACGTGGACACCGAGATCGTTTATAAACATTAAGAGAAGAAGTGGTCCTATTACACTTCCTTGAGGAACCACCGAAGTAAAATCTAGTCTTAGAAGAGACATCCCCGTCAACAACGACATACTGAGATCGACCAGTTAGAAAATCACGTATCTATTCGCAAATCTGATCCGGTATACTGTATGCTCGAATCTTCGCTAAAAGTCGGTTGTGTGGTACAGGATCAAAAGCTTTCTCAAAATCCAAGAAAATTGCATCAACTTGTGAACCTGCATCGATAACTTTCATTACGTCATGTGAAAATAGGGCCAATTGTGTTTCACACGATCTCTTCTTCCTAAATTCCGTGTTGACACGGTGTAAGTAACTCGTTCTCATCTAGAAACTTAATAATTTTAGAGCATATAACATGCTCCAGAATTCAACTCCAGACAGATGTTAGAGATGTGGGTCGATAGTTCCTAGGATCACTCCGATCTCCTTTCTTGAAAATGTGACTTACCTGTGCTATTTTCCAGCTAGAAGGTACTTTCTTCTCTTCTAAAGATTTCCGGAATATATCTGATACAAAAGGTTCAATTTCCTCTGCGTATTCAGAAAATACTCTTACCGCTATACCATCGGGACCCGGTGCTTTACCCCACTTCAGGAGCTTTAATTGCTTTACAATACCTACCCTATCAATCTCTATCGGATCCATCTCTAATACCACGCGATGTGGTAAAGTGGGGATGTTTTCCATGTTTTCGCGCGTGAATGAATTTTTGAATTCGGTGTTAAATACGGTAGCCTTGTCGGGGCTGTCGTCAACTTCCCGTCCGTCTTTTATTAGAACCGGCTTATTGTTTCCACTACAACTAACTTTTTTTACATACGACCAATTTTTTTAGGGTTATCGTTGAGGCTCTTAGAGAGAGAATTGCAACAAAAGTCATTAAAGGCCGCACGTATCGCATTCTCCACATGTCCCCTTATCTCCTTTAACTTTTCTAAATCAGTCCGATGCATCGTCCTCTTTGATCGTCCATGTATCTTCATTTGTTTTTTTTTTTTTAGTAACCTTTTAACAGCCCCGCCGAGCGTGGTGGTGTAACGGCTAGCGTTCTGGCCTCGCATTCGGGAGGGCGGCGGTTCGAATCCCCGTCCGGGCATCCAGATTTGGGTTTTCCATGGTTTCCCCAAATCACTCCAGGTGAATGCCGGGATGCTTCCTTCAAGAGGCCATGGCCGAATTCCTTCCCATTCCTTGCCCCCCATCCTTTCCCGTTTCTAAAGACCTAGTTGTTATTGGAGACGTTAAGCAGTTAAAAAAAAAAAAAAATTTAACAGCCCGTGTATACCATGGGGGATCATTTCATCCCTGATTGTCCATTTCGGTATATGCAAGTCCATACCTTAACTGACTATACGTATGAATCGATGCCACCTCTCTTCAACAGTGTCTCTTGTTACTATGAAGGTATGGTAATTATGCCTCAAATACGTTCTAAGACACTCTTTTTAAGCCTTTTCGAATCTGTAAACAATCTTTTCTTTTTGCGCGTGGTTATTAATTTTAGTGCAGCAATTACAGCTATGTGATCACTTATTACCGCGGTGGTAGAAATTTCCGTGAATAATTCAGGCCTATTTGTAACGAGAATATCTAAAATATTTTCGCTACCGTTGAGGCATCGCCTTGGTTCAGTTACGAGCTGTTCAAAATTGTGATCTGTTAAAAGGTCTAGAATGATTTCGCAAGCTGCTTTATTTCTGCCCCCAGTAACGTGAAGTAATTAGTGCAGTAGATATATGGCAAGTTTAAGTCACCACCTAGCATTATTGTATGGTCTGGAAATTGCCGAGCTATATTATTTACATTATTCCTTAAGCCCCCGCCAATAGTTACGCTTGCACACCGAGAGTGGTGGTGTAACGGCTAGCGTTCTGGCCTCGCATTCGGGAGGACGGCGGTTCGAATCCCCGTCCGGGCATCCAGGTTTGGGTTTTCCATGGTTTCCCCAAATCACTCCAGGTGAATGCCGGGATGCTTCCTTCAAAAGGCCATGGCCGAATTCCTTCCCATTCCTTGCCTCCATCCTTTCCAGTCTCTAAAGACCTAGTTGTTATAGGAGACGTTAAGCAGTTAAAAAAAAAAAAACGCTTGCACCTGGTGGACGATAGATGGAGCCAATTACAAGTTTCGTCCTAGCTACGTTGAGCTTGATCCATAAAATTTCGCAAACAGTATCGGCATCTATTTCGTTACATGGGAGGTACTTACTAACAGCTATAAATAAGCCACATCCTTGTGAATGCAACCTATCTGTACGGAAAATGTTCATGCTACTATTAAAGATTTCGGCGGAACTTATATCTGGTTTTAACCAACTTTCTGTGCCTATTACGATATCAGCATCTGTACTACGAATAATGTTTTCGAGTTCAGGCTGTTTATTACAAACACTTCTGCAATTAACTACTAGAACTTTTAATGTTCGAGATTCTTTTAAACTACCCTGAACCCGCGAAGCTGAATTTATCTGGGCTGTTCGTAACTGAATTTCCTTTTCGGGGTTATCCTCCCTCAGCCTAAAAAACCTCCCAATGCACTCCACACGGCCCCTGCCACCCGTGTAGCCGATTCCCGTGTGTAGTTCACCCCTGATCTATCCAAGGGATCCATACTAGACTAACCGAGCGTGGTGGTGTAACGGATAGCGTTCTGGCCTCGCATTCGGGAGGACGGCGGTTCGAATCCCCGTCCGGGCATCCAGATTTGGGTTTTCCATGGTTTCCCCAAATCACTCCAGGTGAATGCCGGGATGCTTCCTTCAAAAGGCCATGGCCGAATTCCTTCCCATTCCTTGCCCCCATCCTTTCCCGTCTCTAAAGACCACGTTGTTAAAAAGGGACGTTAAACTGTTTTTTTTTTAAAAAAAAAAAAAAAACATACTAGACTAAACCCCATGTCGAAGATCGAGGAATCTGCAGCCATGACTATCACAGAAACGCCGTAGTCTTCGGTTCAGCCCCTCAACACGGCTCTGAACCAGAGGTCCGCAGTCAGTACTATCGACAATGCTGCAGATGGTTAGCTCAGCAGAAATCTTGCGGCCAATGGCCACAGAGTTCACTCTTTCTGCAAGTCGCCCATAGGAAGAGGAATAACCTCCGTCCCTAAGCGGCAAGCATCATTGGTGCCGACAGCTACAACCTATCCGTTCATTGGCATCCCGGATGGCCTGTTCCACATCTCGGATCAGACCTCCGGGAATACACAATGAATGGATACTGGATTTCATCCCCCGATCTATTCGCCATTTCTCTAAGTTGCTCCATAAACCGCCTAACGTTTGAGCTACCTACCACTAAAATCCCCTTCTGCAGCTGTCCAGACTTTGTGGGCTGTGGGGTTGTCAACTCACAGGCCGACGAATCAGCTCCAGACAATGCGTGAAACCCTTTGGAGATTGGTACAAGCTCGCCTTCCTGAGAATCAGTGTAGCACGACTGCCCCCGCATGCGGCGTCGACGTCCAGAAACCACACGCCAGCCACCACCAGGCGACGGCCGCACAGATTCCGATGTCTCGGCCTGGATTGCAGGTACGATGACTGGTAGGGGAGAACCTCCGAGCTGCTCAGCTTCTACAGGGTCACCAATACCACATCTACTGCACTCACTTGCGGCAGCTTCCTCCTGTGTAACTCTCGTTAACAATGCTGCAAGCTGAGTGTGCAGATCAGCCACCTCAGTCTGCTTCTGCACACAACAACCACAGTCCCTACACATACTACCTTTCTCTACAGAAAGAAAAACTAAGGAGTACACGAAATAACGGACTCACTAAGCGTTCACAATTGGAGGCTTTTTAGCGAAGGCGAAATATACAAAGCTAAAGCTACTACACACTTTAAATTAAATTAACACTGGAGGAGGTACTGCACGTAACGGTTGCCGAAGAACGAGTGCTGCTGCTATTACTGATAAATAAATATGCAAAGATGAAGCTACAACTAACTACACACTTTATGTTAAATTAACACTGGAGGAAGTATTGCACGTAACGGTTGCCGAGAAACTACTATTTGCTGAGTCACTACCTACACAGAAAAATCAATGATAAAAACAAAAGCTATCTAGCACACTAAAATTAAACACGAAAGTCGGCGTCTGCTGATAACTTCTGCTGAAGATCAATTACAGTTGTATACAGTCATATCGGAAGGGGAAAACATAACAATAGATGAGGTGGTCAGAGCTATAAACAGTGTGGCGAAACATTAAGCCTCACGTCCGGACGGAATTTTGGCTGAAGTTCTGCAGGCTCTGGTGGTTCAGTTAGCTCCTCCCTTCATAAGTTACTTAACAAATGTCTGCTGCAAGGCAGAGTTCCCAATATGTGGAAGTTGCAAAACTAATCAAGGGTGTAGATGGGGATCTGGCCAATCCAAAATCTTATCGGCTGATCTGCCTGCTCAATGTGCTGGGAAAGGTTCAAGAAAAATTACTGATCGCTAAATTGCAACATCATAGGAGTAATATGGGGATTAACATGAACCAATACGGCTTCAGAGCAGGCAGGTTGACCGAAGATGCAATTAACAGATTAGTAGACTTAGTTAAAAGCAGTTGTAAGAAATATGTTATAGGAAATTTTGTTGTTATTTGTGGCGCTTTTGATAATCTTTGGTGGCCGATATTGTTCCGGCGCTTAAGGGAAATGAAGTATCCAAGCAGTCTATATAACACACTGAAGGATTATTGTAAAAATTGTTACGCTACACTGAGATGCCCACGAGGGAAGGTATATAAACATTTGACTAAGTGATACCCTCAGGGGTCGGTCAGTGGACCGGTTTTTTGAGACATAGTTTTCAAAGAGGTTATTGTCTGCTGGTGGGGCTGGTTGCCTATGCAAACGACTTGCTGTTGCTAATTGAAAGTCGGTCCAGACAAGATATAGAGAATATAGCTTAAGTGGTGATTGAAAAACTCCAAGCATGGTGCTCGGAGGCAAAGCTTAGTCTCGCGCCAAAGAAAACTGATCGTATTCAAGGGCAAATTGGAACGTGACCCTACTATCAAAATGAATAACATAAACATAAAGAGAACACGGATAACCAAATATCGTGGTGTCACCCTGCATGAGACTCTGAACTGTGTATCACATATAACTGAGACGTGCGAAAGGGCTAAGGCTGTGCTTAACAAATTTATCAGTATAGGCCAAGGTAGATTCACCTTTCTAACATTACGAGAAGAAGATACCACGATGCTATCTTTTCATCTCTGATAGGGTACGCGTCCAGTGTCTTGGCACACAGACTTCGACTGGTGGAACCTAGGGAGGCCGTCCTAAGAGTGCAGAGAAGTGTGTTGCTGCGATTGAGTGGAGCCTACAGTCCTACCTCCACAAATGCCCTACCAATTGTCATAGGGGTATGGCCGCTGGACCTCGAAATCAGAAGAAGGGGGGCCATATACTGGTTACGAAAAGGAAATCAGGCCAGGGTGAAGGAGATTGTGGGAACAGTTGCACAGAATGCGGCAGAAATCAGCTCTGCACTTCTCGCTGAAAGGCAGGAGCGGTGGGACAATAGTTCCACAGGCAGACGATTATACAGCGTGTTTCCGAACATACAAGAACGACTGAAACTTGAATATTTTCACCCCACACCAGGCCTAATACATTATGTCAACGGGCACGGCTCATATAACAGCCTACTGTGTCAAAGAGGGCTGAAAGAAACGAGCTTATGTGATTGCGGGGCAGAAGGAACTCCCGAACATATAATGTGGGCCTGTTCAATAACGGAAGAAGTAAGGACGCCGGACATCAACATAATACGGAATAGATCAACGCGAGATATAATTCTAGATGAGAGATCATGGATTATTCTCGATAATCTGGTGAACAAAGTATCTCAACTGCACAAAAGATATCTGGACCGAGCGGAAGTCGGGCATACGGAACGGCCAAGGGAAGTCGCATGGCCAAACTTACGGGCTTAGAAAATTATTCACGGATAAGGGTAAACAGTATTTACAGAAACTTCCGGGAGCCGGAAGTTTTGTCCCGACGATCCTGTCCTACTGGAAATCCAGAAGGGCAGTGGCTGGCAGACTATTCCGGGATAATGGTGGTGGGTAGATTAGTGTTCATAAAGTAGTATAGGTTCAGATTTAGATTGTAGATAAATTTTTGTAACATAACAACGGATAAGGCCTTAGTGGATTGCAGTACCAGAGGAGATTTTTTCAAAAACAAATCAAATGCATAACTGTTAAATTAAGTAATACCATCATTGCTAAAACGGAACCGAGGCCTACTACAGGCCTGAGTCGGAACACTCGCGTGGCAGAATGAGCAAAAGTCAGCATACCACTTAAAGCAAACAAAGTGCTTCTACCTTGACCAAAGTTGACGACAGCCGCGACAAAGCTACCGTATTTAACACCGAATTCGAAAATTCATTCACGCGCGAAAACATGGAAAACATCATTGACTTTTGCACAAATACACAATCAACCTTGAAAATATTTGGGTAGTTAATCTCCATATTAATGGTAAGCCAGGATGCTGCAAATGTGAACTAGCTGAGGACTGTAAGGGCTTAGAACATAAAATTAAGTGAATGTTACTTATAAGCAATTGTTATTAGAACCTCCATATTGCAGTAAAACAACATTGTAATACTGTAGTACTTCAGTGAAAACTGAAATATTGCAGTAAAATTAGAAAACTTAAAAAACACCACTACAATGTTTGACTCTTGCATATCCCTCATGCTACTACAACGGAAGCGTGCATATAAACTCCAATATGCATTAGTCATTTCAAATTACATGTATCATGGTGGCTTCTTCCTGAGTAAAATAGTCCGGAGGTAAGATAGTCCCCCAATCGGATCTCCGGGTGGGGACTGCTCAGGGAGGAGTCATCAGAATAGATAGAAACATTCTACAAGTCAGAGCGTGGAATGTTAGAAGTCTGAATAGGGCAGGTAGATTAGAAAACCTAAAAAGGGAAATGGAACGACATAAGTTATATGTTGTTGGGATTAGCGACATTAAATGGAAGGATGCATAGGATTTCTTGTCTCGGGAACACAGGATAATTAGCACACAAGCTGTCAATGGAGTCACTGGTGTAGGATTTGTAATGAATAAGAGAGTAGGGAAACGGGTGAGTTATTATGAACAATTTAGTGGCAGGATTATTTTGATGAGGTTAGAAACTAAGCCCGTCCCAACCTCGTTAGTACAAGTGTACATGCCAACGTCACAGGAAGATGACGAAGAAATAGATAAAATATACACCATAATTGAAGAATTAATCCAATATGTGAAGGGGGAGGAAAATCTATTAATCATGGGTGACTGGAATGCGATACTGGGAGAAGGAAAAGAGGGTAATACTGTAGGAAGTTTTGGTCTAGGAGAAAGAAATAAGCGAGGAAGCAGGTTGTTAGAATTTTGTGAAAGATATAAGCTAGTGGTGGCGAACACACAGTTTAAGAACCATGCAAGACGGATATACACCTGGAAACGTCCTGGGGATACAGGCAGATACCAGCTAGATTATATCATGGTCAAACAGCGATTCAGAAATCAAGTTCTAGACTGTGAGGCGTACCCAGGAGCAGACATAGACTCTGACCATAATTTGATAGTGATGAAGTGCAGGCTGAAATTCAAGCGAATAAGGCATAAGCAGAACAGACTGGAAGTGAATAAACCGAAACAATCTAGTACGAGAGAAAAATTTGCAGAAATGATAGACTTAGGTCTAAGAACTAACTCTGAAAGGAGCTCAACCGAGGACAAATGGAATGCATTAAAGACCGAAATAATGGAAGCTGGTAAGGAATCATTAGACTTTAGGGAACAAGCTGCCCGAAAACCTTGGATCACAGATAAAATTTTGGAACTGATGGATCAGAGGAGAAGCTACAAAACTGCTCAGGATGAAGCAGGAAGAGAGCAATACAGGCAATTTAGAAATCAAATAAACAGGAAATGCAAAAAAGCAAAAGAAAAATGGCTACAAGAAAAGTGTGAAGAAATATAAAAGGAAATGGTCGTAGGTAAAGTAGATGTTGCATATAGAAAGATCAAACAGAATTTTGGACAAATGAAGAAAAGAGGTATGAACATTAAAGCTGTCGATGGGAAACCTCTTTTAAGCTCAGACCATAGAGCTAACCGATGGAAAGGATACATTGAGAACCTATGATGGGGACGACTTGAACAATAGCGTAATAGAAAAGGAAGGCGATGTCGACATTGATGACTTAGGAGATCCTGTTTTGAAGACAGAATTTAATAGAGCTCTGAATGACTTGAAAGCAAATAAGGCAGTTTGAATTGATGAGATTCTTGCAGAACTTGTTAAATCCCTAGGAGAAGAAGGAATCGAAAGATTATTCAAGCTGATATCAAAAAGTTATGAAACAGGAGAAATTCCAACTGATTTTAATAAAAATATCATCTTCATACTTACGAAGAAAGCACAAGCCGACAAATGTGAGAATTATAGCACCATTAGTCAAACATTACATGCTTCAAAATTACTGACCAGAATAATATACATGGAAAAGGTATTAGAAGAGATAGTAGGTGAAGATCAGTTTGGGTTTAGGAAAAATCGCGGTACAAGGGAAACAATTCTGTCTTTAAGATTAATACTTGAAGGGCGGATCAAGAAAAATAAAGATACTTTTATGGCATTTGTTGATTTAGAAAAAGCTTTTGATAATGTTAGGTGGGACAAGATGTTCAAAAATTTAAAGTATTCAGGTCTAAAGTATCGAGATAGAAGAATAATTTATAAACTATATAAGAATCAAGTGGCTGTAATAAAAGTAGTGAATCATGAGAGACAAGCATCAGTTAAAAAGGGCGTGAGACAAGGTTGTAGTCTGTCCCTGTTAATATTCAACTTGTATGTAGAGGAAACAATAAAGAAAGTAAAAGAAAAATTTCCATGTGGCATAAGTGTTCAGGGAGAAAAAATTAGTATGCTACGATTTGCTGATGCCATTGTCTTGTTAGCAGAAATGGCTGAGGACATTGAGAAATTACTGAATGGCATGAATGAAATGCTGAAGGAAGATTTTGGACTGAATATAAATCAAAGCAAGACTAAAGTGATGAAATATAGCAGAAATGATACCAATACTAGTAGATTTAATATAAAAATAGGGTTGGATGCAATAGGAGAAGTAAGTGAATTCTGTTACTTAGGAAGCAAAATTACAACCGATGGCCGAAGCAAGAATGATGTTAAAAGCAGAATAGAAGTCGCAAGAAGAGCCTTCATGAAAAAGAGAAATCTTTTAGTTTCAAATATTGTTCAAGGAATTAGAAAGAACTTTTTAAAACTCTTTGTGTGGAGCACAGCGCTTAACTGTAGCGAAACGTGGACTTTAGGAATACCGGAAAGAAGGAAAATTGAAGCATTTGAAATGTGGTGCTACAGAAGAATGCTGAAAATTAAGTGCACAGACATAGTAAGAAATGAACGAGTTTTGGAAATGATGGACGAGGAAAGAAGTTTGTGGAAGAAGCTTACAGGAAGAAGAGACAGGCTGGTTGGTCATATTTTGAGACATGCTGGATTAGTTAATTTGCTGGTGGAGGGAACAGTCGAAGGTAAGAACTGTAGAGGAAGACAGAGATTAGAATATATGAAGCAGATAACAGGACGTGGGTTGTAGGGGATATGTAGAGATGAAGTGGTTAGCAAAAGATTGGAAGGGATGGAGGACATCAAACTAGTCGAAAGATTGATGACAGTAAAAAAAAAAAAAAAAAAAAAAAAAAAAAAAAAAAAAAAAAAAAATTACTAGCAAAACAAACAGAATTGGTTAAACGTCAAAGCAACGAAAGAATACGATTTAAGTAGTAGCCAGAGAGGAGGGTTCGGGCACAGCTCCTGGAAATGTAAATTGTAAGTGGGAGGTACAGAGTATAAATACAATAAGTGACATTTGTTATTATTTATCATATTAAAGGGTTGTCAATAGTAGCTGTAACTGTTATAATAGTAAGCCAGTTCAAATTTAATATTATCGAATTAATTAGACTATAATTCAAAGTGTAATAATGGAACTGTATACCAAATTCCTTGCATAAAAATGTTACATGGAAAGCTGTTGATATTATGTAATACAATAACAATCAAAAAAATTAATATGTAGGGCCTAATCTAGTCATTAAGATATTAGGTTGTGTAAATAAAGGGTAAAAGAATCAATAAAAAACCTTACTCATACTATGTGTTTTGTTCCAAAAACTTAGAGTTTCGTTTTTCCACAAGTATCGTGATCAAAAGCGAGAGCAATCCGACTGGCGACACGATGTGGCGGCTATCTTGCTCTCGACTCTAAGAGGATACGATCTGTAAGGAACGACTATACCGAGGGTGATCGAGGCAAGGGGTGAGTGGCTGTGTTTGTTCAAATCACCAACCATTCTGAACCCGTTGCTTTCACCTCCTATTTAGAAGTAGTAGCGGTGAAAATACACAGCTCAATCCAAGTGAGCATATGCTCTATATATCTGCGACCCAGTACGTGCGTCGACTACAACGACCTGGCTGGCGTCGTACAGCAACTCACTCCGCTGTCTCCTTTTAGGATAGTTTAACGCTCATTGTGTGTTGTTGGGCTCGAAAACCGATTGTCCCAGAGGCCGAGTGATTGGTAGATTGATAGAGCAGGAGGAAATTTGTTTCCTGAATACAATAAAAATGACTCATTTCACTTTTGCTTCCGGTTCGTCCTCTGCTGCTGACGTTTCATTGTGCTCTCCTTCAATTGCGGACTCCGTGCATTGGATGGTGGATCGGGACCTCCACGGAAGCGACCACTTCGCTATATGGATGCATGTAGGAGTTAAGCGTGGAGGAGAGAACACGCAACGCAAATTGGACGTCAGTAAAGGTGATTGGCAGCTTTTCCGCCGTTCTTTTTTTCTGCAGCTTTACAGCAGAAAGTGAATTATTTTACAGAAGCGATTCACCAGGCAGCTTACGTCTCCACGCCAAAAAGTTCCTGAACGCTGCGAAGGATCCCCGGCCCCTGGTGTAACACGAATGTCATTCCGCTATTCAAGGTCGTAGACTGGTGTTGCGTCGATTTTGGTTGTACCCAATATCTGACAACCTGGCGGCGTTCCGTATTGCAAGAGCTAAAGCGCTTCGTGTGATTAAGGAGAGCAAGAAGAGGTCATGGAAGAACTTTGTGAGCACAATTAACTATTCCTCTACATCATCAAAAGTATGAGAGTCCATTCGCCGTGTATCTGGAAGGTACTCCCGCCCATCGGTATCTTGATTACGGGATCAGGGACGTGTAGTTACCGACGAACAAAGCAAAGCTTGTCTTCCAATTTGGACCTTCGGGTCCAGCAACAAATCGCTGCAGAAAGGCGAATGCTATGGTTTGATTCGTTGGATACACTGGCGTACAACAGCCCATTTGCGTCTTGGAAGCTAGATTCTGTTTTAAACAACGTCAAAGATACCACTCCAGGTCCTAATCCAGTACCAGATGCTGAGACATCCTAATGAGGATGCTAAAGAATACCTTCTGAATATTTTTAAATGTGTATGAACGGACGGATGCTGCCCCGACTCGTGGAAAGAAGCAACGTTAATCCCGCTTTTAAAACCAGGGAAGGACAAGATGTCGCCAGGTAGACATCGTAGTTTTGCCTTGACAAACTGCGTGGGCAAGACGCTAGAACGGAAGGTTAACCGCCGCCTCGTCTGGTGTTTTGAGTCCCAAAACCATCTGAGCTACTTACAGTGTGGATTCTGGAATTTCCGTTCCACCTTGGACAACCTGATCCTTCTAGAAGCGGCAGTACAGGATGCGTTTATCCGCAACCGACACCTTGTTGGTGTTTTTTATATATTAAAAACGCGTAAGATGCTATCTGGTGGCATGTTATTGCTAAGGAATTATATTAATAAGGATTCAGGGGAAATCTGACCCGTTTTTTCAAATCGTTTTTATTAGGACGTTGCTTCCGGTACCGAATCGGTTGTGAAGTATCAGACCATTTTATTCAGGCAAACGGTGTTCCTCGGGGGTCAGTTTTAAGCGTGACCCTTTTTGCTTTTGCGATTTACAGCATCTCAAGCGTTATAAGGGGTCCTATCGATTACTCCTTATATGTTGATAACATTTTATTTTTTATATTTTCTTCAGCCTGAGACGCGTTGAGCGGCAGCTGCAGCTCGCGGTAAATAGGCTGGATGAATGGTCAGTATACACCTGTTTTCGTTTCTCATCTGAGAAAACCCGGTGTTTAATTTTTACTTGCAGCAGAAGTCTCTTACCCTAGCCTCACCTTACCTTGAGGAACACCGTTTTAAGTGTTGCTGAAACTGCTCGGTTTCTGGGCCTCATTTTAGACAGAAGGCTAACTTGGCTGCCGGATCTTAAAGATGTAAAGTCAGAGTCTCGAAAGCCTTACTCCTGCCTGCTACAATTTCATAGAACCTTTGTTCGGTCGTGGTTGGAGTACGGTTGCACAGTATACGGTTCGGCGGACTTTGGATACTGTCCACCATGCAGGAATTCGGTTCGCCACGTGTGCCTACCGCACCAGCCCGATTGTCAGCAATTATGCCGAGTCTGGAGAGTGGCTTCTTTCTATCCGCCGGCATCTCCTCATGGTGCAACAATATATATATACACATTGGCACAACTACTGGCAGTCCCGTGTACTATGTAGTAACTAACCAAAGTTTCGAACGTCTTTATGCCAATCGTTATATAGCAACCAAACCGTTTAGCTACAATAGAAAGGTTATTTTAGAAGAATGTAGGTTCGAGCTGCCCTCTTTTTATCACCAGCGTTGGATTAAATCTCCAGGCCCAGAACAATTTTAGACCTGTCACGGTACAACAAGCTGTTTAACGCTGACAATATTTTTATCGGAGTTTTATGGATGTTTCAAACCAGCATCACGGTTTTATCCTTGTCTATACGGATGGATCTAAGCAGGCTAACGAAGCTGGCTGCTCTGTATTATTTCCTCGAGCGATTTACAAATACAAGATGGATAACAGGTGCAGTATTTGCACGGCCGAGTGTTAAGCCTTGTTATAGTCTCTTCATCATATGAAGGTAAGTTGTGTTATGAAGTACATCAGCTTTATTCAGGTGTTGGTAAACATGTACCCAGCTGATATTTTCGTCCAGGACATACAAGACGCCTTCCTTTCCCTCCATTCCTGTGGGAAGGAGGTTGTATTCCGCTGAGTACCGGCCCATGTGGAAATCAGGGCGAACGAAGCAGCCGATGAAGCTGCCAAGTTAGCTTGTGACAAGGTCATAAACGACTTCGGTCCGGTCCCGAAGTCAGACCTTGCCTCGGCGGTAAAAAGAATAGTCTCTGATGTATGGCAGAGGCAGCGGCTGGAAGTTGAGCATAAACCGACCGTTCAGCCGCGGGACAGCTCCATCCAGCGGGCGAGCAGGGGTGAGGTTCTTCTAAATCGTCTTCGCATAGGCCACTGTCCTCCGACACACAGCTTTCTTCTCCACCAGGAGGCCCCATCGGAATGTGATGCTTGTGGCGTTCCTTTGACGGTGCGCGACATTTTAACTGACTGCATGTTATTTTTAGATTTAAGAGAAAACGTTGGCTTAATCAACGATGTGTTCTTTATTTGAGACAATGATAATGGTAATGTGGCGAAGGTTATAAAATTTTGTGTATTAGCTGCTCCTGTCCCCAAAAGATTTAGGCAGATCGGCATAGGTCTCAAGATCGATTGGAGGTCCCAATACGACCTTGTATCTGTGATTGTTTTAATCCTTAGCCTTGTGCTTTTTTAACCTGGTCAGCCTATTTATAGCCTACCAGCCATTGCAATTTTTGTGGTTTTTAGTGGCCAATTTAAAGTAAACATGTTAGTATTTTTGTTTTATCTTAGTTCGCTGCCTCTTTACAGTCAGCCACACTTTAAAACCACTTTGCCATGTCGGTCGTTGTTAGGGCGCTAACGACCTCGCTGTCGACGCGTCATTAAAACACAAAAAACAACATCGCATTTGGGAGGACGTGGGTTTTTCATGGTTTCCCCAAATCACTCCAGGTGAATGCGTGTATGTATTTGAGGTAGAACGCAATTATTATGAAATCCCGAATTCCATTTTTTTTTTTTTATCTGCTTAATGTCTCTCTAACAGTGAGGTCTTTAGAGACGGGAAAGGATGGGGGGGCAAGGAATGGGAAGGAATTCAGCCATGGCCTTTTGAAGGAAGCATCCCGGCATTCACCTGGAGTGATTTGGGGAAACCATGGAAAACCCAAATCTGGATGCCCGGACGGGGATTCGAACCGCCGTCCTCCCGAATGCGAGGCCAGAACGCTAGCCGTTACACCACCACGCTCAGTCCCGAATTCCAGAGTAGTCATGACTATAAGTATACCATAAGGAACCATAAGGAATACTCGTTATACTGAGCTTGTGTGAGTTTGAAATAAATATGCCATACACTGTAAAAGAACATGACACACTTAATGTTCACGTAATCCAACCAAACATGTCACACCCAACAGACCACCACGTGTTAACCGACACTAAATATCCACATCCTGCAGACAGCGTGTTTACATATTTCAAAAATGAAATAGTACAGTGAACACCCACAAGCTTCATTTGATGCATAAACATGAACTCAACAACAACTGAAACAAGTCATTATATTGTCTGGAATCTATTCGACATTCGAGCACCCGAGCGTGGTGGTGTAACGGTTAGCGTTCTGGCCTCGTATTTGGGAGGATGATGGTTCGAATCCTCGTCCAGGCATCCAGATTTGGATTTCCATGGTTTCCGAAATCACTCCAGGCGAATGCCGGGATGTTTCCTTCAAAAGGCCATGGCCGAATTCCTTCCCATTTCTTGCCCCCCGTCCGTTACCGTCTCTAAAGACCTCGCTGTTAAGAGACATTAAGCAGTTAAAAAAAAAAAGACATTCGAGCTAAAAACGAGTCAGTTCGACTCTGAACAATGATTCAAGGATTCGTTTTGACCCGAGACGGATGCTATTTAAAAAGTTTTTTCACCTCAGCGACGTCAGTAGCAGCAGTCATTTGGTTTGGTCAAAGATTTCTTGAAGTCACAAAGTCGAAGCGAGTGAGATTATGATTTAGTGTATGGTGTCCGAAAGAAAAATTATTGGAAACTCAGCTTTTACTATTAACGAATTGATGATAGTGAATATGAAAGAACACGGGGGTTAGTGGAATTATTGCATTTTTTTTTAATTAAAAAAAAAAAGACGAGAACGTATAGCGGCAAGGAGTTGAACAATTGTGAAATATTAAACAACACAAGTACTTACAGAGTTAATTTTAGTCTATCCAGTAAAGTTTTTAAACCTGTTCAAATTATTATAATATTATCCCTAAATTCAACGTCAATCAGGTTCTGGTCTTCACGAAGTAATATGTGTATTGCACGATCCGAATGAACTCGTTGATAGGTTGTACTTACTTCAGCGTCGATATCAGCGGGACACACTGCACACTTCAATTAAATTTTATATCTGATTGAAGAACTTCGTGAAATACGCATTATACTGTAACATGGATCAAGTTATAGTAGAACTCCATAGCCCAGCAAGAAGAAATTTTCCAAGACAGCGTGTGATAATCGAAGGACTTGACGATCTGTATCATGCTGATATTGTAGTTACCAGTAATGATTCCGTACTCCCACAAAAAAGTGATGGTCGTTAATACTTATTCAAATTTTGCATGGATAGTACCCCCCACGACCAAGACAGACAGTGTGGTTGCCGACACTATAAAAAGTATACTAAGGTGTGGTCGTGTATCTAAAAATGTACAGACTGACAACGGATAGGAGTTTTACAATCCAAAGTTCAAGAAACTCATGCCTGACAATGGTATTGAACATTACTCAATATATACCCATCTTAAAGCATCAATAGTTGAACGAGTCAGCAGAACTATCAAGAATGCAATGTAGTAGAAATTCAGTAGACATGCTTCGTAACGGTGGATAGAACTACTCCCAACATTAATGTAAATTATAACAAGAAGTAGCTTAGTACCATCAACATAAAACCAACTGATGTTAAAGGCAACTCACTATTTTCAGCAGTGTACTTCCATATTAAGAGTACCACACAGCGAAATTCAAAGATTAGACAATGGACAACGACTAAAACAATAAAATACTTGACTGTTAAAGTGCACATGGATAAATATAAAAGATTTCTTACAACATAACTAAACAACGACTTAAACATGGAAATATTTTACAGTTCCAGTGCAGAACGCAACATAAAATAATTAAATCTACATTTTCCCCCGCATTCATTATATCTGACAATGTTGACTTTTACATTGTATTAGTAACAATAATTTATGTACATGAAATTAGACTTGACATGACAAAATTGACATTTTACCCCGCATAGAATTTAATATGAGCGTTTTACAACAATTTTTTTTTTCAAATACATTATTTGTTTTGACATTCACACAATATTACTAAATTACAGTGCCCTGAAGAAGAAAAAACCGACACCATCAACTGATAATCGTGTGACTACTGTTTGCAGCACCATAAACTCTTTTTTTTTTTTACAACTGTTGAACACATATCACCACCAACTAATTACAGAAGTCACCAACAAATATTTACACAAATCACCATCCAATATTTACAACTGACGACCATCAATTGTTTGCAACAATGCAACCCACCACACCCCCAGTGCACTGTACTATCTATAGATGTATAAACGCTATATTTTTTTCTCCATTTCAAACATATTTTCACAGATTCATACGGCATTTACACACATTTGCTCAGGTACAGACTTGTGTCTTGATGGTAGAGTTCCAATCCCATCGGGGTGAATATAACATTTACCATCCAATCTAGATAACTCAGTTTGGATACCTCAACAGTTGTTGTTTGGTGTATGTCTGAAAATGTTGTTGATTTTGGCATTTACACGGAGCTACCTTTAAACATTCTATATAATCTTCTATTACCATTTTTTTAGATACTGAACCTGTAAAACTCTTGACCCGCCTCAAGGTCCGGTTTTATTCTAATAGAAATTTCAACCCTAAACCAGCAAACTGCCCAATTAAGGAACTACTAGCCTCACCCTTCATAACCCCAACAACCTTCTCGTCGTACGCTAAACGCTTGTGGGGTTTATAACAGTGGCGTAGGTAGGTCAACAAGGACCCCGGTGCAAAAAATTTATTATGGGCCCTCAGGTCAGAAGGGCGGTCTTTTTTTTTCTTTGTGTTGCTGGTAGGGGCCCCCTGAGCAGTGGTTGGAGGCCCCCGAGCAGTAAGGGCCCATAGTGAGGGGCTTCCTGTGTCTTATCAGGGGCCCCACTTACACGACGGTAGAGCTCATTACAATTAATTGATTACGTGTACCATCAATATAGTGTAATCGATGTAGAGCTAAAAAAAAAAGGTCGCCAGTTTGCCGTGAAGCCGCGTGGGCCCTCTGAACTGCGCTTGGGGCCCCCAGAGGTGCGTACACCGGGGCCCTACGATTTTTTTTTAAGCCAGTTATAGTGCAGGACAGTTCTACCTCACTTTTCCGTTGTCATGATTGGTGTCTGGTAGTTGTGCCAAACTCGCCTATACATGGACATGTGTGTGTGCGTTTTTGTCTGTGCGTTTCTGTCTGTGCATGTATGCGTAAATATAGTGATTCACGCTTACTCCCCCTTCTTCTTAACTCGTCTATCTGATAATTTTTGTAACTAGAGTTCTGCCCAGTTAATCATTTGTTTCGACTGTTCTGCCCCTATTTTTCGTTGCCAAAATGTTGCCGTACGCATGGAAGCGTGTGTGTGTGTGTGTGTCTTCATCCTCTGTGGATTTGTACCTAACTATGGTGATAGATGCCTACTCGACATCGATATTTCACAATCAATAAGTACTTGTAACCGCTGTTACTACAGGAAGTAGGTACTCTTCCATTTCGCTGTACTGTTTACAGTTTGCTGCCGTTTGTGTTTGGATACGAACTGTCTGCCTCACGTTTTTTACTATATGTCCTTCAGAACAAAAAATCATTTATTGGAGAGGGTGGTGAGGGGAAGTACCAGAGAATCGAAGGATCTGGGTTACAAAACCCACAGTCAGACCATTGCTAGCATATATTGGTGTAATATAGAGTCCACATTTTTTGGATATCAAATGCAGGGTGCAAGGGAGGGCAGCTAGATTTGTTGGTGGAACACATTCAGCAACTGACATAATAAAGGAGCAGGACTGAATGTCGCTGGAAGATAGGAATAGTGTTGGAACTGTACATGGTATATAATGAGGTTAGACTGGATATTGGTGGAAGAATTCTGAGTGGTGCATGGGAGGGAAAAGTTGACCATGACCACAATCTGGCACTTGACTTAAGGTTTATATTGGTGATGAGGCCTGGGTGGATAAAATTTGCAAACACCCATTTTTATTTACGATCATCCTAACAACTGATGACAGTCCAAGTGTTAACGCTATCTTCGGTATAATCGAAGTGGTGTCTGCATCTATGGTGACGTTTTGTATGCTTGTCGGTGTGTGCTGATCTATGAAAATGTGGGTTTTGATGTATGTTTAATGACCATGTTAGGTAAGAGCGGTGTTATAACTTTACAGAGTGCGCTGATTAATTGAACGAAGCATGCAATTACAATTAAACATCATACTTGGTCAGAAATCCGAGGCTGGTGTCAGATGGGAACGTTGCAACCCAATGAAGAACACTCCTGTGTCCTGATTGGCTGAAAAAGTGGAGCGAAATCGTCATAATACTGAAAGAAACTCACACAGAGATCGACAAGCAGCTGCTGTCTAGATGGAAATTACCTAGATATAAAATGGCAATAGCTCATCAACATACAAAATATGGCATTATAACCTGTGTTAAAACAGACTCTTGAATCTACTCATACCTTTGTGGTTCTTGGTTCGCATGTTACTAAAGAGCAGAGAGGTTTGTGATGTCGGAGAGACGAGGTGATGCTGATGTGAACAGTTTGGTACCTGGGACACGTGTTACTAAATGGAAGAGAAGGCCGATGTGTGTGAGAAGCGAGACGGTGCTGATATGAACAGTTTGGTACCTAGATACCTGTTAATCATTAGGAGAGAGGGAGGAGATGTGGGAGAGGCGAGAAGAGGCTTGTCTAAATAGTTGGATAACTGAGACTGAATTACAGGGACGAGTCGAGGCTGATGTGAACGGTATGATACCAGGGACTCATGTTACTGAATGAGAGAATTGAATTGGATTACAGACTTTGGGTGAATATGATGGTATTGTTTGGGACACCCATTTTGGGTATCAAATTTAGGACTTGTAGGGGGTACAAAGGCGGGAAACTAGACTTACTTGTGAACACTGTCAGTAACTGATATAAAATAGCAGTTCGATAGGAAGTCATTGGAAAACAGAAGGAGGTTTGAAAAAGTGCTGGGAGAGTACAAGTCGTATGTTGCCGATGAGTCTATGGATCTTGGTCAAAGAATAAGGAGAAGAGAAATGATGACCATCAGCACGAGCTGGCACTTCATTTCATGTATAAGGGAGTGGGAAAAGTTTCTATATCTTGCAAATTAATATTCAGCTTTGTCTGTATAATTTCTCTTAATTGGTTTGCTCTGAGTTTGCTTTGGGTGGTAATACTCATCTCCGAACCCAATAAAGCAATTTCTTACTCTGGTATCATAAATGCTGCGTACTTATTTCTGACCGAGCGTGGTGGGTGAGTGGTTAACGCTCTGGCCTTGCATTCGGGAGGACGCCGGTTCGAATCCCCGTCTGGGCATCCAGATTTTGGTTTTCCGTGGTTTTCCCAAATCACTCCAGGTGAATGCCGGGATGCTTCCTACAAAAGGCCTGTTCCTTGTCCCCAGTCCCATCCCGCCTCTAATAACCACGACGTTGACGAGGCGTAAACCCATAATTTAAAAAACTTATTACTGGAGAATCAAATAATTAATATCTCTTCACCTAAATCAAATTAAACTACATAGTTGAGTTCACTTTTAACAACAGCATATAAAGTAACAAAAACACATTTTCTTTATTTCATTTCAAGAAGAACAAGGCAAAATAAAAAAATAAAATACTTCCTTCAGATTTTTCTATTCCATTGTTTCACAAAAAGAATAACTCTCTTTCTGATCGTGTCACCACTGATTCAGTTTATTCAACACCAACACCTGTTCTCCCAAGTAACATTCTCTTTCAGTATCAATCCACTATATGAACAGTATATCCCGACGTACGATTCGTCCGCTTTATTGCCGGACTCATACCCAACTGTCAAAGAAGCTCTTTCAACACACTACTCCATGATGGAGGAAGGAATATATGGAGACGAAATAACGTCAAATCGGTGAAACCTTATAAAAATAACCTTGTCTCCTACTGCGCATGCGCGGCGGCCACTGGCTTCCACTGGCGGCCATAGGAGTCACAAAACATTGGGCTGTTTGCACTGTGTATGCTGCTGAGAATATTTCATTTTCTAATATTCTAAAGTTTTCTATAATGCCAAATTGTGTTGCATATGGTTGCACAAACAGACAAGATAGGAAAAAACCTGGAATAGCGTTTCATAAGTAAGTCACATTGTAATTATCGTTCTTGAAGTATCTGACAGGTAACTGCAACATTAGGGCCATTCGCTATAAATTTATTCATTGCTCTCAATAGGATCATATCGTTCTCAAATATTTGTTGGTGTAGTGTAGACAATTAGCATATATTACTATCTTGCACCTGAAAAGCTAGCCTTATTGTAGACAAGTGTTGAAAATTTAATTTAAGCGGGTCATGTTTACATCGCGACACAGTGAATATGGTATTCTGCAGGCTTTACTGAATTTTCAGTTTACACTGAAAGTGTACAATGAAATTAATTGTACTGAAGGTATATGTTGAAATTAGTTATGATAATTTATGCTATGTGAAATATGAATCCTGATATTGTAAATATTGTAGTAGCTAGATCTGTAGCTTAAATTGAATTTTGTGTGTTGAGGTGGGCAGGACTATTATGGCCATGGTGATGCTATTTAATGATTGATTCTCATGTAAATTGACGAAACCAATCAAAAATCAAGAGTAAAGTTTTTTGATATCTCCCTTAGTTCTCTAGATATTAACTATCAAAAATTAGTTACAGGTATAGTTCCTTGTGCCTTTGGTGACTTTTTTATTCAGGTCCAGGCCGCGTTTTAACCTAACAAGCTCTATTTGGAGCCTTATATCTCGCGAACTAATCGATATATCGAATAATTTTATTCTTTATTTTCGATTTGTATCGTCGTGATACATAAGAATTTATCATCAAATTTGACTTTGGGGGAATGTTTCTTCTGAATTTCAACCCAAAACACTGAACTTTTGAGACAGTATATCTCCAGAACTAAGCACGATATCAAAAAATTTTATTCTTCATTTTTGATGTGTCTCGTCGAGGTTTATAATAATCCATCAACAAATTGCGGTGCGAGCGTTGTATTATGATTTCCTTGAGGGTTTTGAGCCATTTCCCGTATTTCTCCGGCCCAGCAATATGATGGCCTCCCCACCCCACTTCTCTATACCCGGTTTCACTCCAGTGTGTGGTTAAGGTCCCTTGCGTCGTCTCCATATATTCCTTCCTCCATGTACTCCAATGCGCTGGAATACTAAATATTATCTTTTCTCTTCATCATCATCATCATCATCATCATCATCCTCATCATCCTCAACAGTTTCCAGCCATTGGCTGGGTATTTTATCTTACAAAAGAAAATAAATTAAACCTAAAATATTAATGAAACCAATGGAAACCTTGAACAGTAAACTTTTTACCTTTATATATATATATATACTAGCTCGTACCCGCGACTTCGTACGCGTGGATTAAGAATATTTTTGCCAGAATTGAATATAGAAAGTTGTTGGTAACGAAGGATTGGTCCCAAACAACACCGAGTCGGCATAATATGACAGGAAAGCTATCACTATATCATTCTACCATCGAACCTGTCTCTTGAAGAGAATCAATTTCCAACATATTTCTGTCACCATTCGATAAGGTCTCAAAATTTCGTGACTACAACTGTTAATCATACTGCAAAAAATGTCCTGTGCCCTTCATACAGATTTTATTGTCAAATTCCATCAATATCGATATAGCCATTTAGTCGTCAAAACGTAACAAAAAGGCAGAGACTTACTTCCGTATTTATAGTATTATTACTACGGTTCTCTCTCTCTCTCTCTCTCTCTCTCTCTCTCTCTCTCTCTCTCTCTCTCTCTCTCTCTCTCTCTCTCTCTCTCTCACACACACACTGACTTCGAACAACCCCTGAGGGATCATTATAATGTAAAAATGTGTACACCTACAGCATTGCAAGACTACCTACGATTTGCCTCGCATTGCACGCCTAACTTTGTAATATCTACAGTTTAATATTCAATCCGAATAACCGACGGCCCAGGCGTGACTCTTACGATCAAAAACAATTTTTTTAAATCTTAGCCTCCATGGAGATCTGAACCGGAGACCACGACCCAAACATTAGTAAGCAAGCGCTTTAGCCACTGAGCTACATGACCTCTACACGGAAAAACAGTAGAGAGACCTTCATATCCAACGCGTCTGTCTATTCCCGTTCAGTAATATTTCGAAATTATAAGACATTATATACTATTTATACAGATAATTTTTCAACCAAATGTAGACAGTATTTTTCTCCTTGTTCCAAAGGATAAGTGTGCAACGTTTCATCGAGATCAGATGAAAACTGTGTATTTGTATGAAGAACAAACAAACAAACAAACAAATAAACAAACAAACAAACAAACAAACAAACATACAAACAAATATACATACATACATTCATTCATCTTTATACATATATATATATATATATATATATATATATATATATATATATATATATGTACAAAAGCAATAAAACTGAAATAAAAAATGTCAGGGACTATGTTTCCTTACAATCTCCACCATGACTACTGGCGATGGTCTCAGGCATCCGGTGACGAGTCGGCATGCTCTGTGGAGACCACTGCCTTAGCGTGACTCGATTTTTATCAGACAGGACGTGTCTACTCTGTTGGGAACCCATTCCTCAAGGGTGAAATTAGCACTTGTTAACAGACGGTGTTTGATTCCTGGAACATACGAAATACTCGTGCTGTGCCGTAAAATAGTTAAAATATGGTAAAAGGTATGTTAGTATATGCTACCGCGTTTATCTCTCTGTTTCTAGTGAATCACTGGCGAAAACTTTATACTTTCGAAGGATGACAGGTTTATTGGCCTTTAGGCTCCTTGGTTGTCTCCCGTAACGTTAGGAGTCCTCCCCCTATCAGGTGGGAATGAAAGAGTGGTCATCTTGTGACTGTGGTGCTGAATATCAAACAATCAACCACATAGTTTAAATCAGTTTTCTTTCCTCACAGACATTTTTGATGTGAATGCACAGCAATCTCTCCATAGATTTGCCAACCACTAATTGGTATAAAATTTTTACTCTACTCCATTGTGAACCGATACTACTATCGCATTTAAGTCTGGAAGTGAACACATCTTTCCCATGTCATAAGTCTCAGTTCTTTCACGGTTAAGGATTTTTACCGAAAATATTGTAAAGTAAGTTTATAAATCTGTGAGAGTGTTGCGTCTGTCTGCCCCCTTTTCCGGGCGTGACTCAAAAAATACAGAACCAATTTCGTTGAGGTTTCCACACTTTGAAAGCTTATAGTCTAGCTTAAAATCTGAGGTATATCTTTTGACGTTAAGTGAGCGGACAACGGAGCAGTAATTGATAATTTTGATTAACTACCACAGGTGTTGTATACCATATTTGTAAAGAGGGTTATTTCTAATAGGAAACCAGGTTGGAGCATAAACTTTAACAACATATGTTTCCAGAGTAATTAGATTTTCAGAAAGCGCTTCCAGAGAAACATAAAAGACGTCAGCGCGTTTGACTTTGTACAGAGATTAGCGTTCATCCCTCTGAGCTTTATTTGGAAAATGTAACCGAACAGGATGTCTCGCAGGTAGGTCCTGACGACACAGAAGTAATATCTACCGGGAAAAATTCCTGCTGAGATCAAGTGAGGGTTTCAAGTGGTGAAATATGCTTGCTTTCCGGAACTGATGTATAGCGTTTACCCCTGATAGTTGTACATCTACGTCTCGTATTCAAAGTAATGTGTGAGATAGAGAGTATGTGGCAACCCATATAATAACCTTTCCCATCTCATGACCATTCGCAACGTTGAAAAGTACACATGCTGTGGCATTGCAAAAAGTGAAAGGTAATGAATGGATACTGAATGAAGAATTAGGGGGCACTATATGGAAGGCAAGAGAGGTTTATGACCATGAAATAGTAATAATTTTAGGCCTAAAGGCGGAAACAGTTATTACTTACAGACAATGGAGTTTGTAACCATCCACTGTTAATTACTTCTGGCAAGTTGAGCCAATTGTAATATGCTAATTAATGATCGGCGTGTTGTGGGTGGTTGGCCCTCTGACCACCTCTAACGCTGCAAGCAGGTGGATGTTTTAATTACCAAAAATTATACCGTACTGACAAACAGGCCCACGATATTTTAAGGATTGCTTAAATTAATTTTAAAGAATGAACACACAGTCAGATTAATATTGACGTTAAGTTTAATGCTTCTTATACTCAATCACGACTGTACACACAATGTACACACTTTGACAATAAATTTGGCCTTCGCTGAAAACTTCTATCACTCTTATTTTGCAAAATATGACATCAATGTCATCCTAAGAAACAGGAACGCAATACTGGCTTGCCAGTATTGCATTACTGTTTCCTGGGATGACATTGATGTCATATTTTGCAATATAAGAGTGATAGAAGTTTTCAGCAACTGCCAAATTTATTGTCAAAGTGTTTACATTCTCCTGTACAAAATATTCTAATCGCTCTCTTTAACAATCACTCACGGAGCTCGCTCGCTCGCAAGCTTCCCGCGCGAACTCTCAAACACGACACTCCAAAAATTCTCTCTATCAATATGCTTAAAAACTAAGACGCTAATACTTTCCGTTGTGCTACACACACCATCCTCTGTAGAAACCCTATTATAATTAATAACAATTATTTACATTAATTATGCTCAGAACACTGATGAATACATATTTTTAGCAACAACAATAATTATCCACTAATCAAAGATACTGTACAGGGGTTAGACATAAATGTCACAAGATAGGGGTTGGAATAAGGTAACGAGAAATCACCTCAAACAATGAAACGTTTTAAAGTGAACCTGCACATAAAATATAAGAAGACAGATATGGATATAGATATGAGCACATTAGTTCCATCGCGAGCGAACCGAATACGCCTAGAAAGCTATCTGTGTCGATACTTGTTTCGAATTACTTGTCTGAGTTGACATATTGTGAAATCCTTATCAATCCACCATCTCGTTTCCCAGTGCTCTTGCCTTAATGATCGAGACGCGAAACCAGTATAGCGTAATAAATTAAACCCTCTCACGTTCTCATCTGGAGTATTGTTCTGCTGTGTGTGGTCGACTTCCAACTTTATTAACAATTTGTTTCACGAAACATCAGGCGATGGTCGGAAGTAATCTGGTTACCCTCCTGATAGGCTTAAAGAGAGCAAGCGATAGCTCATGCTTGTTAAGTTTCACTTTGATTTTATATATTTTAGTTTTCAACATGTTTATAGTAAGCCGTATGGAAAATTAGTTGTATTTGAACGGTATAAAGGTATAAGCTCAGGAAATAAACTGCGCAGTTTACGTCCATAAATTTTCTTTCTTGTGTCTCGGAGGGCAGAAATACACAGCGGGATGTTTAGTTTACATATACTGATTTTCAGCATAAGGGAATGAGCAGTTATCACTTGTAGTAAGTCAGGGACTGAAATAAGCTATCCAGGAATAACCTCAAACAGTGGATCTTTCCATATAAAAAGTTATTTCAGGTACCGGAAAACGGAATAATAATATGTGTTGCTAGATCGATTGGAGTTGTGTGGAATATTCAAATTATAGGCTACGAATTTTAAAGGGAATGACGAATATGGAATATTGCTTTACTGTATCGCAAAGGATTGATTGATTGATTAATAGTAAGAGTTTCGTTAGAAAAATATCCGACTTTTGTTTTTGTTTTTGTAAAAACCTGATTGATTTGAATGAAGCGCGCTTGCATAAGTCGACCTTGAACCTTCGTGCTCATACGTGAATTTTATCCCGCCTGTCGATATCGTCAGTTGCAGGTAAGCAGCATTTGAGTGAGGTTGTGTATAGTGCTCTCGTCGGTTTTTAATTGCAAGGAAAATGACAGAATGACTGGAGCAGCGCTACATCAAATTTTGGCAGAAACTGTGCTACAGCCTGGTGGAAACCATTCAGAAGATTCAGATAGCTTTCGGTGACGATGCTATGGGCATCAGATAGGTTAAGGAGTGGGACAACCGGTTTAAATATGGCCACACATCGTTGGAGAGCTAGCCACGCTCCGGTCGAACATCAAAATGTTGAAATGACCAGGTCATTGCCAAAGTGGATGCCGTGGTGATGCGGTACCATCGTGTGACTATCCGAGAAAATGAAAAAAAGAGGTGGGCATCAGCACTTTTTCTGCACATTCCATTGTGATCGAAGATTTGGCCATGAAAAGATTGTCGGCGAAATTCGTGACGAAGCTGCTGATGGCGGCGCAAAAGCAACTTCGCTTTGAAGTCTCGCAGGACATGCTGGACTTCACAAACAGTGAGTCGGCTTCATGAACATCATAATCACTGGTGACGAGTCCTGGGAGTACGGGTACGACGCGGAAACCAAATCCCAGTCGTCACAGTGGAAGCATTCCACGTCACCAAGACCAAAGAAGACCCGTCAAGTGCGCAGGAACGTCAAAGTGATGTTGACTGCTTTCTTTGACTCCCGCGATGTGGTAACGACAGGGTCAATCACCAAAGTGTATTACAGGGAAGTCCTTCGTTGGCTATGTGATGCTGTTCGGTGCAAAAGACCGGAGTTGTGATCAATAGGAAATTGGCACCTCCATCACGACAATGCTCCAGCACATTCCTCGCACTTGATTCAGACTTGGCGAAAAACAAGACTCCAGTGGTTTAATAGGCTCCTTGCTTTCCGAGTATGGCCCCCTGCGACTTTTGGCTGTTCCCCAATCACAAGAGACAATTGAAAGCAATTTCAGACAAGAGACGACATTATGGCTGCAACTACAGCAGAGCTAAACTCCATTCCGAAAGAGGCTTTCTCGGAATGCTTCCAACAATGGCGGCACCGCTGGGAAAAGTGTATGGAGTCCCAAGGAGACTACTTTCAGGGTGAATAGGTTTCCAACGCTCTAGATATGCCAGATTTTTCCCGGTCAAAGGTCAGATACTTTTTTCAACAGGCCTCGTATGTGCACTATCATAACACGGTGACATGGGAACAGAACTGTTCTGTAAGTAATATCAGCTAAGTAGTTCTTTATTAAAATCGGAACAGATCTCGCTTAGTAAAATGCGAGCATATTTCACGAAATCACCACAAAATAGCTACTCAGAGACATCTTCCTCGATGTTCTACCATTTCAAATTCCTGAGTTAAACACGTTTTTC
>CM061921.1:226880106-227086091 GCA_031002005.1 Vandiemenella viatica | reverse complement strand
CTTGCATGAAAGAAAGTAGGTTCAACAGAATCATTCATATAGCCCAATATTAACAAATGTCCTGCATGGGACACAATGACTCAAACACTATATTTAACTACCGTTTGAAATCAAATGAGGAAGGATATGGGCAGTAAGCCTCTCATTTACCAAATATAAAGATAGGAAGGTGGGGGGATGAGTATAGCAATCCACAATATTAACCATGTTTGAGAGTAATGAGACAAGGTGTGCACACACTGTATCCCATCGTGCAACTATTCCAATTTTAATCCTGCATATTGTGAATCAATTTCACAACTTTGTGTGCATTACTGTTGCACCTTCCACCACTATCTACCTACCTTTGGTAAGTGATGCATTTATTTACCATATCATTCCTTACTTTTCATATTCCTACAAGCACACTCATTATTAGTTTAAGTTCTCAAATAATGATAAGATAATTAAAATAGAGCATTGATTATCCACATCAATTGGGGACAGGGGGTTTGGGGTGTCTGGAGAAATGATTTTTTAAATAGCATTAATGAATAAACTTGTACCAGTCGCACATGAGAAATATGAAACGCAAAAAAACAGTGATACATATTAACCACAAAACAGTATATGGTATATGTACTGTATTGTACAGTATATGTATTGTATTTACAGTACTATAAGAATGGTCTAACACAGACGTTTAGAGAAGGAATTGTGTCTTTGCTTTTAAATTTGCCACACATGCTGCTGAAGATATTCCTTTCAAGAAAAATATATATAAAAGTAAAAAAGAAATGTACCTTAGATGTGATACCACAAAAAAGTTACCTTATCTGATAGTGTTAGCAGCACAATTCTAAACATACTCTTGACAATAATCATAGTATCTGCACTCTACAGCAATGATGTAAAATTGCTGACAAATTTTTGTGATGCCATATTAATATACTGCCATTATAACAAATGTAATGCAGTGGTCCTGGCTGCATTACAACCTAACAACCGCAACTGTATATTCCCACCTGAAAATCAAGCGAGCTCAGGTTATCAATGAAAACTAAATTCCTTGATTCTTGATCTGTAACAAAATGTATGATTTTTCATTCTGGTCCAGGCTGCATTACAATCTACCAACCACTCCAGTTTATTGGCAACTGAGATTCAAGTGAACTGAATTTACCAATGATACTAGATTAATCATGCCTTATGCTGCAACAGCCATGGGTATTTGGACACAGTACTAATATGCCCTATATCAAACACCATTTATCAAAGCATGTTGGGCTATTTTACTTCATTAGTAAGCCTATACATTTCTTGGCTTTATAAGCACATTTTACTAAATAATTTTGCCAAAGGAACCTGTGTACCAAATTTCAGATCACAGAGCAGTATTTTTTTAAGAAAATGTTCATATTAAAGCCACAAAATAGACTGAAATATGTGTTTTTGCATACATATTACTAAGCAACAAATACACTTTATTACGTACAGCGTAGGAATATTTTTATTTAGTATCAAAAAATTTTCGAGTGATTTTACATTTGTTGCTGCAGAATACAGATAACATATTGCTGTCAAACACGAGTATAGAAATGTATTGAAAATGCTGTAGGATACAGTAAACTTCGTGGTGCATCATATCTAAAGTAGATTTCTTTTTCCTTTCATATACACTTTTTCTCAAAAGTTAAGTCCCCAGGAACATGGATTTTCAAACTAAAGGCACAATTCCTTCTATACAATCCCATATTGACTACCCCCCTAACTTTGTTTCTCAAGTTCAAAGTGGCTAAGTTGGCATACACTGTAATTTATAAAAAGAAGTACAAATTTTTCTTTTGTTTGAGAGCAGATTTTTCCTTCTATACCTCACAAATGTTTTCAGTTAACTGATGGTTTGGTTGATCGGTACTCGCATAATCGATACTCTACTGTATAAGCAATTATTCTGCAAGAGAAAAATGATAACTGGCAACTCCATTTGTTTTGGTGTTGTATATGTGTGTACTAATGATGCAGTTCAAAGTTTAAAACATAGCAACAGTAACACAAACATTTACACAGAGTACTTTGCATTAAACTTATTAAAGAAAAATAGGGGTGTTGGACAACTTTCTCCACATATCAAAAAAGGTACTCTCCTCTTAAAATGCCAACAAATTAAATGTGCCAAAATATGAGTGTGTTGCACAGCTATCAGGTGCCACCAGCATTGCAAAATTAATAGAAATCTCTTGAAATGTTGCTTAATTCCTGTGTTGTAATGTGTTTTTGTGTGTGTGTGTGTTTCTGCTTCTCTCCGTTGTTAAAAGCTGCATGAAATTTACAAATTGAAAATTTTCGTTGGAGTTGTATTACAGTGATACCCACCCTTTGAATAGATAGATGCAATCAGAGACAATTAACTACTTCCCGTTACAAACAAATATGGCATTTCCAAGGTGGATGACACAGAACGAAATTTTTTTTGTGGGTAGTATCAAGATGAGGATACCGCTGCGGCCTCGCGTAGTAAACACACAGATCACGTGGTGTATATGACATCATTGTGACGTATGGTTCAGGCTGCATTACAACATAAACTCAAATGATGATTGACGAAATCATATTTATAAATATGCTTTTCGGTCGTAATGCAGCCTGGACCAAAGTGAAACGTAACCATAACGCATGATATTGCAGATATCCAATTTTCAGATCATATCTATAGCTGTTACAGTGTTGGAACAAGCAGACTGAATACGTTACAATGATGTAATATACACTAAGTGATCTATGTGTTTACTACGTGAGGCCGCGACGGTATCCCCATCTTGATATTACCCGGTATGATCACTGCACTGACAATTTTTATGTTATTTTTGCAGTGGTGGTGGCATTTTGCAGTTATGCAACTGGGTCTACCAGAGACAGCGATATGGTTACAACTACTTCTCACCATGCGAGGTTATTAAGTCATAATATTGAAGCAATAAATCGCCTTACACATTATTTTCAAACAGTAATTAGGTTGGAATGTACTCTGGACCAGCATAACTTTGCTAGAACTACTTAGAACATAGTTTTAGCAATGTTATGCTACTTCAGAAAGTAGTTCCAGAGGTATCATGCAGGTCTTGTGTGTATTACAACCTAATAACTACTTGAAAATAATACGTCTTGTGACTGATTAACGCAGTATTATGACGACATTACCTCACATGACGGAAGGATACTCTAGTGATATTGTGAGCATCAGCAATCCTGGCATGCACCCATATTTGGGATTACTGATGATCACGATTCCACCTGGAGTTGGCATCATAATACTGCAGTGGTCAAACTCTGCTAGAAATTCTTTCCGAAGTACATTTAAAGGTTTCATGCTGGTCCAGGCTGTATCACAACCTAATTTCTGGTCCAGACTGTATTACAACGGAATTGCTGCTTGAAAATAATATGTCTTGCGAGTGACTATAGCAGTATTACAACGTATTCTTTAATTGTTTCATGAGAGAATATACCAGAAAAAATGACACAGTGAATAATTAGTATCCTATGGTTAGCTTCATGTTGTGAAGCAGTGAAAAAAACACACACACAGGTAGATCTGCATATTTATGACGGTCTCAAAATACTTATATCATAAATTATATTAAGGACACATCTTCATTATAACTGCCCTACAGAGGTAATTGCATTGTAAATGTTACCAAGGACTAAAAAATCAGAACTTACCACAAGACACGAATATAAATTTACCTTCTTATATAGGCCTACCTAGTGTACACCTATGGTAAGTGATAGCTTTCAACTCCAGTTAACATTACTCCTGTTGAGCTTGACTACCTCCTTACCAAGAAAATCGAAAAGCAGCACATTTAGAGTATCGTGATTAAACTCAAACAAACCAGATTATTACACAAGTATGCAACACCAACAAAAAATCGGAAGTTTCTAGTAATTTTAAATTAGAATCGCCCAGAAGGTAATACATATCAAATTATTACAGCAAATATTTGGTGCTACTGTATCAAAACACAGAACAATCATTTGTTTCGAAGCAAACAGTTTAATGTTTGTGGCCAGTTGTCAGATCGTTTTGTAACCAAGTGACACTGGATTGACTGAACAGATTTATTTTGTGCATCATACTTGAGGATAAGAAAGTGATTCATTAAGTAAATTATTATTTTCACATATGCGTCACAGAGTAAACAAGCAATCATAGATTCTTGCTAAAAATTATCATTTAATAAAATCTGGCCTAGAGACTAAATCTGTGAAGCATGAAGTCGGAAATCACGACAATTTATTGATTCTAATGAGTTTCAAATAACACAGTACTTATTTCACTACTATGAAAAACACTAAAACCTTATGCAATAAAAAAAAGTTCTGAATCTCTTTTTTTCCGTCTCTTAACACGGCGTTTTCTTCAAAGAAACGATGTCATTGTGTTAAGGCAAAGAACAATGAACTAATTCAGAAGCGGTAGGGAAAAAAAAAAAAAAATCTTCAACACTCACTACAAATGTAGTTTTTTCACTTTCAAGTAACTTCTTTGGATTACCTACAGAGAGAAAATAATGTTTAACTACCAATAGTACTAAATTAACAAGTATAAAGCAGAAGATAGAGTACTACATTGTTCTTTAGACGATTGAATAGTTATCAATTTCGAGTTCATTTAAATTAAGTATTCACATAACGTATAAAATATGAATCAGAAAAAGAAATAGGTCTCTTTCAAGTCACTAATTCGAATGGCTGAAGGCTTTCGATCAAATCTTAGCCGTCATCTGGAATATAATGACATAATGCAAAAGTTCTTTGCATGAACTCCTTTCGTAACGTTATTTTCGCCGTAATATTCAGAAAAAGTGCAAACTTGGATGGAAAATTTCACTGTGTCAAACATTTCCACTCAGATGCAAAAAAAAGCGCGAACTACGAATGTGTATTTCTGAATGTCGTCTTTGAACAATACTCTTTTTCACTAATACAAATACGGCAAGGAAAATAGGGCTCTTAACACGGTGTAGTTTTGAAGGAAAGAGTGTCAGTAAGTTAAGGCAAAGAATAGTGAACTATTTTAGGAGAAACTATGGCACAAAATAATATATAGTCATTTTACTTTTGTTGCCCATATTTCGTAGGTAGGTATTGAAATTTACTAAACACTTTCATACACTTCCTAAATTTAGACAGTTTAGAAGAATATATATATATATATATTCGATACAGCATTGCGACATTTATTTATTTTTTATTACCGGTATTGTTAATTAAGACAGAGCTAATGCACCGGTAAAAATTTCCTGCATACCTAATTACGTTTTTTTAAACATATTTTCAACTTAAAATCCTTCACACTCTGAGGTATATTGTTCATTAACTCCTTAGCTAATTTGATCTAGTCTCTCAAACACCTTCCTACAAATACTTTCCTACTCCCTTATGTTTAAAATCTATTAATAATTTATTGTTATGGTCCTTTGCTCCCTTCCACACGTTGTTCCTAATCTTCCACCAAAATTTATGCAGGTCACATAGGCCATTTTCAACTGTTGGTTGCTATACCTGCTAGGGTGTTGTACAGTAATTGTACCTATCCTTCAGTACTATTTTTTTAATGGCAGGGAAACATATGAAAGTAAATAAATGTATTTTGATTTTCAGTTTTGTCAAATGTAAAATATTAGAGGGCAACATTATGCTAGGACTGCAAGAGAGTGTGTTATTCTTGAGCCATGGCTAAGGATAATGGCCAGTAAACATAGTAACCAATAGGGTAGTTACCATTACCCTGGAGTTTTTGTCTCTCAGAATTATTGTAAAGTTTGTTACCAATTTCCATTTGATTTTTTAGTGCTTCAGTTAATGAGAGACTTGTATACTTCCTAGAAAGCTTAATTATGATTATCAGTTGTATATTATGGTTTTAAGCACTACATCTCCAACCAGTTTTTGCTATCTGGAAATAATGTTACCAGCTTATTGTAGTTGATTGTTTTAAAACCTCACTCCATTGTCTATATCCTGTGAATTAGATCATATAGGGAGACAGATGTTAAATGTGTTGCCAACATCCTGTTTTCTGTGGTCCACTATGAATGGCATATAATTGGAAAATGTGTTTCCTATGTTCCACATATCATCATTCCTCCTCATCAATAAAACATTGTGTTAATGTTTAAATTGCATTTGCTACACTATCTACTTTGTATACTCTTGTTTCTGATGAAGAAACAGAATGACCTTTTTTAGGTTTGTCCATTTTGCCATTACAGTAACTATAAATGGCCTAAGCATAGTAGACCTGTTAAACTGAGACATTGACTCATGATTATAAAAATATCTTAAACAACATTATCCCATCCTTTATTGTGAAATTTGACACAAGATTTTAGTAAAGTCAGATTTCTTGTATGAATTTTTTAAAACTTCAAGCACAAAAGGGGGGGGGGGGGGTTCATTTTTATTAGGACTTAGCAGTAATAAACATTACCATGTGTATCTCCTTCAAAATAGGAATGGCTCTGATGGTTTTTCTGTTTTCAATTTTCCATCAGTAAATATTCCTTGTAAGCAGTTTTTTTCTTTCCGAGAAGTGGTTGCATTCTTACAAAATAAACGGATTTGAGATGGCAGATGTGATGGTTTGTTATTTCACTTCTGCAACTATCATATTCTCTTTTCTCTTTATAATCTCTGCCTTAATTATGTAAATATGATAATAAATATAACTGTGCAATACAAGACATAAGGGTTTGACAGAATGTTCAGAAAAGTTTGGTTTTTAACTCCATCCAAATTCAAAACTCAGTACTGTGGCAATCGTTAAACTGAAAATTCCTTTTCCATCAGTACCTACAATGAAAGCTTGCGCTAGCATTTCAAGTAGCCTGAGAAATTACTTCAGAGCCTTTCTATTGACCTAAGAAGTATTCTCAGTGACTTTCACAATATTTATATTTATTATCATTTTCTTGTAGAAATTCACTATTCTGAAATAGTAAAATTAGTGTAACCTGAGATTTATTTAACTGGTTATATCAGTAAAATTAAAATTAACATTGTTAACTGGCCACAAATATGATTATTGTAATTTTTATTTTAAACATCCTACGGTGGTAGTGATAGTCCGATACTTCTAATTAATTTGCTCTTTTTCTTTTTACAACCAACCGACTGCCTGCAAATATAAAATGTATTCTGTATTTCACAGTTTTAAAGATCAGTATAGAATGTTAAAATCAAAATAAGAACTGAGTAAGAATCAACAATTTATCAAAGATGACCGAAGGATAGCACAGACACATGTAAAACATGAAGACGCACACAAAACATTGAACATTGCAAGTGTAAAACCTTCATCGGCAGAAGAACACGGTGTATCTTTGGTTTCCACACTTTGCATAGCATGTTCTTCAGATGATGAAGGGTTTACAGCCAATATTGGAATGTTTTTTCTGCACTTTTATCTTTTTCATGTGTGAATTCTGCCCTACTATTATCTTTGAGATGTTATGGTTCATTACTCTATTCTATTTTCTTTTAAATTTGAAAACTATCATTTTTATTTCCATCGATTCAGTAAAGGATGTATTCCAGATGATAATAATAATAATAATAATAATTAGAAAAAACAAGGAGGAACAATATATCTTAACATCATTCAAATTTTAGTGAGATTAGTGAATGTTAAAGTAAACTTCAATGTCTGCACATTCATAAACAAAGTTTCATGCATCTTTATTCATGAATTATTAGAAGCCATTAATTGAACTCAAATAATGTGTTCAGTTGTAAATATGTTCATATGCTTATGCATAAACTTATTCTGGCTGCACTAGAAAGGCATTTTTGATAACCCATGGAAAAGTAGTCACGAGTGATTAATTGTTTATTGGTAACATTTTTGGCAAATAAGAAAAGTTTGGTTGAAAAATAGGAGAAGGCACATGTTTAGAGGAACTGGCAGCAGATTAGCACATGTATAATACAGAATAAATTTTCAGATACATGAGCTTGTTCATTCATCTAAACATTAGAGTAATTGCAAGGGCAGATAAGAGTTCTATTCAGTTTCTTGGGTAAGAAGGTTGTGAAAGTAGTTGGTTGTACATTACACAAAACTTGGATGAGGTATTTTAGTAAAATTAAAGGCAGGGAATATTATTTTTTTAACTTTGCTCACTGCACTGTAAGTCTTCTGCCAAAATCATATTTCCAGTTCTAGTTTTCCTTCTAACGTCATTATGCCAGTTGAAAATGATTTTCCTTCCATTATAATACATATAACTATCTTAGTATATTTGTTTTCATTTTATACCCTCTAATTCATTAGATAAATTTTTAATCTCATAACAGGATTAAAACTATGGAGGTTTGTGTCAGCTGTTCTCAATGATTGACAGACTAGAAAAATTACCTGTTAGCTCCTTGCCTTTTCTTCCATCTTGAAACAGTGCATAAACTTGATAATCTGTATTTTTACATTCATTGGATTGTATGTGTGTTTCTTTACTATACTAGTACAGTATGTTCTTCAATAGCTTTTTTATTTTCTTTTACACTGTTTATATGTCTCCAGTTTCCTTTTGAGTCTTCATTTGTGGAACAGTTTCCTGATAAACAGTTAATTTCATATTAAAATTCGAGTTATGGGGAATTATGCTCAAATGTTTAATGATTGTGGTACACTTATGTTTAGTGTTATGTCACTTATTTGAGTTCATATAATGACTGCACATTTGAATTAAAATCCTAGCAATATCAGTATGTCATTTTGAAAGTTTCTACATATGTGCAAACAATTAAGATGTAAAAGTGCAAGCGACTTGAACACCAAACTGAGTGAGTGAATTTGTTTGAAGTGAAGAAACTTCCTGCATCAATTGAACATTCAGTCAGTAATTAGTGTATCATGACATTTGTAGACATCACAGGCCATGGTTTAAGCTTTACATGAACAGCATTAAATTGATGGTATACTTTCATAGAATTTAGGGTTTGTTGCACAAGAAAACTTGTATCTTGTATTGCCAGTAGTATTATGTAATTAAGTTTTTAGCTATGAATATTGCTATCAAGTGTGTAAACCGTGTTACATAACAACAAGTGAATGGAAGTCGCCATGTGTATCATTGTATTTGTAAGGTGAAATACAAGAAGCACAAGAAGAATCCAAAAAACGGGCAGGCGAAGGTGCAAGCTGAGAAGCAGAAGGGAATGGGACTGTCTGAACATGGAATTCCTCCACATCTAGTGAATGGCACCATTCTGAAGACAGCACTTACAAACCCCAGTGAGGTAAATAATTTATTCATCGAAAATCATGAATTCTAGCAACATAATCACTAGTGCTATAATCAAAGAGGAGAAATAATGGATAGATGAGTATACCTGTGCATACTGAAGTAAATCACATCTCTTATGAAAGGTTTAAATTGTCTTAGAAATCATCTTCATCACTCTGGAAATTTTCAATGACTGGTGGTGTCTGTTTATACAACAATTCCCTTCGAAGTCACTCATGTTTCCTTGATACTGTTTTCAACTTCTTACAGACATATGTTTATCAGTCCAGATCAAGGCTTTTTCTCTTTCAGTTCCTTGCCCATAATTTACTTTGGTAATCTGTCTTCTCTCATTCTCTTAATATGTCATTAACATCCAACTTCATTTTATCCATCCTATTTTCAAATTGTTCCTCATTCGCCATCTCTGTAACATTCTCATTGCTCACTTCATCCATTCTTAATATTCCTACACCATTTCTATGAGTGGTATTATGTTTACAGTATCTCAAGAATATTCAGTAGATATTTATGTAATTTCAAATAAAATTATTTTTTTAGTTGTACAGTTTGGCTCATTGTTTCATTTTGCTGTGTTCCTGCATCATTCTGTATCTGGTGCTCTGGTGCTCTTATGCAGAATCTACTGCCAGTATGCTAAGACACAAATATTATTCATTTTGAAAGGCATATGAAAAATTAGGTTAGTTACTTCAAGTTTCTGGTACTCCATAACCTTCATAAGTGTTATGATAGTACTGTAGACGTTTTCATAACTGCTAATAGCAAAATATGGCATTTATAACTATCACAGAAAAATCAATAATAATTTTATTATGAGTATCTAATTGAAAACTTTATTGTTATAAGTTTACATCAAAACTTTGTCCACTTGGCTAGAGAAGCTCTTGGTAATTTTTCATCAACTCGCAAATTATCGTCATTAATTTACTAACATTTGAACCAACAGTCTAAGAGGTATTTATTTTACACATAGCTTCCTTATTACAGTGCCCGCTGCTGTCCTTATAAGAAATGCTATGTTCAACTGCAAATGTGCTCTCAATAATTAAAATCAGTTAAGTCTTCTGTGAAATTCAATAAAATATTTGTCAATCTAACTTGGTGGCTTCACTATTCTAAAGCTATTTACTGTGTTTAGAAGCTGAATAGTTGATACTTATGGAATGAATGGATGGATGGTGGTAGGATAGTGTCAACATTCTTATTACTGTTTAGGTTAGGTATTATTCTTCTGCATCATCTCAGTTATATTATGTTCAGTTAAGAAAGGCAGGTCAAAATCACTCTGCTCTATCCCCACTCAGTTGCCTCAGCCCCTACGGGCGAAGGGGAAACAGCTGCCACGCATGTGCAAACATCATCACAATGTATGTGGTACAATATGTTGATTTCTTCAGTAAAATGGAGCATTCTAACGATGTTTCACGATGGAAATGAGTGATTCGTATGTCATAGAAATTGTGTGTTTGCCAACTACAATTTCATGTTAATAAAGATAAAAATTATTTACATATCAGTGAATATAACATACTGCTTCCAGTCATTAGTTTTAATTTTAAAAGTTGACCATGACACTTCAAGTATTAAATCCAATTTTTATATGTGTTTCCCAGTGGAAGTTAATTCTCAAATCATGTCGTTTAAATTTTTAAATGAAAGTGATATTGACTTGAAGTAATACTTTCTGTTTACAGAAACCATTGATGTAAACAATAGCTGGATTTCACACAATTATATACTGTTTGAAGTAAATATAACTGAAACAGAAATGACTTTTCAAGCAGGCATTTCACAGCATGCTGTCTTCATCTTCAGTGTGGCTTTCACTGGAACTATCATCCGTCTCCTCACGCAAATTTATTATCATTTTTTCAACATGTTCATCTAGTAGTCCATGCTTCACAAAGTCTTCTTCTTGCAGAACTTCTGTATGACGAACATATTTCTTCCAGTCTTCTATTGTCGCGTGACTTATGGCATCCTCCAGTAATTTTCTGAAATCTTTCATTTAAAAAGTAGAATTTTTATCAGCCACTTCTCCTTTTATTTGGGCCAATGAGCTCAGTGGGATTGTACTGGCAATGGTATGGTGGAAACCATACAACTTCTTGTCCCATTTCTAAAGCAAATTCATCAAGCTCATATTTCCTGTAAAAACTGCTGTGCTGCTTAACCAAAGCAAACAACTCAGCTACAGTATGTGATGGATAATGTGGTATGCCCTTTTCTTGAAGCCATGACACAATTTCTTGAGTTAATGGAGGGAAATTTTTCTTTGTGTTTTGAATGTTAACTTGCATTATCCATTATGAGAACACACCCTTCTTCCAGACTCTTAGGAAAGTTAGAAAACAATTCTCTGAACACTTCACTATACATTTCTTGGTGATATTCGCCAGAACTTTTAGATTGAGACACTAAACCAGTCCCTTCAATGAGTCCATGAGTTGCTGATCCAGCCTGACAAACCATTAATTGAGAGCATTTACATCTAGGAACACTCAGGCTATCATTGCCTTTAGAGTGTTGTGTGATTTTGATTTACCCACGTCTCATCAAGGTAAATGACAGGTCGAAGAGGATTTCCTTCCTTAAATTGTTCATTTTTCTTAGAAATGAGGCCTGTGCTGCAACAGTGTCTGTCCTTTCCATCATAAAACCTACCGACATTACATTTTCTGTGTCTGGAGTCGAGTACTTTTAATAACTAATGCAGAGAAGTGATTCCTCCAGTTTAGTTAATTTTCTCTTTCAGTATCTCCCTCAATTTTCTATGGTAGGATATTCGCCTCGATCATAAAATTTTAGAACGGAACGTTGAATGACATCTTTCTAAAAGCCATCCATCCCCGTGACCAGTTTTTCTTGGTAAATGTTTTTCTTTAGAGAAGAAAAGGATGGCCCAGGAGCTTTGCTACATACACGCTTCACTGTTCGTAACAATACGCCACACGCCTCTGCCGTCATTTTTTGTGGTTCACTAAAAGGTATATTAACTTCCTGTTCAGAGTTTTAAAGCATCATAAAAAAATTATACACATCAAAAATAATTGTTTTTGGCTGTCACCTAATGTAACAACTATCTGACACCATTTCACTTACAGCATTTTATAATGGTGTATCGGAATAAACGCGACAATACTGCAACAAACGACAATCCCTGTAGGCCGCGGTCTCCTCGGAGGGAAAGGTATCTGGAGGGGGTAGTGAGGTGAGGTGCAGGGTGAGGTTCACATGACCTTGACAAGCCAGTTGAGAGCGATCATAGTATAATGTAATATAATGACATTGAGCTCAAATTTTATACCAGACCCTAATCTTTTCAACTGGTCATTACCTAGTTTTTAAGTTATGACATATTATTTGTAAAAGAATACTAAGCTCAGAAGATATCTTAATTTCAAACTGTGGTGCCAGGTGATGAAGTGTGATTATAACTACTTCTGATTTTCAGTCAGAATAGAAGGTTTGAAATGGAAAAACCATTGGAAAGCAGTTCAATAGTTTTCCAGATTTGCAAAATTATGTGTGAAAAGTTTTGGTGTCCAGAACAGATTTTAATTTCCTTTTCCAGCACCAGGTGACATATGAGGTTTCAAACTATATAAACACCATCAAAATCTGTTCAGTAGTTTGATTGGTGCCAGAAAAAAACAGACAAAACATTGCATACCCACAGGGGCGTAGCTACTATGGGGCTAGGCGGTGCAGTGCACCGGGGCCCTCACGCTCAGGGGGCCCCCAAGCATACCTCAAGGGGCAGTTTAGAGGGCACACGAGCCTTCACGGCAAACTGGCGACCTTTTTTTTTTTTTTTTTTAGCTCTACCGTCATCTAAGGGGAGGGGCCCCTGAGAACACAGGAGCCCCTCACTAAGGCACTAAGGGCCCTCGCTGCTCAGGGGGGGCCCCAACCACTGCTCAAGGGCCCCTAATGAACAATTCAAGGGCCCCCATCCTCAGTTAAGGGGGCCCCTACCAGCACACAAAGCAAAAAAAAAGGTCGCCGGTCTGGCCTGAGGGCTCAAAATAAATGTTTTGCACCGGGGCCCTTGTTGACCTAGCTACGCCACTGCATACCCATTACAGATTTATGTAGTAATGTAAAGTAATATAGAAACAAAAAATTGTTTATTTGAAAAAACTTTATATTTAATGCGAAAGGGGAGGGGGGGAGGAACAATGTAATTTATTACAGAGGTATTATTGTGAAATTTGTGCTACATACTGGGCTGGACTGAAGAAGTGTTGTCTTAATTAAAAATAATAAGAATTTCAACATTATAAATTTTAACCAAGCATACCTACTAGCTAGAATTGGCAGTGCAATTTGAAAGTCTTAGAGAATCCTCTGCATTGTCATAATGCAACCTAACCTTCATAAATTATGCTGTCAATAATGCTTCATTGAAGAGATTGTTAAGGTTCTAGTAAATATTTTAGAGAGAAGAATTATGAATATTGTATCTAATTCACAACAGTTAGCAAAAGAATAAATACACATTTTGTTTTAAACTTGAGTTAGGTCTAAATGGGAGAACATCTAATGTAGATACTTCTGTATAAACCCCATTACATATAATAACCAAACATGTCATCCGTCTTCTATAAATACTTTTGCTTTTAATCAGTTTATGAACTTTCCACTAGAATAGAATTGACACTAGTGAAGAATATAATTTGTAAATGTAGAATAGTCCCTGATGAGTATATTAATCATCAGAAATATGTCAGTCAAAGAGTATTTGAAGGTAGATATGAGTAAATAATAAAATACTGAGCGTGGTGGGTGAGTGGTTAACATTCTGGGCTCACATTTGGGAGGATGCCGGTTCGAATCCCCGTCCCAGCACCAGATTTGTGTTTTCTGTGGTTTCCCCTAATCACTCCATGTGAATGCTTCCTTCAAAAGGCAATGGCCAAATTCCCTCCCATTCCTTGTTCCTAGTCCTATCCTGCCTCTAATAACCTCAATGTCGAAGAGGCATAAAGGAACAAGTAAATAAAAAAGATAACAGAATAAATTACGTTGCTAAATTATGAAATAACTGTGGTATAAAACTTTTCTGAAATAAAAAATTAATTATGAGCAAACATCCATGTGCTTGCAGTCAGTAAGATGAGAAAAAAATAATTTATCATAAGAAACACTCTTTTTCAACTGTGAAAGAGAAAATTATGTAAGAAGTAGTAATTATGGACTTTTTTAGTTATGTTTCCTGACACTAATTCGTATTATTATTGCAATGTTGTTGGATTCAACATTGGAAGTACCAAGCTTCAAAAGTTTTTCTAGTCATCCAGATTTTGGTTTATCATGGTTTCTTAAAAATCAATTGAGATGAGTTCCAGGATAATTCCTTATCACCAGATATGGTCAATTCCTTCCTATTACTAGACTGAGGGCACTAATGATCTTGATGTCAATGACTCTCAAGCCATAAGCTTCTGTCATCTTACTGTAAGTCTTACAGCAGACTAATAGAAAAATTAAAAGAAGGTTAACACATGTTCATAAAAATTCAAATAAACCGTTGAGATAAATGCGAAACAATCGTTAGGAATGTTTTCAATAGGAAAATAGCTTTTCAGTTTTTTTAGGATAAAAATAATATTTTTGTTTTCAGAGGGTAAACTGATACACAAAAAATAAAAATTAAGATAAAGAAAGGAATTGCCATTTACAAAAGATAGTGGTGGTAGGATGATATCAACATACGTAAAATATGAAGGTACACACGAAACACAAATTTTCAGGTGTAAATGCTTCATCAGCAGAAGAAGATGGTATGCACAAGAATAAGTGACAATAGCTGTGGCTGTTGAGATGATGGATGATGGTGGGTTCAAATCAGAAAAACAAAGGAAAGTGGCTGGTGTTAAATATTGAAAGAATATACCACAACTTTGCCACATGTAAAACAAAATAAACAAACATACCTATAAATATGTAATGAAATAAAAATAAATTAATTGTAATGCAGATAATTATGAACTATTTCATGGTGATAACATTGGAGAAGTTATTTTTCAATCTCTAGCCATGTCAAAATTACATTGGCTGGTGATGCTTTTGAAGCATACACTGCTTCCATTTGTCAAACCCTCTGCTTAACATTGATGTTAATTATGCACAGGGCTTGACAATTGGAGTAGTGCATGCCTCCAAAACATTTCCAAATAATGTGATTTTGGTGCTGCTAGAAACTGGGGAAGCTTTTCTTCTCTGTAATCCAGATGTTTTTAAAAATTTATTACTGTCACCTGTGGTAAATACTGATTACAATTGTGGCAGAGGTGGTAGAGAAAAATAAAGGAAATGGAGGAAGGAGTAAGGAGAGGATACAAACTGAGGATGGATAAAATATGTGGTGAAAATTTGAGGAAAATTAGAAGGATAATTGTGCAGTGTTTCAGTTTGAGACTCTGGGGTTGCCTGGAGTAACTTCCCCCTTACCCCTTTTCCATGCCAAAACTGAAACCAACATTTACAACGAGCGATGTTCTAAAATTCAGTGATATCCACCTTATTGTTTGTTACTTTATTTATTTTCTTTGTGAAGTTCGGTTATATTCTCTTCATTATTTAATGTTTTCCTTTGTTTTTCTGGTTACAAATGGGTCTCCCAAGCACCACAGCCAGTGGTAGCTTGTCATAGATTCCCCTCCAGTGCCCACTTTTTTTTTCTGATTGTGAAAGGTTTAAACACTAAATTTTCAATGTTTTGTGCATCTCTTTGTCTTTTTTGTGTGTGGAAATATAATCCTGCTATCCTCTTTGGTAAGTAGTGGTTCCTTTCTCTACCCTTTTTTTAAATTTTATTCTGCTTTTCAACAGTTTTGCTATTGTCAAATTCCGAACTGTTAAATGACAAAATGTGAGATACCCCAAGTTGTAACAATGTACACCAACTTTTGTCCTCTAAAAGAATTTTTTTTCCCTGATCTTTGTAAATGGAGAGAATATACATGAATTATCATGCTAAATGAGAAAATTTAATTTAACATTAAGCTTTTAATGACGAATGCTACGATAAGAAGTGTTTTATATATATATATATATATATAAATCACATTTACTTAGTATTTAGTAGCCAATTCAATAAATTAAGGATAAATTAATTATAATATATGTGTAATTACAAAACTTTCAACTGAAAAATTTCATGTACTTTTTCAAATATCCCAAGATGACCCATATGGCATCCAAGCAGCATGAATCATTTTAGATTTAGAGGAAATATATTCTCACTTAATTCTTGGTTAGCTAGTACACACTTGTCCACTGGCAAAAACATTTTAGGTTATATTCAACAGCCAATATACAGCATAGTGTGTAAGTATTTTAAATAACGTGTGACAATGGAAGGCAGGCAGGAGTATTTTTAAGAAGTGTCAGGAGCCTGATATGGAGCAGAGATATGCCTCAAGAAGTACGGGAGTAATTTTTTGTACGTACTATGAGTGACATCAAAAAAAAAAAAAAAAAAAAAAAAAAAAAAAGGTTACAAGTGCTCTGAAGGGTGGAGGGAAATTTTTTATTCAAAGGTTGGCGCACCTGCATGGGGGGGGGGGGGGGATCCGTAACAGTCAAATCAAGCCCCACTCCAATTCAGTCCATTTAGATATGTCATCAGAGAAGGATCTTCTGTCAACCTCCACAGGGACCATTTTCTCCACCTACTGCCAGTGTGAGGCGCCTGAGGTAATGTCATGTCAGCACGTTTAAAAGTGGGTTAGGTTGTTTAATGAAGGTTAAACTGACACACATGACGAAGAGAGGTGTGAGAGGCCGTCTCTCATTTCAAAAGAGCTGCTTCTAAAGGAAATTAATGAAATAATTTGCATTGATCGTCGTGTGACTATTGCCAGCCTTCGTGAAATGTTCCCATACATATCTCGTAGTCTCATGGGTGAAATTGTCTCAGAAAAGCTGGATTACAGGAAATGGAGTGCAAGATGGGTGCCAAAAATGTTGACTCTGGAGCATCGCCAAAATCGCATTTTGGCCACACGTGAATTTCTTGAACGTTATGAAATGGATGGTGAGTCATTTCACTGTATTCCCAAGTCCAAAAGGCAGTCCCAACAATTGGCATCATACTGATTCCCCAATTGCCAATAAGTTCAAACTGCAGTTGTTAGAGCAGAAGATTATGGCATCTGTTTTTTGGGACAGGAAAGATAATTTTTAGTGGATTTGTTGGACAAAGGGACCACCATTAATGCTGTCGCTTATTGTGAGACCTTAAAAAAATTAAAAGAGAAGATAAAGACAAAAGGAGAGGAATGCTGACTCATGGTGTGTCCCTCCTTCACGACAATGCAAGACCTTACACGGCTCGTGTCACCCAGGACCTCCTTGTATCCTTTTGATGGCATATTGGGACCCATCCATCTTATTCCCCAGACCTCACGTCCTCAGACTATCATCTTTTCACCAAATTAAAGGAGTTTTTGGGAGGGAAACATTTTTCTAATGACCAGGAAGTGAAAAAGACAGTGGAAAATTGGCTTTTGGAGGTGGAGCGGAGCATGTAAAAGGAGGGTATACAAAAACTGGTGCCCAGACTGAAGGAGTGGATCAAACTTAAGGGCAATTATGTGGAGAAATAAAGACAAGTTTCGTAACATACCCTGTATATTTTGTTGAAATATATTCATTTTTCGATTTTTAAAAGTATTTGTAACCTTTTTTTCTGGATATCCCTTGTATGTTCCTATTACGGCATATAGTGCCAGAATCTGGACATTGAAGAAGCAGGATAACAGTAAGATTCATGTGAGTGAATGAAATTTCTTAGAAATTGAGTTAAAAGAATTGTCAGTATAAGAAATGAAATGATTAGTGACACAAGAATTTACAGTATAAAGAATGAAATGATTAGTGACACAGTAAAAGAGGAAACCCAGCAGGAAAGGACAGACAGATAATACTAAGATGGCTTGGGCATGTTAAAAGAATGGGGGTGTAGAGAGTACCAAGTAAAATACATGAAATGAAGACCAATAGATAGATGGCTGAGTGAAGGAGAGTGTGCTGAAGAGAATACTGGACTGAGCTAAGGTGGTGATGGATAGAGAGGAAAATGGAGAGGTCTTTGCACAAAGCAGACCTGGCCAGTAGCTGGAAGTTGCAGGAACTAACAGACCTACAGTTTTATATAATCTTGCTTTAAAGTATTCATCATTCTAGTGTGGATAGTAAGATCAAAATAAAGTAAATGGCATCAAAACTCAATTCATTTACTTCTAAGCATACAGTTATAAATTAAGAAAATGAAATATTAAGAACAATAATGTAAGTAGTTTGGACTGAATTTCAAGCAAACATTATTATTAATTAATAGCGATGGATTTTGATCCAGTGGCAATTTCCCTACACACCAACATTTCCATTGGTGAATTTTTATTTTAAATTCTTTCACTGATTGAGATGAAATGTTAAACACCTGCCTTGATATTTATTTTATTCCGTTCTATGAACTCACTACCTTACTCTTACTCTACTTACTCCCAGGACTATTTATGCCCAAGTTAACATTTAGCCACACCAACAAATCCCCTCCATCTTAATCGGTCTTCTGCATCCTCTTCAATGGCTCCAATCTTTCCCATATCAGGCTTCGCCTGGCCATCTTTGTCTTGGCCTTCCCCGGGGTTGCCTTCCTTCAGGTTTAGATCTTAACACCTACTTCAGTCGACATTCCTCACCTCGGTATATGCCAAGTCCATCAGATTTGTCTACACTTTATTTTGCTTATGACATCTGCACTATTGCAGAGGTCCCTGATTTCTCTGTTCTTTTTCCTTCTCCATATACCTTGTTCACATAAGGAACCATATGTTTCCCATAGTGAACTCATTACCTATAAAAGAAAAAATTCTCATTCCCTTATGCCTGAATTAAAGTGCTAGTTTATGGTCATGGTCACTCTTCCCTTCCACATACTACTCCTTACTCTTCTCATCTCTTCATCCATCTCCTTTCTTCCAATAACTTCAAATCCAGCTCCTTTATCATATCAGTTACTGATTGTTCTGCATTAATTTCCACAAACCAATCTAGCCAGCCTACTTTGGAACCTCTTCAATTCCTGCACCTGATATGTGCAACATGAGCCCCATGCTATTCCTCCATATACAAGAAACGTCCTGACCATGGTTTCATACAACATTTCTAAGACTTTCCTATAACATCACCCCATTACCCTTTCCACTGGGTGTAGGGCTTTTGAACCCCTCCCCATTTGATCTATATCTATACTCTGTAATTCACAAAATTTGTGTATGGCAGAAGGTGCTTTGCACTGGAGCTAAGTCTGTGTATACCAGTCACAAATAGCATGAGGGAAGAAATAATTCATATAAGTGTCCATACGGCCTTTCCTCTAATCTTATCTCTCCTGTCATTGTGATCAAATAGCTTGTTGGAAGAAGTATTTCATCGCAGTCATAAGTGGAAATTGTTGTTCACATGTTTACCAATGAATTTAATAAAGACCTGCATCATCTTTCTGCCAGACAATCCCAGAACTGTGTTAAACAGTCATCAATAAAGTAGTTCTTCTATTTACCTTCTATACTATCAATTAATCCCTAGCGATACAGATTCCAAATGGCACAATAGTCTAAATGTGAATGCACAAGGGTTTTTATAAACAATACAGCTTTTTATTGGAATTTGTATTGATTTCATGCTGGCCTACCGAACTAGATATCCTGTCCACATATCTCATAGTTACTCTCAACCCTCTGAATCATGAGTTACAGAGGACCTAGGTTCAACTCTTAGGTCTGATGAATTCGCCATCCAAATTTTGGTTTGTAGGCAGTTTTCTGTAATCAACTTGGGTGAATGCTGGAATAGTTGCCAGTTACCACTTCATAAATTTCATATTTCACAAACTAAATGTTTGCTTATCATACAGAAAACTGATTACATGTTTCACAGACAGATGGTAGCACTTCAGTTTCCCTTCTAGCATTGATCCACAACAAAGGTGGAAGATGCAGGAACTCACAACTCTGCTACCAGGCAGCTAGACCATTCTTTAACTTCTCACATTCGGCAGTGCCACATGGAAAAAAAAAAACAACATTATTTCGTGACTCAGTCTGTCAAAAGTTTGAGAGAGATCCAGTGCTACACCATCAACTTGTCAGCCTCCCTTCTCCACTTCATAACAAAATAGCTTCTTTATAGCCCATCTACTGGGAATCATATGACTAAGCTCTCCCAAGTACATGTTTCTGATTTACTTACCGCTTTCCTTCTACACAGACATTTATGATGTGGTTGGACTCAAGCTCAGGATCTCCATCAACTTGCTTATCATCGAGGTTACTATAATTGGTCTGTACTTTCCTCCCCTCCTTTATGACCAGTACAACTATGGCACACTTCATTCCTCTGATATCTAGCAAGTTACAAGATTAAATCAAAATAGTATTGCTACGTATGGTATGTCACATCCATATGTCATTGATATATTTAATTGTGATGGAGCATATGCCCTCATAACTTTTCCCTTCTTACCTATGTTCATATTCCACTTTTTTTTAAAAAACAAAAATCTTAAATGCTTTGAGTGCAATCCCCATCCATCACCTTTTAACAAATTTTAATTCCTCCCGTGTTTTACTTTATTTATTTATTTTAAGCCAGTTGGCATTATACACAAATATTATACAAATAAGTTTAAGGAAATAACCAAAGATAATTGCTTAACTCAAATGCAGAGGTTATTGCACTATATTATACAAGATAAAATGATTATATAAACTTAATTAGACAGTAGCAGTTTTTTAACACTCACTGAGAATGATGAATGAGATCCTCCAAAAAAGTTGATGTCTGTAGAGTACTGGTTCACCAACCAGGCAGTTCTCTTTCTGGGTCCATAGAAGACATAGCTTTTATCTGAGTTTTCAACTGAGAGCCCTTCTAGTTCTTAACACAGCAACTGAAGATAAAGGCAAAGTCAGCTAGGATTTCTGGTGAGTCAACCAGTTCATTGACAACTTTGAAACAGAAAGTTAGATCCGCCACATGTCTACAAATAATTAGGCTACTAAGCTCAAATTAGTGATAAATATCATTGATATTGATTACAGCCTCAAGACGCTTATAATAGCATAAACATTTGCAGAATTTTTGTTGAATTTTTTCCAATATGATTGATGTGTAAATCAGTAAATGGAAACCGGACAACAGACTCGCACTCCAGTATGGATTTGATGAATGCTGAGAAAAGAAGTATCAATGTTTGGGTATTCCTGAACTTGCTAGCTCTACAAATAAAACCCAGGCTTCAACAGGCATGAAGTGTGATATGTTCTGAAAAGGCTAATTTGTCATCAATAATCACACCAGGGTCTTTTATTGTTTTAACTGTTTGGATAATTTGATCCTCAAGCAAGTAAATTGTGGGCAGTTGATTGAAAGATTGTGAGAAAGGGATTACTACACATTTCTTTAATGTTTAATGTCAACTTGTTCTTCATACACCAGTTCTCTAGTTCGTAGATATCGTGCTGGAGGATATGTAGGTCTTGTTCACTACTAATTTCTCTATAAATCTTCATATCATCTGCATATAGTGTATATTCAGAGCTGACTTTGTCACCAACATCATTAATAAAGATACAGAATGGGATTGGACCTAGATGCGAACACTTTGGAACACTGGAAATTACATAAGTTCATTTGATAGGTGATCAGTGTCTCATGCCTGCAGACACCTATTTGAGAGGTACGAGGGCAATCATTCCATTGCTTTAGGTTGACATCATAGACATACAGTTTTTTTTTAGCAAGACTTCATGGTCCATCATATCAAAGACCTTGCTGACGTCTGTGTAAATTGCATGTACTTCCTTACTTCTGCTCAGTGAATTTAGTATGTATTTAACATACCCATACAAATTAATGGTCACGGATCTACTGCCAAAGAAACCAGGTTGTCTGGTAACTATAATATTTTTGAAAGCAAACGTCATTTGTGATAGGACTATTTTCTCCAAACCTTTAGCAAGTGATGACTGGATACTTATTGGCCTATAGTTAGCCACAGTTAATTTATCTCAAGATTTGTGCATGGGGCTGATTTAGGGCAATTTTCACGAATCAGGAAAATTACCAGTTTCCAGAAATTTGTTAGAGATAGGTATAATGGGCTCACATAGACCCACTGCACTGTTTCTTAGAGAAACATTTCAGATTCTGTCTGGTCTGGCACCTTTATTAACATTTAGCCAGGACAACTGATGATAAACCTCATCAAAGCGGACTTCAAATTTGGTGTACATGTGTCTAGAGTTTCATTACATTTTCTAATCTTATCTAGATCAGCAGCAGGATCAAGTGGTCTGTAAGATGGAGTTTTGTAAATACTTTTGAAAAATGATGGAAACAGATTACTAACCTCATTACCATTATTTGCAGATGTACTATACCAGGCCATGGTTTTATGGAATATCAACATTACTATGGTTTTTATTCTTCATAAAGCTCCAGAATTTCCTTGTCTCACTTCCCAAGCCATTTTACTCTTATCTAAATAGTTTTGATAGCAGGATGCACTTAAATTTTCACACTGAGACCTCAGTTTACTAAAAATTAAATAATTACTGTGGTTTCTTCATTTTAAAGTTCCTATGTGCTATTTTCTTTTCCTTATTAGTAAATAGGAGTTCGTTGGAGAACCAGTATGGATAATCTCTATTCTTTTTTTATTTAATGGGATAAACTCAGCTATTCCTTTATGTATAATATCATAGAACCAATTCATCTTATCATTTTGCCTATTTTGTATAGATCAATCCAATTTACCCTAAGGAAATCATTATTCAAGGTCACATAGTCAGCACTTTTGAATACATATGAATAACTATAATTTTACTTCTCATTAGAACAGAATTTAAACTGAGCAGACCGTGCTGTGTGATATTTGTCCTCATCAACAATGGAGACGTTTTATCAATAACAATGTCTAGGCCACTGAAGCAAAAGTCCAGAATCTCATCATTGTCGTTGTGGGCTCTATTGTGTTGGAGACAACCAGCAAGAAGAAATTTCCCATTTAACAGGGATTCACACTCTAGCTGCAGCAGACTGCTACAAATGTTGTAGTCACCAAAGACGAGTATTATTAGGATATTTATTTCTAATATAAGTAACACCAGATAAGTGACCTAAGCAATCATCTGCATGAGATTGCAGGGTATATATACATATCCTGTAATAATGTTACTGCCAAATCCATTGATTTTGACAAAAACTTGCTTCTAGCTGCCATCAGTAACATCAGTTGGTTCAGCAGTTATGTTATATTTGACCATAATGAATACACCACCATCACACTTAAAATTGCTTGTGCTTGTATCTTTTTCCTTTCAAAAAATACTATAGTTGCTACCAATTATTTCACCATCCAATATTGATGAGTGAAGGCACAATTTCATTAACACATCACAATGACAGCATGCAGATGAAACTAGAAAGTTTCAAGTCCTCTGGTGTTCTGATAATACACTGGAGGGTCTCTTTTGTAAAGGTTCTTCTCCTTGGGGAGATGAAATGCAGATGGTTTAACTATCCTAGGAATGCCATTGACTTACTTGATAGTTTTGGTAATATCACCATTTTTATTCAGAGCATCTAATTGAGCTCGAAGGTTCTTCAGGTTGTTTCACTGTTTCTGGGTCAAGTCAGGTTTGAAAAGAATTTTGTCATTGCCCATGCCTACAGCTTTAGCTTTTGAGTAAACACCTTGCATTAAGTACTGATGATGTATTGATCAACAATGGATGGGTTTTCCATCTACTGGAGGACCAATCCTACATAATTTGACGTCAGAAAGAATGTCAGCTGTTTCAGGTGGCAATACCTTAGCCAGTAGTTTATGATCTGCAGCACAAACAACTTAACTGGACTACAGTTCGTTGTAGACAATCACATATTTTCACGTTTCTTTCTGTTAGTTGCTTCAGCCATAATATCCTCAGGTATTGTACTATTGAAGTTTGGACCGCACTCAAAAGTCACAAATTTAGTTTCAATTTCACTTGCTCTTTTATTTAGTTGAGCATATCGCTTTGATGTATCTACATTTTTATGAGCAATTCCATCTTTATTCCATTGAGGCTTTTTTTCAATATTAGCTTTAAATGGTGCACAGTATTTGTTAATAACAAGATCTATTTTTGTGACAGTTAGTTCATCATCATGTATATTGTCAGAAATAATAACACCTTACATGATTCTCGTGTCATGTTGACTCGTTTTTCTTGATCTAAGTGGCTACTTTTTTAAAACACTCTATTGTCCATTCCTGAACGTTTTAATGAATCCAGGAAATACACTCAGCACAAAATACTTTAAACATTCTCTTTTAATATATCGGAGCAAACTCCACTCACATGTTTACTATGCACTATTTTCCAGAGATTAATTCTTCTGCAAATATCCATAAAGCCCTCATCACCAATAAATGTCTTATACATTCCCAGCAGTCTCTTCGCCCATCTCCAATTTTCCAATGACTCCCAACCCAGTTCCTTTATCATATCAGTTACTTACTGTGTTCTTCATTATTTATAAAGTTCCTTCATGATATATTTTTTTTTAACTTATCTAGCTCACACGATGTATTCCTGGTCTATTCAATTGCACTTATGTGGAAAACCACCTTCTCTGCTATTTTTCTTCTATCCCTACGTGACAGTCTAAGTGGTTATTTAAAACCAGTCATTTAATATTACCATCTTTTCTAATTCTCTATAACCTCTTCCCCATACTTCTCCATGACTGCTTGAATTCCCTCTCTTCCTCTTGATTACAGCCATTAAAATTTCTAGTTCTATTTTTCAGTGTTGCCCCTTCCATCCATAATGTTTTTCATTGATGCATCTTTACTTTCCTTCTTTTCTGCTATTAAATCCTTGTTCAGTTGTTTCATATGTTGCCTACTGCCTTGCTGATTCCTTTTCTTAATTTACTGTCTTCTTCAATCCCTTGAGACTCCTCACCTCTCTGTTATAGTTTGTACGTTCTGTGTTTTCCTTTAAATTTGTTTTAGAATAAATATTTCTTTTTCCATTGTTATTGCCTCATTTAATTATTCCCACTTTCTCTCAATTATACTGTTACCCATTTTATGCCAATTGAAATTTTACCTAAAATATGTCTCCAGCAATGAAACCCTTGCCTTCTTTTAATTATACCTGTATCCACCTTCTTCCTTGGCCACTAGTTTACTGAACACTTATACCTGTGACAACTGCTTCACTATCTTGCTCCCTCTAATGAATCCAAATATGCATTAAGATTTTTCCTGAAGGCCTCGTTTTGGTCATTTATTCCTCCATTAAAGTAAAGCAGCTAAGACCCATATCTTTTCCTTATATTCCCACACAGCTAACAAACTCAGTGCAATTCAGGAATAGAGAGATGCAAGGGAAAATTATCAAGCCCTGGGTTGGAATAAGATAGTAATTACAAATGTAAAATGGGAACAGACTTTAATAGTGAAATAGGAGATAAAAGCTTATTTTTGAATAAGGATGCAAGGATTTCAAATAGTTTTACAAGGAAAATTTAGCTGAAGCAGATTATGTTAAAACTGTGAGAGTTAAAATCATAATATACAACATTCTCAAAGGGGAAAATTCCTTGCTGTAGCTGTTCAGTTCATTACAGAGTAGATAACTTCTACATTATTTTCATACACTTTGATATAATTCTGGTGACATGTGATTAAATTCTCATAGGGTATCTAAATTTTTGTCACATCTAATTACATTTTTATGACACTTTTCTAATAGCAGCAAATTATTCTTGTTGTTTTTCCTACATCATATTGAGATTTCTGCTCTTTCCCATATAGACTGCTTGCTGTTTCATGTCAGTTGAGAATATACAGCTTTTTAAAATTAATCAAGACTAAGTGAAAGTGAGGGACTGTGGTAGTGTCTTACAGTCTTTAAATCTTCGAAACAAGATGATTCCCTGAGAAGATAAGCAAACAAAAATAATTGGAATACTAAAATGTAGAATGCCCAACAACCATGCTGAGAGCTAGTGTTCCATAGACCTCCTGAGCAACTGCTACTAACTACTGGAATGTCTCCTCCACCTATGGGTTGCTTCCATACTTGAAGCCAAGTTACTCCTTGAACAATCAGGCTTTGTACACAATAGAGACTTTGAATAACATATTGAAGTTGGTTTTAAAAATTGTTTACAACAATTATTTTGTTTGTGGACTTTACGGCAGAATATAGTTTGGGGAGAAGGAATCATTTAAAAATTACTGAAAATTGCCAAGTGTAAAGCAATAACATGTTTCATAAGTAATATGTTTAGCAGTTGCCTCTTTCAGGTAATTCTAGGTGATTAAAATTAGTGATTCAAGAATGTTAAATAGTGGTTTACGCAAGGTCTTTCTTCTGGCATTCGTGTTGTTTAATATGTTTATCTCTGACATTCCTCATACATCCAGAAGAAAATTTGCTTATTGAGATGATCTTGCAATCACCATACAGGAGTGTGCATTTAACAATTTAGAATCCTGACAGAAAACCTGGTGATTCTGTGCACTTATTTTCAAAAATTGTGACTTATACCAAGTTTAGCTGAGATAAAATTATGCTGTTTCCCTCTGAATACTATACATACTCATAAAATGCTCAATGCCCTTACGAATTGACCAATTCTACCCTATAATTGAACACTAAATTACTTGGGATTAATCCCTGTTAGACAATTCACCTTCAATTAACATCATCATCAAGAAACTGATGTGATCTTTTTGGATCTTCACATCTCAGCATGCATACTCCACTGATGAATATTGTTATGTCATATGAAAAAAGTAGGAATAATGTTAAACCAAACTATACATATAATATTCAACATCATCAATTCTACTTCAACTTTATGGTTACCTGTTTAAAACCATATAGAATTATCTTTTATCTTTTGCTACCTGATAAAAAAATTCAACCCAATTAGAAGCTACCCATTCATCAAGATATAGAAAGGGTCCGCTCAAACCAGTTTAACTCCCACCATCCTGTAGTCTCTGCCAAAGATCACACTAAAAATGGTAATGATAGCAAAATACCTTTGCTGATTCAATGGACAAAACAGATAGGTGGCACTCTTATCTTTTATTCCAATACTCTACCTGAAAGATCCCCACAAAATCTGGATGAATCATGCAGATGTGTGGTCCTTCAGTGATAAATGCAGTAGTATTCAGCTTGTAATTGTGGTGCTGAGTCTCAAATCATCAACCATTTAGTTTCCAAATACTGTTATAGAGCATTCCAATGAACAATTGAAGCTTTCATACATGTATTACCAATAGCAACTGAATGAATTCAATTTTAACTCTTTAATTCTTCTTGTATTATATCCTCTTGCAATATTCTGATTTTGTTGATTTATGTACGTGCAGCCGTACTCTAAATAAATAAATAATATAATAATTTATTTGATTATTTAGGAACACATTGGTTCACTGCTAGTTGTTTTGCTTCTTATCATGATTTTTGTTTAGGTTGTGCATTTACGGCAAAGACTGGACAATGCAGTCAGCTCTTCAAAGGATCGCACTTTTCCAATTGAGGTGACTCTTGGAATGATCCAGACTCTAATAGATTGTGATGAATTTCAAGATATTGCTACACTGAGGGTAAGAATTGTTCCAAGATAGCTATAAACAATTGGCACTTTTTTTCCAGTGCTAAAATCATTAATCTACCAGAAGAAATATTTATTTTTTATTTTATTTCCATTATTTAAAGAATTTATTGTGATATATATTTTAATGATTTAATAAACACAAAATACAAATTACATTGAAATATTATATTGAAGTATCCTGAAAAATATGCTGAAAAAATTGTATTGGTAATTAATTTATTTTCTGTTTTTTGTTTAGCCATTTATGTTTACTTCTTTTTGTGCAGTGTGATTGCTAAATATAAAAGAAATTTCATAAACTTGCAACAATGAAATTCTTAGTACGCATAAGCAAAAAAATATTTTTTTTCATCAGGTATGAAAGTTTAAGTAATAAAACACAGGAATAGTCATATATGCATGTTTTATTTCTTATGATTCCATTTTTATTTGTATATTGCTTAAGGCAAATGACATAAACTGCAGAAGCAAAAAAAAAAAACTCAAAGTTGTAGGAATATAGGTTCCAAAAACAGTTAAAAATAAAAATTTTGATCATTGTGAATGATGTTCATTTTTAATTCAATTTTTCTACTTACTTTATTACAGAACTTGGATGAACTGTTGGATCACAAGTCAGACCTTTCAGAAAAATTATGCCAAATTGGTGATTCTATTGTTTACAAACTAGTCCAGTGGACAAAAAGGCTGCCTTTTTATTTGGAATTACCAGTAGAGGTAAGATTTCTACACCTTTGAGGTGCAAACTATGTGATATATTTTTCGTATCCACTAATAACTAACACTTAACTTTTGTGGTTAATTAACTTTGCTGTGATGATGTTTTGTTGTTTGTTACATTTTTCAGTGGTGACAACATTGTTTAGACAGTTATATGACATTTTATTAGATTCTTTAAAATGGCAAAAATGGCTTTTGTTGTTTGTCTGAAAAGGGATATGATGTTTCAGTATTTTACCTGAGGATAATTTACTTCAATACAAAAAGAAATCACCTATAAGAACTGCACCTATAAGATTTTTGGAAAAAATTTTGCAGTAAAAATGCATATGCTGAAATCAGTAATAAATAATGGGCTTCATAAAAGTGAAAACTTACTTTTGTTATTGTTAGTAATAAAAAGCAATTAAGCAAATCAATTTATACCCTTTATTTAAAAAAAATAGACAGCTTTGTGCTATATACTATGGGCCCATTCAGAGTAGCTTTGGTTTAAAATATTAGGTGTGACAAACATACGTATTTGGATATTGGAGACAGTGAAACTGTCATTAAGAGCTGAAAATAAGATAGGATATGGAAAATAACCAATCACTTACCACTGATGAAGGCAGGAGGACCAGACAAACCAGTAAAAAACACAATTCACAGTATTTTTGTTAATAACCTTAGTCATGTAGGAGGAGAGACATATGGGGAGGGGGAAAGATGTGAGCACATCCAGATCTGTTATTCAGGTCTGCATTTGCTCATATCTTGTCCCCTGCCATATGTATCACCTGCTACATGACTAAGGTTATTAACCAAAATATTGTTACTTGTGTTTGTGTTTTGTATGTTTTACACATTCATCTTTGGTAAGTGAATGGTTAGTTTCCCTATCCTATCTTATGAACATAAGTATTTTAAATATGAAAGAAAATAGTCTTACTAATGAAAAGGGAAATTCACAGCCAGAAGCTCTATACCATGCCTTATAAATTTATGAAATAATTATTTCAGCGGTTACTGTTATTGGTTCTTCTATGATTTTTTTATTTGATTAAGCATAAAAAAGTATCGGTAAACCATGATATTTAAATATCTATAACAACATAGCAAAAAAATCTACTTTTATACTTATATCTGGTCTCTTTTTAAGGATATTTAGTATTCTAGGTATTTACTGATTTTAAATTTTTATATCCATGATTTAAGATGCAGTATTAAGGGCTTTATTGTTTATCAAAGTTAGTGAAAATCTATACCTTCTCCCTCATTCAATAAACGAGGTTGAAAGAAGCTAGAACTATTAGTGTATGGAAAATAATATAAATGATGAAATTTAGAATTTTGCTTACAGTAAATTTTACTGCAATCTTGCTATAGCTACTCAGCAGACAGCTTCCAAGTAAGCCATTTGTTCATATTTTTTGGTATATTTTTTCTCTGTTGTGTGCAATAAACAAATGTATTACACATTCATATATTTTTAATAGCATGTAAAATAAAGTTTTTCAGTATAATTTATTTTTCGTGATGCATGGTTATTTTGCTCGTAAATAGTTTGGTCAACAGTATGACGAAACTATATTATTAAAAATGCATGGTAAATTATTTTCTGTTTTACTGTTATACACTAGATTTATGTTAAAAATACAGTGTGTAGTACAACTGATTTATAATCTAACAGTCATAAAAAAATAACTGAAGATGCAGAAGACAATAAATCTGCTTTATAACTATTTATTACTGATTTCTGTGTTCTCTAAAGATTATAAGTTTAGTCTTTTCTGTTAAAAGGTGCATGTTTCATGTAGTATATTCAAATTATTTTTTTGATGCTGAATGTGATAATATGTCTGGAGATATATACAATGAAATGAGACCTACCTATAAGATCAGTTTGAGAAAAACTTTATTTTATGGTAAATCGAAATAAAATATTTTGAAACAATTTTTTTACAATCTAACATTTTTGTACATGAAAAAGGTTCATACGAGGCTCTTAACCCACAAGTGGCATGAATTATTAGTTCTTACAACATCCGCGTACCAGGCAATTCATGGATCCCATAAATTGGCTAATGATGGTAATGAAGTTGACTTCACACAAGAGGTGAGTTAATTTTTTTAAATTAAAATTAATATTATTCTAAATGAGACTCTTATCTTATATAGTCATATTATTATTTTTTTATATATGAGAATAATAATGAAAATGAGGTATTTAAACTATGTATGAAAGTTTAAAATAACAAAGGACAGGGAAAATAACCCAACACTCACTGAAGTTGAAGGCTGCAACAAGTATACAGTACACGAGATGAACACAAACATACAATATTTTGGGGGTGGCTGAGGTAGAGGGTTTAATGGGTATGTGGTTCAGGAAATGTTCCTCCAAACAGCCAAGGAATAGGTTGGCATAGGATGGGACCATGTGAGTGCCAGTAGTGGTGCTGCAGATACTTTAGAATTTAAGGAGAAGTAGTTTGTGGAGAGAATTAGGTGAACCAAGGATGTAAAGAAATATGTACTGGTGAGGCTGTGTGGGGATTGCATATCTAGGAAGTATTTGGGGGCTACTATGGCTACTATCATGGATAGTTTAATTATTTACTTTCTCAAGAGAATATTTTGTCGTATCTTTACATCTGTGGAATCAACACATTTGAAATAATAAGCACATCATCCATAAGTGAATGTGCCAAATAATCCATGAAACATTCTAAAAATAATGATAGCAATTGGCTCAATGTATTGATTTCTTGTTAAAATTGCCAAGCTTTTATGTATATTATCTTTTTCTTATTGAAATGTCATGCTTCAAAGGACATCTGTTTCCAGGTGAACTTTTCCTATCCATTACAGTATCTCATTTGCTCTGCTATTTCTTATGTAACCCATAACATTATTTTCCTTCATCCATTTTTTAGTCATTTCTCAATTTTTCTAGATTTCACATCATTTCTGTTCCTTGCCAAGCATGCATTTTGAATGCCTTGAGTGTTTTCTAAGTATCCCTTTATAACTTCCCCCCCTAACTTAATTTTTTATTTGTTGTAATATACAGATTTTTCTTGGCAATGCTGACAGAAAAATCTGTGCTGAAGATTGGTGATTATGGAGAAGTTATGGTATTAAGGGTGATATGAATGAAGTCTATCCAATGATATGAACAGATAATGTTAGCATTGAAATAGGTGGAAGTGTCCATTTATGGGTATTACAAGACCTTTTGCAGCAGAAGAAACATTTGAGTGCTTTCTGAGAGTTTCTCGGATGACACTTATGCATAGACCTTTAGATTTAAAGGCCTGATGAAGTATATGCAAGGCCAGGTGGGATGGATACTCAATGCTATGGTTAATTTCACTTGAGGATAGTATTGTAGGAAGTGATTAACAACTGTGACCACAAACTGATCTAAGATCTAGTATGAACTAGCTAAGGAAACTGGGGCTTCAGTTGATCTTTAGTGATGTGGAGTTTCAGAAGGCTTTCGACATGACACCTCCAAATTATAACACCTTAACACAAATTCAAGAATCCATACTGCAAAAGAGAATGTGTATATGACAGTATACTGTTGCAAATGTCATTGTAGAGGGTAAATTATCCAGTAGTCAGGATGTTGTATTCAGTCTCACTGAAACTAGTGCAATAGGACTACGTCTTTCTTAAATTTATCATTGGTCTTGGAAAAAATTTTAATAGTAGTTTAAGATTAATAGTAAATGATGTTTTTATCTGTATGAAAGTAAAATTTCTGTTGGTAGGTTTATGATACAATGAGATCGTGATATTTATTTTATCATTGTCAGTGAGTGGTAATTTGAATTAAACTGTAAACAACCAAAGGGAAAGTGCATAATGGATAGAAATAAACCATTTGACCATCAGAATAAAGTGAGGTATTCATTATAGGTGGGTTAACTATTACAATTCCATGGAATATTGCTAGTATATTCCTAGATGTAATTCTTCATGGAAAAGTAATTATTACACTTTGTGAATGATACATGGTAAATGGTTTTTCAGAGACAGAAATAAATAATAATAAAAAAAACTATGAATGTTAGTTGTGCTGAACATGCAGTTTGACCTTGCAGCTAAGTTTTGTCTATAATACATAATTTTTTTAGAAGCCCCCAAAATTTCGATTCTTTTGAACCTGTATAATTTTAATAATGGAATCCTCCCTGTATGAATGGATAACTCCTTATAACATAGGAATTGGCTTCACAAAACCCATAGGAGGAAATAATTTAAAGCTTTTAACATTGTAAATAAATTAAACAAGAATAAACTTAACATTAAAGGACATTTCATGTTAAAATCAGACCGGTATCATGCACGTGAGTAAAAGTTGAAGTCACAAAACTAAATCAAATGAAAAGTGTCACTAACATTTTCATAGGTAGGATAACTAAAAAAACATTTTAAATTAATGTTTCCATGGTTAGAAAATTTTATTGAAGAGGATAAACAAATTGGAAAATTTATTCGCCATGTTCTTATAAGAAAATTAAAGATGACTTCTGAATTAAGTATAACCACAGACTTGAAACATATTTAAATTTGAAGAGAAAATTAAAAGCAATCTGATGATTTAAGTACTGTTGTGAAGAGTGAAATAGTTTTAAAGAGATAAAAAAATAACTGTAATAGTCATCCTGGACAGTTCAGAAATTAATTACAGCTAAACAAAGAGATTCAGAAGGAAATGTGTCATAAATAAAAGTTCTTAAAATAAATCATGCTATAATACAGGAAAGTTTCAAAAAAATTCAATCAAAACAGTGCACCATAAGAAAACATTCAACAATGTAGGCCAAAACTATGCTGCTTGGCATAACGAAGTGTTGGGCTTGAAGTAATTTTCACGTGGCTAGGATGTTTGGTAATAGAAACTTTTGGCAACTAAATGGAACATAAGATAATTTGCAAAGCTCACTCTAATGGGGTTGTAATTTAGTTTAACATTGCAAGAGTGAATGCTTCATTGTCATTGTATGTTTACTCAAAGGATAACATGCAATCTGCTTTACGTTCCGAAGTCTGATTAAATATTCTATAAAGTGCTATTGTGATCTGATACCAGTTTAGTTCAACAATTTTGAAAAATATACCTACTGATCTTTATTAGTGACTTTCATTTCTAAGCAACATTTTTAACCGTTATCACTTGTGGTGTAATAATACAAGCAAATTGGTGACTAATTGCTTCCATGGTTGCAGCTAATTACTAGAATTTGCAATACCCCAAGCAACATGTTTTCATTACACCTTACTCCACAAAGTTTGGTCTAATTATAGCTCTTGGTGCATTAGCCATGTCTTAGATTTTTTTCTCTTTTTACCTTATGCCACATGAACCCAAAATAGTTTCCTTGTTTTTATTGCTGACAGCACTGTTGCTCTACAGAAATAGGCATTGTAATTACTGTGCACTTACGGAAATTTTTCATTAATGTATCCTTTGAATTCTGGTTAAATTCAAGCAGTCATGAAGCGCTGCACTTAATATATATCTCTTTTCCCATGCAAACATTATTTTGTGGGTTGCATAAGAATGAAAGTGATGTTTAATTTCACCATCATGTATTCTAATGTATCTTATTATATGAAAATACATTCTCATGTCTGTTCTTTTCTTAGTTTAATTACAATAACTTTAGTGAACTTATAAAACCTCCAACAACTATCTGTTATTATTCTGCCTGTATGTACCAGTAGGAGAGTTTTACAATTTAGCATGGTATTGTAAATATTTAAAGTATTTAAGTATATTCTTCAATTTATATGTTTTATGGTTAAAAATATCACTAAACTATTTCTTACTTTTTCTCAAGTATAAATCTGGTTTTTTAATCTATGAGAGACTAAATTAATAAAAATAAACTTAATATATGATAATAATAAGGAAAATGCTTTTACACAATGAAAATAAGGAATGTTAGGGAAAGTAAACCCAAAATTTACCATAGGAGGGCAGTGATGAACATAAAAAGATGAACACATTTTTACAGTATTTTGATTTGAAACCTTATTTGTGACAAAAGGTGAGATACATGGCAATGGGATTGTACACACACACACACACACACACTGTGAATGAGACAGAAGTGGCAGTGGTTGGCCAAAATGGCCAACTCTGATGCAGGTCATGTGGGGAGATTCAGTGTTTGCACATCTGCTCCCTTTGCCATTTGTCTTTCCTCTTAGCATGGATATGATTTTAAACCAGAATACTGTGAAATGTGTTCATCTTTTTATGTTAGCTACCCTCTGGCTCTAGTAACTGATGAGTTTATTTTCTCTATCATTCCTAATTTAATAAAGATAATATACTTTATCTCTGAAAGATTCTGTGCCTTAACAATATAACACAGCATGTATTCCAGTACATATATGTGTTATATGTTCAAATGAGCTGATCCATAGACATTTTTTGTTATTTAATTCTTTGTCAGTAGAACTAATCTTCTGTGCCATTAAGAACGTACTTTTTTTTTTTTTTTTTTAATTTGTTCTAGGTTTCAAACAATTTATGCATACTTCAGACTTGCCTCACATCAATGATGGGTCGCTCAATTTCAATGGATCAGCTGAGACAAGATGTTGGGCTTATGGTGGAAAAAATAACGCATGTTACTCTCATGTTCCGCAAGATAAAGCTGCGAATGGAGGAATATGTCTGTTTGAAGGTTATTACGATGCTGAATCAAGGTGGGTATTAAATTTTGTGGATTAAAAGTGACTTCTTTATCCAGATAATCTTTTCATATAGTTTATGGTGTTAGTCCAAGATACACAAATATTTACCCTAATAATAAGGAAAAAATGTTGAAATTGAGTTAAAGGTACCATTACTAAGTGTTTCTTCTTTGAACTCAATGTTAATTTGTTGGTATATATATTTTTCTCTTACCAGAGGAGGTAATTCTTTCTACATACTGTGGAGAAAGGAATGCTGAAATTCAATAAATTCTGTTTGACATATGAGGCATTTGAGATATAAAAAATCTTATATTCTAGTTTGGTTTAGATTTAAGTAATATTAGCAATTTCATGATTCTGGATCTTGCACATAAGAACAAGTGGTAGAAACAAATTTGTTGTATGTCACCATCATCAGTTAGCAGCCTGGCAGCTCAGTGGTTAAGGTGTCTGACTGGAGATCGAAAGGTCCCCAGTTCATATCCCTTGGTGGGGATTTTCGTAGTCCCTTGACCCGACCTTCACCTCTGGCACAGCTTGGTGTGTAATGTGAAGTACACCAGAATACTTCTGTGGCTTGGATTTGATGTTAAACTGTAGGTCTCCTATGTGCAGTAGAATTACTGGGTTAACCTCGGTGGCTACAGTAGGGGTAGTTTGTGCTGCTGATAAGAAACACTGTCGCCATGTTGTTATAACCACATGAATTTTCTTTACCATTATCAGTTCACTGTAATCAGGGGAGATATTGATGACCATAATTCTTCTGGTTATCAGCCCCTCCCCATCCCCCTTGGATGTATATCTGCACATAAAATAATAAGACATATATTAAAAAAAAAAGCCATTTACCATTCATTGTAAATCTGTTGCCAGTTCATCTGTGTGGGACAATCCTTTTAGTGTACAAGCAGAAAAGTTTTGTATTTTATACTTCTGGAAGTAACTGTTTATTTGAGTAGCAATTCTTATATTTTACGAGGGGTGTTTGAAAAGTCCGTTCAAAGTCCAAGAGATGGCACCACCGGCATGTATCGAGGTCATGTTTAGTTAGTAGCATCTCTTGAATGATCGCACACCAAGTTTCGGCCATATTGGTCTATTTCTTTGTGTTTGACATTCGTGTGAATTAAGGAAGTCGAGTGATTTTCAAGAAATGAACGAAAAAGAATTTTTTGTGGTGATTAAACATTACTTTATGAAAGGCAAAACGCGTCGGGAGACTAAAGAGAAGCTTGATAAACATCATGGTGACTCTGCACCTTCGATTAGAACAGTTTATAAGTGGTTTCAAAATTTTTGGACTGGCCATATGGGCACAAGTGACATTGAACGTTTTGGATGGCCTGTGGAGGTTACGACTCCAGAAATCATTGATCAAATCCATGATATGGTGATGGATGACAGAAGAGTTAAGGTGCATGAGATTGCTAGTGCTGTGAGCTTCTAGACTGAATGGGTACATAATATTTTGCATAAACATTTGGACATGAGAAAGCTATCCGCAAGATGGGTGCCACGATTGCTGACGCTTGACCAAAAACGGAATCGTGTGAAGTGTTGCAAGGATGGTTTGCAGCTGTTCTGGAAGAATCTGGAGGACTTTAAGCGTCGTATTATCACTGTAGATGAAACATGGATACATTACTATACTCCTGAGACCAAACAACAATCTAAACAATGGGTTACCAAGGAAGAATCTGCCCCAAAAAAGGCGAAGACCGTTCCTTCAGCCGGAAAGGTTATGGCGACTGTCTTTTGGGATTCGCAAGGGATAATCCTCATCGACGATCTGGAAAAGGGTAAAACTATTACAGGTGCATATTATTCATCATTATTGGACCATTTGAAAACCGAGCTGCAAGAAAAACGCCCGCGATTGGCTCACAAGAAAGTCCTTTTCCATCACGATAACGCACTAGCACACGCCTCAACAGTTGTGGTCACAAAAGTAATGGAAATAGGATTCCAACTCGTTTCACATCCCCCCTATTCTCCAGACTTGGCTCCCTCAGACTACTATTTGTCCCCCAATTTGAAGAAATGGCTGGCGGGACAAAGATTTTATTCAAACGAGGAGATGATTGCACACACTAATGGATATTTTGCAGACTTGGACAAATCCTATTATTTGGAAGGAATCAACAAACTAGAACATCGTTGGATGAAGTGTATAAGCCTAAAAGGAGACTACATCGAAAAATAAAAAAGGTTTACCCCAAATACGTAAGTAGTTTTTATTTTTTGCACGGACTTTTCAAACGACCCTCGTATTAATTATTCACACTTTGCTTTCTTCCGCTGTGTTTATTCTATGTTTGTCCCTTGGATTTAAACATATACATTACACATTATTTATTTTACTGAAGAAAGAATCTAAAAGAGGTGCACTATTGTTTATTTCCTTCATCAGTGGCCATGTCATTAAGCTGATACAATCATTAAACCACTATTAACGATTGAGCCGTCTATTAGCAACAAGAATTAAAATTTCCCACCATGCGTACTATATTCTCTCATCATTAAACATTAAAAAATGCTGTGAGTGCATTGTTGATCCTATGGGTCATAAAAGAATCCCAGTATGTCTAGACGCTCTATAAGTTTTGCATTAAATACTATGGATACAATCCAGCAGTGATTGGGAATGTTGTTTTCTATTTGGCGAGCCACAGCATGAGATATTTGTGGGAGATTCCAAGCATCATACCACACAAGAATCCTGTTTTAAATATGGGGAACCAAATAGAATCAGTATCAACTTTGTGACTGAAACCAAGACTTACGTGTGACATGAACACTAAATAGCAAAATGCAATTAGAAATTAGGATAGGCAAATGAACCACCACATTACTTTGATGATAGATGGGCACTGTCAACACGTCATGCCCATTACGTGTGTTCACGCTAATCAGCCATTATCTGAGGTAAGTTGTGGTTCCTTTCCCTATCATAATTTGATAGTTTATCAGCTATTTTTAATCTTGGAGTGATGAGGTCTCTTGGAGTCATGAGTACTGATCATCATGCACTTCTAAGAATATGAAGATAAGTCACTATGCCTGGTTGAATGGCAGATTGATGACCCTTATGCTGGCTGGATGGAAACTATTTTTATGTAAGAAAGGAGACTTTCCCGGCTTATACTTGAAATGAAATCTTCACGGGTGTACCGCCAGATAGTGTTTTGAAAACACGATATTTCGACGACTAGCTCCGTCGTCTTCATCAGGTGTCGAGACATCTGCACAGGTCAGCTGACCGTCGGATACTGAGACAGTCCTCCTTATATAGGCCAACGGCTCTCTCCGATGCCCGCGCCCGGCAGCTGGAAACTCTATGCAGAGAACGTGACACGCATGTTCAGCAACCGCCACAAATGGCCAAATATTAACTTCCTCGGCCTGCAACGAGCAACTGTAGCCAAGCCCACTCACTGCCAGCCGCCGGGCGCAGGCATCGGAGAGAGCCGTTTGCCTATATAAGGAGTTGTGGCAACTGGGCTGTCTCAGTATCCGACGGTCAGCCGACCTGTGCACATGTCTCGACACCTGATGAAGACGACGGAGCTAGTCGTTGAAATATCGTGTTTTCAAAACACTATCGGGCAGTACACCCATGATGACTTCATTTCAACTATTTTTATGGGGGTAGTTTAGGTATTTCCATCGGTCTGTGAATCATTTAATGTATGTTCTGAATGATAAGTGTGTTTTTTTGTGAGAACTGTAGTTTATGAGGCAGAGATTGGGAAAACTGCCAGCATTTGCCTAAGTGATAGCAGTAAAACACCCCAAAACTACAATCAGGGCAGCCAGTACAAGGGATCCAGGACTTGAAGCTTATCCCACTGTATCTCTCTGATCCAATTTTAGGTATATATGTAAGGAAGGATAAAGAAAATGAACCAGTCACTCACTATAGAAGAAAGCAGGAGGGCCACGATGAACACACAGATTGTTATATATCTTCTATCTCAGCTAAACTGTTAATAGGAGGACTATTACATATAATTTATATAGAAAATAAATGTTATAATCATTTTCCTAATAGTAAAGTACATTTCAGCTCAGAACATAAACTTGTTATATATCCATTATCTTGACAAAACCATTTTGAAGGGGGCCAATCTCATATAATTGTAAAGTAAACAACTTATATAACCATTTTTTAACAGTAAAACACTTTTTAAATTGATTCTAAACCATTTCTGTAAAAGATATAAGATTGAAATAATGTTGTTTTTCATTCATAATGAATTTTGTTGTATTCATTTCCACTAAGAAAGCATAAAATGATGATCATTTTAAGGTGTATTTTGTATGCTCTTAAAATTCTATTTAAGGAGATAGTTTAACAGTAATTTGAGATTTAAAAGGAGACAAACATAATTTTAGTATTGAAGCTTGATGACATTGCTATGTGTAACTTCCATAAATTATTAGCTCTTGAATGAGTAAACCTATGAGAAAATTTGTCATGACTTAAAATTTTTTAAATAAATTAAACTATCACATATTAAAATTTTGGGAAAATCCGAGATTTTATTAATTCACCAGAGAAAGTATTTCCCCATGGTAATACACCATTGTTCTGGAAAATTTCAGCTCAAGGTTAGTCAAGACTGTAAATAGACAGTTTCATGTAGCTCACAATCTTTATCCAACACTCTAGAAGTATGTGTCATATCACGAGGTAAAATTCAAAATGTAACTGCTCAGAGTTTAACTATCTCACCTTGAAACAAGTTTGTAGACTTTATTGCTAACTTCAAACAAACTTTAAAATCAATTCAATGAAAGAACTTTTTTAAAATGGTTTAAGAAGTCAACAGTTGTGGTGTTTGAAAACTATGGTATCATAAAGCTCACTCTAAATTGGATATGCAAGATTGTGTGCTTTTAACCAGTATTGTGTCTTGGAGGATAATCTGTATCTTCATATGTGATTTTTAAAGTTTGATGATGCCTTAAATATCTTCAACAGTGTATTCTGATACCAGTGTTAACTTCATCAAACTTTCAGAACATCTTTCAAATTTGTTACTACAGTGACTTGTTTTCTTTCATGTATGACCTGTTAGCTATTACAGGGTAAATTAATAGCTTGGCAACTGCTTTTAAGAACTCTAGCATCTTCAAGAAAAGGTATCAGTACTACAGGCAGCACAATCAAGTTAATCTAAATGTTGTATCACCCTAATGTTCAGTTTATTATTACAAAATATGAATGTGTATTGGTATTTATGTATTTTTCATGTTTCTCTTGCCTTCATCTGTAGTGAGTGATGGGCTTATTTTGTTGAATATGAGCATTTTCATTGTACCATTGGATGGATAAAGTAAATATGTCACTCGGCACAGATAAAGGCAGGAGGGCTACGATGAACACAAAAACACAAACACGTTTTATAATATTTTGGTAAAAACCTTAATCATGTTAAAGATCAGAAATATGGCAAGGGGTCAGATGTGCACACATCAAGGCCTACCATGTGACTGTTGTTTTCATTATATTTGTAAAAAATAAATAAAATGTCACAACACTTTGTATAGATTCAGTGGATTGGTGCAGCAAACATACTATTCAAAATAATGCAGAGAGCATTAGAGATATATTAGACTTTCTGTTTTTTGCAAAATAGCTCTGATTATCTTATTTGTATAGTGGACCACAAAAATTATTTTTAAAAATCTCTACATATATAAACTGAAACATCTTGAAGTCAAAACTACTGGTATTCACTTGCAATAGAACCTTCTGAAATTGTTACCAGATTTCAGTTTGGTATTAACTTAAAGTTGTTGTCCATAGAAAGCATGAGGTTACTTACAGGCCGAGGTTCTCAAATATCTGTAGAAATTAGTTGACCAAGAAAATGTAACATCCACAAACATATAACATTTAGTAAGTTTTGCTCCTTATCATCATAGTCAGATTCTTCCATCTGGTAAAATGAATATTGTGACCTTACAGATTGCAAAGTAAACCATATACTCAAGCTACTGTTCAAATAAATAAAGGTGTAATATTGCATCAGCATTGAGCTAACCAGGTACAATTGACCCCTGGTGTATGTATATCACAAATTGTAAACACCTTGTGTGTCCACTAGTGTTACTGTTGGTAAAATTGTGGTTATACAGAACAGTTGTCATGACAGAAAGAAAAACTTCATTTTCATGGAATAATGTTTACTTATTGTTTATGACTGTATATTTTGAGCTACATTATTCAGTATGATATATTGTGAACATTATTGCACGCTCATTGTTTTGACTTCCACATTACTGTTCTCTGTCGAGTAATTAGCCAAGTACTTTATTATGGCTATGGGGACAAGAACAACATTGGAGTCTTACCTCAAAGATCTTTAGGTTTTGAGGGTTATACATCTTTTCTATTCTCTGATTCCGATATCACTGCACAGAACTACAGGTACATTGGTGATTTTACTCTTTGTATCACTTATATTTATCTCTTTCTATGAAACAGTTATACTGTTTTTATTTATTGCCTGGTAGCATTCTAGGTCAGGCTCATTCTGATATAATTTTCTATTATATCTTAGGACCTATGAAGGTTAAATTCTAACTTGGTTGAAATGCAGTTTTATATATTACAATATATTACTAACAGAATTTTAATTATCAGGCCGAGGAAGTACAACTGAGTTGGAAGCAATCCAGGAGCGTTATACAACATGTCTTCGCAGTTTTGTAGAGCACAATTTTCCCCAGCAGCCTGCTCGCTTCCATGATCTAGTTTTTCGGCTTCCAGAGGTAAAATGAATTCTTATTTGTTTCATTTTTATTTGTAATAGTTCCATGAGGCTCAATGAGTAAGTTGTTCTGCGGAATAGCATTTTGTAATGAGTTATTTCAGTGTATCTGGTTTTATTTTATTAAAAAAAGTACATGTAAAACATTTCCTTGACTTCCTTTGGTACTTTAGTGCCTTTTTTAAGTAATTATTTACTAACTTCCCCGTTCTATAATGTTCTGTTTTAAACTGCAGCATTTAATTACTTCTCGATGTGTGATAAAGTAGTACATCCTCAAAAAATTAACAACACATGGCTGTGTACAGCAGTGACTGGATCTCAATTGTCAAAATAGATATTTTTAGTTCTGATTTGATTTTTCAATAGAAATTTGGCAAATTTTAATAGAAAGTATTTATCTATATACCAGAATTGAAAGAAAAATTACTACTTGAAATCATTCTTCATGAACATTTATAACTGCAGGCTAATTTTTTATCTCTTATTTTATGCATGGTGATTCTGTAATGATGTTACAAACTTTCAGGTATGATGGAGAAGGGTAAATGTATCAATTTGAGGTGAGGGTCCCTGATACGAAACAGGTGAATCGAAAGTTATAATCAAAAATCTACTCACGTTCTGCCTTAGACTCATGAAAATACTCAAACTAAGGGCCCCAACTTCTGAACCCTCATCATGATGTACAGAATTAACACTGAATACTTGCTTGTACCTTCACATAATTTCTGCTGTTGATGGACTGTTAGCAGCACACGTAGCTTAATGTCAGAGAAACCGAAAATCCTAAGTCTATGGTGCAGTAATAATGAATTCCATTCACCTGCACAAGTTTCACAAGCTGTTACATTTACAACAGTTGTTCAAAATGGCGTCCCCCAGCATCAATGCAGGCAAGGCATTGCTGCACAATGTTCTGTCATACCCATTCTAACAGTCCCGGTGTTGTTTGAACAGTGTCGCAGGCAACAAGAATTCTTGCCAGGAGATTATCTTCAGTCTCGAAAGGCGTCTCATACAAATGAATTTTCACATGGCCCCACAAGAAGAAATCAAGCAGGGTGAGATCAGGTGAATGTGCTGGCCAAGGAACTCCTGTGCCTATCCATTTTCAGGGAATATCTGATCCGGGGGTTTACAAATCCTCACTCCAACATGAGGTGGGGCTCCATCATGTTTGAACCACATCCATTGACAGATAACAAGTGGCATATGTTCCAGGGACCTGCGTAGTCTGTCTCCACTGTCAGAGGCATCAGTACATTTTTCGCTTATAACTTTCGACTTGGTCATTCCCTGACCTGGGTCCGTGACCTCGAATTGATACCTTTACCCTTCTCCATCATTCCTGAAATTTTGTAACATCATCACGGAATCACCCTGTATAATGAGAGAAGTGTACGCAGCATGAGGTTCAGTTTATTGCACAAAATGTATCAAATGCATCTGCTGTTGCCTTATTTCCTTCATTATTTCACAAGTATTTCAATTTCCCAGATTTTGCTTAGTTTTCTTCAATTTTCTTCAAATGATTAATACTTAATTATAAGGAGGTTTTTCACAAGGCTCAAACTGTTCAGTATATCAATCAATTCCCATAGTGCTGAAGCAAGAAAAAAGGTGAAAAAGGAAAAAAAGCAAATATTTGACTGCTCCATATCTAAACACTACAATTGCTCATATTTAGGATTAATTTATCCTTTTATCCTTATCTATAAATTCACTTTTCTGTAGATGATGAGGTGTTTTTGTTTTGGTGATGTGTTTATTTTTATTTTACAGGTACAGTCTGCAGCAACACTGCTACTTGAAAGTAAGATGTTTTATGTTCCGTTCCTTCTGAATTCAGCGATCCAGAGGTAGTACACCAACAAAGAAGGTAGCACACACTACCAGCAAAACTGTGACAATCGGTCAAGGCAGATAGAGACTATTGACCACTTGTGATTAATATATTTGAGGCTCCTAATTATACTGAACAGAAATCTCTCATATGTAACCTGGAAAGGTGAAATAGATAGCTATACTACTGATTAATATTTCTTCCCAACTGATGAAGAATTTTGGTTTGTATGTGATACTAGAAGACGAGGCCAGTGAAGAGCTGTGAATCAGTTACCATTTACCATTACTGCAGAGGCATTAGTTCTGAATACAGCGAAGGGCAAAGGATATTTCCTATTGTAGTTTATGAATGAACTGACAGGGAAGAAAATATTAAAATTTATTTGTGAATGAAATTGTTACCATATTAAAAATAGACTGCTGTTATATGAAGACTGGTGTTTTAGCCTGTGCCAGGCTGAAATTATTCAAGAAAAGCATTCAAAGGCTAAAGTGAGACTAAGTTTAGATTAACTATAGGAATAAAATATACAAATTAAGGGAAGTATATTTTGCAGAAAAAATGCATGGTAATGAGATATTTGTCTTGTATATGTTTAAATACTGACAAAGCAAACATATAATTGCAATTAAAGCCTCATTTCTAAATGGGTGACCAACCATTTAAATTCCTATATTATTGTTACCATAGCAGTTAATTGGAAAATATTATTCAACCAAAGTATTCTTATGCTGCCTTAAGTTACCGGATAAACATTTCAGAAGTGATATTATGTAAAATCTAAAGTTGAGAATTGTGTTAAGACTTACCCATAAACACTGTGTTGTCAGATTTTTTTTTTCAAGATGCTTTTCCATAATACCAGTTTCAATAGTGCAATGATAAATGATGTAAGGTTATCTTCACCATAACATTACAACAGCATTATTATAACCATTAAGATTGTGCAGTGATAATTACATTTTTTTAAGAAACAAAACTTAAAGTTACCAGAATCAATCATATTATTTTAAGAAATATGTTCCTTTTTTATTTTTAAAACATAGATTTTGAATGGCATATTAAAGAATTGTGTATGCTGTAACATGAAACTTTTTTTCATGTTTGAGGCGAAAACGTGAAACCATGCAGTTTAAAAGGGATGAACCCTGTGTGTGTTAACCAAGAAACCAATTTTTGGTATTTTCCACAAATTTCACTGTTAAGAACCAAACAGATTGAAGTACAAATTGTTAAATTTAAATTGTCTGCTTCTGTCAGAAAATTCATTAATAAATGTATGTAACTGTCAGTTTCATTTACTGTCAGCATTGTGATGTTTCAGAGTTACCTTGAAAGTTACTGAAATTATAATTGATCTTAAATAAAATAATTGGCATTGTTGATAACTTCCAAATGCAATTTCAATTCAGGTTAATTACTCCTATTGGTATATGCTAATATGTGTCAGATTTTTTCGATTTGATGTAAGTAGACTTTCAAATTTTATCTCTTTTTTATTTTCTGTAATAGCTTTCTTTCTAAAAAGCACAAATGAGACATGCCAGTCCAGTTATTTTCTTTGTGGAATTGCTTTTAAAAGCATGTTTTTAACTCTGTAGAGCTAAGCAAGAATTCTGAGTCGATTTGTAAATGAAACAAAGAAATATACATGGTGCTAGGTCTCCTGTGAGAAATGAAATTGATTACAGTCATTAAGTGACTATAAACCTTGGAAATGTAAAATCTAAAAGACAGTCTAATATAAATAGTATATATATTAACTAATGCGGAGCTTTAAAAAAGCTCGTGTTGTTGCCTTGTGTTGTTCAGAACTACAAAGTGTTATCAATTATGTGTCATTGTTGTCTAAAGTGTAAATAATATATAATTATGTATAAAAGTTTTATTTTAAAGACTGGTGATATCTGATTGGAGTTCTGTCGTACTTCAAAGAAGCCTGTTTTTAAGTGAAATGTTCCCAAATATTTTAAGGAAACTTAATTTCCTTGGTTAGCTTATGTGTAAGCATCTGACATCTTACCTGTAAACAATTTTAAAATAAAGGTGTGTATGCAATACTACTATGACAGGCAACCAAATGTTTTTTGTTTATTTTGTCACAACTTTTGAGTACTTAATATAATCAGATGCATTTTAAAAACTTTTTTGTCCACTTTTTTGTGAGGATTAGTATGACAATAGAAATAGTAGCTTTTTTTAATTTTAAAAATTTGCCATGGTAATTGTTTATTTTGTCACTTATTTAAAAATGTGATTGATGAAAATGGTATGAATTTTCCATTGGAGTTATTAGTAGTATTGTATAAAGCAAATATTAGGTTAAAATTCTCGGTCAGATTTTGTTATAACTATATTTAAACCTGTCTCACATAAAAATGTTTTGATCTTCCTCAGAATAAATCCAATGCAAACAATGTGTTGTGTACTTAAGTATGACATATTTAATTATTACTTTTCTTTCTTTTTTCTTCTTAAAAAAAAAAGCGTCTAATAGCTGGCTGGCTACATTGAATTAGTCTGAAAAAAGCATTTATTTTGTCTAGTTATTTTAACATAATAGGTCACACTGTTATTATTTTTTCCCATCAACTAAATGACTGTAACAGCATACAAGAAATAATAAATTTGCAATCATGATAATGGTATAATTTTGTTGGAAATATCCTTTTTAGAAAGCAGCTCACTGAACAAGGAAAAACTAACATGGTGTTTCAATAGTAGGGCAAGGCTACCATTACAGAATTTTTCATTCACCACTAAATATTTTACATGCAGTTAGTGGCAACCTAATGTATACAGTATCAATGTAAATAGTACAAATATATTTTTTCAAAATATGCTAGTGTGGAATATGCTACAATACAAGGCACACTACCAGTATCTATACCATTTGATACACCAATTGTAAGACCAAAAGCTGCACTGGGGTGAGTGCAAACCTTCAGTCTCAGCTTTAACCATGATCGTACATAGGATAGCTTCAGTTCGTGCTTTGCTATTTTAATGTGGTTGCCACTTAGCTTGATAAAACCTCAAACTGAGAAAGGTTACAAATAATAGCAGTCACAAGTCTATTGCTGGTAGGTAGTCTCTGTAGTCTTCAATTTTTGGCAAAGTCGCAAAGCTGAATTGGCATCAGAAGATGAAAATGCAGTTTCGATTAACACATTTGATACAGACTAACCTCACGACCCCAACTGAATTTACAGTCACGTGAGGTGTTCTAGTTTCACCACACGCTAGCCTCAAAGTTACACATCCTTGCCCATGATCTGCATCCTACTTTCTGCGCGCCTACTTAGCGCTACAAACCAGCGCGGTCACACTCTAACTGAATCTGGAAGACGGGGAGACTGAGCAGTATCTACATCACGTCACAAAGGAACATAGTAGCATGCTAACTGAATTTAGAATACTGGTGGTGGCTATATCACGACATAAAGCAACATAGTAGTGCTCTAACTTAATCTGACTGTCCGACGGAGCGGTGCCTACATCGTGCCGAAATTACATGCCATGGAGCGTGGTTACGCTCATACTAATAATGCGATACTGGCCAGCCGACTGAGGGCGAAGAATAATCTGGGCTGCTATAAATAGAAACGCCAATGGAAACGCAAAGACTTCCAGGATCTCACCAAGGTATTCTCATAAACTGATTAGATATCAAATCTGACGCTTGTAAAATTTCATCAGAATTTTGACCTTGTCGACTAAAAATATTCCTACCACTCTGAAAATTTGAGAATAACTACATCTTATAGAAAGCATTAATGCTTATAAATTTTTTTGTAGGTTCCATAGTTTTGCCATAAAAAATCATTTTCTAAGATTCCCTAAACATGTTAATAACTCTTACAATTTTGCAGTTGTGCAACTGAAATAACTTTTATTTTACTCCTAATGGTCCGCTCTTTAATTTGATATCAAATAAGGCATGTTTACTATTTTCAAAAGGATGAAATAAAATTCGTAAACCAAAAATAGATTTTTACTAATTAATATCGCCTAAGTTGTTAAAGTTATCAATCTAAAAGTGGCCTTAGATCATTCTACGTATTCAAAAATGACTACTGAGCAAATTTAAAGTCTAACTGCTTTCTATGATTAATTATGATTTTTTTTTAACTCCTCCAAGTGAATGCTTGAGGATAACGCAACAGAAAATACTATCTCAAAATTGTAAAAATCTGATTTCTTACTTGAATTCACTTAGTAACTGACTCTAAAATCATATGCAATACTGTTAAATTTAACTTGCAGTTCTGAAAACAAATTTTGTCATGCAGTTACAAAACTTTTAGGTTATCTTACACAATGAAAATTATGTGTGGCATACTGTGAACTAATATAAGTAAAAAATATTATTTAATTTTATTTTTCACTATAGTTTGCATTAAAAAAGGCAAACTTATTCTAGTGGCAATACATATGCGAGGCAGTATTGTCAGAATGGATCTTTTGAGTTTATTAAATAAAAATCAAACTTGAAAGAGTAGAAAATGCATATATTCTTTGATATATTCTCCTTCCATATTTATACACAAGTAATGCCTGGAAAGTTTCAGCATAGAAAGATGTGACAAAAATCATGAACCATCTTTGGACAACCTGCTTTATTTTGTCATTGATGCTGACACCTAAGTAATAGTTTCAGTGATCCCTAGAGATAGAAGTTTTGGGATTTTAAGGGGTGTAAAGCAGTATCACCCAGTAGAGTTGTAGTAATGTGTTATAAGCAGTATGAATTTGTCCTAGACGAACAGGACTCCCTTATATTTCAAACTAGGCCCTTTCTCTCACAGACATATGCTTAACACTTATGTAACATAACAGTAATAGTAGTTCCACTATCGAAAACCCACATGAACATAGTTTCATGAACCATGTTTGAATCAGAAAATGCTCAACATCACTTTAACTATTGATGGAATTTCTCACAGTATTAAAGGTTCTGATGAGTCAAAAAAGTTCCACAATTGTGAAATTCAGTTTGGTTGAACAGCAAAATAATGTGCATATTTTTATCTCGTAGAATGTTGTGATACAGTAAATCTTGGCCTTCCCTTTCAAAATTCTCCTTCAACCCAGTGCAGATTGTATCTCTCCTGTGCTGGTCAAAATCAGAAAGATGGCTTGATACCCAACATATACCAACATTTCTAAAATAGAAATGTTTGTGAGTAATTGTGTTCAGGGCCGGCGTTAGGGGGGGGGGGGGGTAAGCGGGTCAAAAGTACCCGGGCCCCGCGAGCTGATGGGGGGCCCGATCACCTACAATAGGGGCCCTCAGGCCATGAAGCCAAGATTATGCCCATTGTCTCCTGGCCATTTTGTAGAGCTAAAAAAAAAAAGGTCGTCCATTTTACCCCGGGCCTGAAATTCCTAGCTCCGGCCCTGATTGTGTTTATGGTTCTCAAAGAAATATTTGTATGTTTTTGACATTTTGTGACAAGGTATGCCTTGATTATCCATGATCTGGTATTCCATTCCACGTTTTGAATGTTCATAGGAAATTGCTGGAGGCTAGTAGCTTCTGTGGCTGGACTTGTCACTATTTATACTTGTCCATGTTTAAAATATTTATGCCAATTAGATGTCTTATTGTGACACAGTAATGTTCTTGTAGTCTTATGTAGATAAGCATAGGTTTTACTCCTGCATTAACCAGAAACTTCATCATCACTTCTTTTTCCTGCGTGTTCTCAAACTGTTGTCTGTCATCAAATTAATTAATGCTCTCTTCATCAACCCATGGTATGTGTGCTGCCTATAATTAACTGGAAACAACTCCTACTGCATGTAATTTTGCCAAACTATGTAAGCACCTCAGAATTTGTAAAATTCTAAACCTCTTTGCTACAGGATATGGGGGACGGGTGTCATTTAGAAACCGATACTGCAGCTTATACCCGAATTCAGCGCAAAATAAAATCAGAAAACTAACTCAATATATAATACCAGATCTAAGTAGACAGTTCATGATAAATGCGGAAGTAAGTCTATGTATTTTGTTACGTTTTGACAACTAAATGCCTATACTGATATTGACAGAATTTGACCTGAAAATCTGTAAGGAGGACATGGGACTTTTTTTTCGGTATAATTAACAGTTGTAGTCACAAAATTTTGAGAACTTATCGAATGGTGACAGAGAGATGGATGGTAGTCTATAATGTTACGTCGCTTGCTCAAGCTATGCTTCTCATGCGTTATGTTAGTGTATAATTTGTTAATAAATTTCGTTTAGAGAAAAAAAACGTATTATTTAGTATAGATATCGATTTTCTCTGTCCATTTACTTTGTCTGCTTAAATGTTTCTGGCACCAGTTTATTTTGCCTTCATTTTTGTCATGCCTTGAAGGCGTAAACTGGCCTAAGTTGTAGTTCTAGCAGAGCACGAGCAGCTAAAGTTATTAGAACCCAAGAATCGGATGCTCATGCTGAAGAAAGAAGAAAAGTCCAAGCTGAAATAAAGCTGCCCTTAGTTAACACCCTCCCCCCCCCCTCACTTCCCCTCACATTCGTTTGTTTTTCTGTTTTTAAATATGTTGGAAATTGATTCTCTTCAAGAGACAGGTTCGATGGTAGAATGATATAGTGATGGCTTTCTGGTCATATTATGCCAACTCGGTGTTGTTTGGGACGAATCCTTCACTACCAACAACTTTCTATATTCAATTCTGGCAAAAAAATTCTTAATGCACGCGTACAAAGTCGTGAGTATCAGCTAGTAAGCACTAACTCAGTTTTAGCAGAATTACGCAATAGAAAATATTGACGACAAGTACAGATTCAAATTGTGGGCAATGTAACATATGTCAGTAAACAAAATCACTTTTAAAATGTGGAATGAATAGACTTGGAGGCCGTGCTGCAGATCATTTCTCAAAATAAACACTCCTTTAACGGTAATTTTAACAAAATAGTAAGTTTAGACTAATGGTGACTTCCCGATACACCACCTCCATTTTTGTGAGGTCAATAACTTTTAACATGTACCACGTACAGAAAAAACATAAATTATTCTGGGAACAGGAGATATCATAGAACACTGTGACATAAGTTTAATAATCTGAATTTGAGAAATCATACAAAATGTTGAAAAAGAACCGGATGGCCAGCTCAGGAAAGTCCCTTCGCTCACATGAAAATGGTATTACTACACATTTCATATTTCAATTATTTACAGCAATCAGAGTAACTTTAGAGGGATAGCTATCATAAACTAAACCAATCAACAGGCTGAACACTATACACTGTAAAATTTTGAGCACTTGAGGTTACAGAATTTTTCCGAACTATGTTAAGGAGCGGGAAGCTACAGGTGTTTTAGGTCCAGGGCTATATAAGGACTAGCAGTCATGAGGAAGCCCCATTCGATTGAAAGTCTTGGAAGAACGCTATGTGCTGCATGGAGCCGCACTTTGCCGGGTACCGTCGGAAAGTAGTGTGCACCACCATACTGTTTCGGCAGACATCATGAATTTTCGGAACCTGTGACTTTTGCATTTTAAAATGAGACTTTGAAATTTGTTTTAACTGGGGTGGTCGGTTTTATGCCTCTTCATCACTTGCAGTTTAGGAAATGTTTTGTCCGATAGCCAATTTCAACTGTAATTGTGACTTTTAATGTGACTTTGAAGAATATATTGAAAATTTGTATTTAAACAGTGGATATTTCTTATTAGTGCATATTAACCTTTTCTTTCCTGAGGATAATGAAGCAAGTGGCGGCCATAATTCCGTACAGTTGATTTATCCAGGCTTATACACGGTTTAACAGTTTGAACAGTGAATATTTCAACAGTACTGAAAGCAAGTTGGAGGTTAGCTAAGGTGATTGAACCAATACTTCCACCCCATTATTGGTTTGTTCCCTTACAACTGGCAACTCTTTTTGTAGTTGCAGCTGCAGTTGCAGTTAACCTTGAATACCCATCATATTGACATAAACAACTTTTTCTTCCAGACATGTGTAAAGAAGCAATGTTTTAGCAAGGTACAAATTTGGGGAGTTGCTTCATTTTTTCCATAGACTAGTCAAAAGAATTCTCAATCACAGTGCTTTATATCTTATTTTTACATTATTTCATTAATAACTTTTGATCTTACCAGAAACAGTGCTGCTACTTTGACTGCCTTATACCCCTCCACTTAATTATATTAACATCTATCATTACTTCTCTCAGCTTAATTCTTTTGAACTTTGCTGAAAACTTCCAGATTAATGACCATTTTCAAATCATTTCATGTATGTTTGATACAGCATTACTATGCATCTCAATAACTAAGCTTCTTTTTGCATAAAGTAATCAGTGATGTTACTTTCCCATTAATATTATCTGGAGAGAAATAAATTTGACCACTTCCTTTGAATCTTTATGATTCAGCCGCCAAGCATGTTTTGTAAAGATTCAATAGACTTTCAGTAAAAAATTTACTATGTTCTAACCTCCTTGCTCTCCTTTATTTCAATTTAAAAATATCTTTATCATTACATAATATGGTAAATATACTTTACTTCTATTCCACCAATATGATGTCCGCAGAGGAAGCTTCTAATAATCTTGTTTTTTTTTTATCCGAGTATTTTCTAAATTTTATATAAGACCTTTCATTTTTCCTATTATTTGATAGCATTAAAAAGTTGTCTTTTTTGTATTTACTCTCCTCCATTGTCCCTGTCCTCTCATTTAGCCTTTCAGGCCTCTTGTCAAGCACAAGAAACTTTAAGTTTTTGTTAGACCTTTATGTAGATGATAAAATCATGAACAAAATAAAATAATAGATTTTGTGTTTATAGAAATGAAGCGGTTAACAATTTCTAAATATCACATGAGAAGATCATGAGCTGTACAAAATCAGAATGAATCAGTTTGTCACATTTCTTGCTTTGTTGCTGCAAGTTAGTTATCTAGTTCATTAACTCATTACGTAAAAAAATGTAACACTGTAATTGATTTCTGTTCACTGATAGCAAACTGGTTGTCTATTGTAGTATTCTAACTATGCACTCAATAATTTTTAACAGATTGATATTTAACTTTTGAATTCAGTAGTGGATTGAAAGCAATTATTTGAATGAAATATTTCAATAAAACTTTTCACAAACAACAGAAAACTGAAAAGTTACCACCACATATTCAATTGTCATGTTTCCTGAACACTGGTAACTTATTTTCCAAAAGTTCCAATCTTACAGAACAATTGGGTTGCTCATAGAAAATTTCAGAGGCACTTTTAAATCATTTGCGTCTTTATATGACACTTTCACACATACAATTAGTTATTTCACCTATTGTGGTTTAACTATGCCTATGCCAAACAATGCATGGATATTATGTCTATCACGCCACTATGGGTTACTTGTGTCTGACTCCCAAAAAAAGGATGTTACTCACACACTAGGCTATAGGCTATTTGACTATTTTTTGAAAATGGTTTTAAATAGTTTATTGATACCCGTTATTTACTGGGTACTATTTATTTTTTGACAAAAATGCTTATTTTACATAAAATTCAGAGTATTTGGAAGCCCGCCAAAACACTCCTTTGCTGTTGGCAGGGGCCAATGACACTCGTGACCTCATGTGCCAGCAAGCCCTCACTCTACATAAGTAACGTCTGGTTGGTTTCTCTGAACTATAAATTGTTGGAAATATGGTTTATAAATAGTATGTAGTACATCAGTCTACAACCACAGAAATAAAAACTCCCCAAATAAATGTAAATGTTCCCACAATAGCTGAAATAGGAAAAAAATTCACTGCAACTTGCTGGTAGAAATCCAGACGACATTATGACTAAGTCGCAAATCATTTACTGTAAAGATCATTTACACCATAATTTCATTGAGATAATGTAGTGCATTGTTTAAGAAGAGTATCAAAAGCTTAGGGTTCTTAGGTTCGATCCTCGTATTGGAATATGTTTTATTATTTGTAGGCGTCTTCTTTAGATACTAGTTGCTGTTGGTAGTGCCACATATTCTTTTTCTAAAATCCTCCATAAAATATTTTTTTTTTTCTGAAGGGATTACAAATTATTGGATAGCAAGCATATTATAAAAATTTGAAACATAACCATAAAAGACTTCAAAACTGAAATTGGATGTTACTGGCACACCAGTAAAAAGTTTTAAAAAATTGAAAATTACTTGCACATTAAAAGTAAATACTGCCTAAATAGATGCATTTATGTCAGAAAGGTAACATGCAGTTGTATTGTCATGTGAAAATTCCAACAAAAGGGATTCCAATCATTCAGGAACTGTTGCGAGATTAGCGTGAAATGTTATTGTTAAAATTAATTCACCGCCAAGCGCTTGGAAATTTTTGCTATGATAATGTATCTCTGGTATGTTTCAAAGTTAAAAGTGGAAGGTTATTGTTTTATAAAATTCTCGTAAGGCAGAAATTTATGTTTCAAACGTTTGCATGATGTTTTATGAATTCTTCTAATAAAAACATGATTCTGTAAAGCAACAAACAGCAAACAGAAACAAAAAAAAAAAAAAATTGTACACACGAAAAAAATATCCTAATCCAGGTTCGAACATAGGATTTTCAAACTCCATAGCACTCTTTAACCATGCAGCTACCTGGACACCATGGCATCGTTACTTATCTTCTCGTTAATAGTGAATACTTAAACATCACAGTTTCTACGTGCGGTGACGTGAACGCAGTCGGTAAATAGATAAACAATAAATTCAGTTTTGTTGGGAAAAAATATCATTTATCTATAATTATTTATGTGCAGTTAAAAAATGTTCACAACATACAGTTATTTAACTGTTGTGCTTACCTTATACTACACTTGCATTTTTCTTGTAAATATCTCCTAAAACAACTTAGTTAATTTTAAATTTTAGTTATTCTTATGAAGGATTCAATTAATCTCTAACTTCCAGTTTAAATATAAATGATTATCAAATTGAAATTATTACATTTTCAAGCTCCACAGAATAAAAGTCAGCTAGCATGACAAAAAAGGCTTTTATGTTCGGTATTTTTCCATTGTAGGCTTTTACAAACTGTTCTTCATTCTATATTCAAAACAAAATCTCATTGTTAACAAGAGATAACCAATAACAAACAATAAAAATAGTAGAAAACTTAGATGTGACATCACTAAAGCAATCGCCAATCCCAGAGCATTTTCTGTCATGTGACAAGGGGCAAGAAAAATCCTATTTTTATTTCGATTTTTTTATTAAAAACAAATCCACCTTTCTTTTCAAATTTAACAAAAATTTCTTCCTTATGCATTAATCTATGAAAAATGACTACAATTTGTAATATATTTTCAATACTGTCAAATTGCCTATTTTTGATTTCCATGGTGTTTTTCTCTTTTCGCTATATAAAGGTGGGTCATGATAAAATATGAGCATAAAATTGTAAGGTACCCTACTGCACTACAGCACTCAGTACCTTGCATCCCCAAATAATGACAGTATTGTTACAAGCTGTGGAGGCAAGTGAATTAGGTAAACTCTGCTATATTTCCTTTGAGTCAATACACAAGCAGAAGTGATAGCTATCATGAACCTGGAGTAGGATCTCTCAGAATGTTCAGTGAAACTTATTTGTTTTTACCCCATTTTTTTAAACAATTTAAGTGAAAATGAAACACGTACACAGCTAAATTGTCATTCACTAAACATTAAAGACTGTGTTCAGCTATTCCAAGAAGTAATTAAATATCATACCAATAGCAAAATTTATCTTTGCTGTTCTTATTTCAACAACATTGTACACATAAAATACATCAAACAGCAGTTCAGGATGCTGTAAAAAAAAAAAAAAATCAGGTAAGCCTACTCCCTCCCCCCTTTTCAGTTGAAAGAATAATTGACTAAAAATTCATTGCTGCTTGTTATTAACTTCTACTATATTAGTCTAAGCTACAGTATATTTAATAGAATGAATAGTTGTGAATTCCTATGGAAAGAAACGAAGTTCCCCGAGCTTAGGTTGCATTTGATCTTAGATTATTGTTTGGATCAAGAGACCACTTAACCCATTTTTATATATAAACTATATAGTCATAATAGCTCTGGTTTCCACCAACCATTCATTATTAAGAAATAGCATCAACAGGTGACAAAACTGGTTCCACTTCTTTTGTAGCGGTACCACTTTGTGTTTGAAAGTAGCGCCGGTTTGTGACGTCATCAGCACCATGTCCGTGGCCACGGAAGGGTGAGCCCCGGGGGGGGGGGGGCGCATGGTGTGTGCTGTGGTAGGCACAAGGTAGGCAGTCGGTCGCAGGATGTGGAGAAGTGTGGTTGGTGTTAAGTTGAGAGTTGTAAATGTGTGAATGTGAGTAAAAGGTGTACAAATAGCCGTTCTACTTTAACTGGATCTGCAACTTTGGAGTGATAGAAGTCCGATAAGTTTATAACATTGGTGGTGTTGGAGAAAGATGAAGGCACTGAAGTAAAATTATTTTTATGAAATAACTGTTTATTCATTCAGTAGTCTCTAAAACTTCTCAGTTGGAAACTGAGTGGCGGCCGGTCAAGAGAATCTGCATCTTTAGAAGGAACTTGCGGTAAGAAATTAAACCATACACATTATTCACGGTGAGCAAGTTTTAAAGTAAAACATTGTGGTAGCTGATGCAAGTGAACGATCCACGAAACCGCAACATGGCGACCGTGACAGGACTAGAGAGTTTGGTGGTTTTATGGGGGAAAATTTAATCCTTTAATGGCTTTTTGTGTATTTGATGTTAGTGGTAAGGAATGATCCATTGGGAACCAAAGTGTATTTGGATGTTCATGATTTATAGTTGTTTGTTACTGTGGTGTATTTTGATGTACAAGATGTTTTATATTTGTTTGTTGCTTTTAATGTTGTATTTCATGTTTGCAGTAAGGAAATATTCATTTTAAACTAATTTATATCTTAATGTCCATGACATTTTATATTGGTTGTCTTTTAATTCCATTTTAGTAGAAAGAAAACATTTTTGGAACCAAAGTGTATTTTGACACTTATTATTGTTTTGATATGTTTGTATATAGCTTCAACACCAAGCAAAAAAAAAAAAAAGCAGTTTATGTTTAATGTGATATTTGTAAGTATTGCTAAATCAATTTGTGGAGTTTTGTATTTTGTGTGAATGAGGTGTGGAAATTGTAAAATAGGAGGTAGGCTACTTAATTTGAATTTACCCTTGCCATTGCTAATTGGAAATTTACAATAACAAGGATAAACTAAGGGGGGTTGTAGCGGTACTACTTTGTGTTTGAAAGTAGCGCTGGTTTGTGACGTCATCAGCACCATGTCCATGGCCACGGAAGGGTGAGCCCCGGGGGGCGCATGGTGTGGGTAGTCGGTTGCAGGACGTGGAGAAGTGTGGTTGGTGTTAAGTTGAAAGTTGTGAATTTGAGTAAAAAGTGTACAAATAGCCATTCTACTTTAACTGGATCTGCAACGTTGGAGTGATAGAAGTCCGATAAGTTATAACATTGGTGGTGTTGGAGAAAGATGAAGCCACTGAAGTAAAATTAGTTTTATGAAATAACTGTTTATTCATTCAGTAGTCTCTAAAACTTCTCAGTTGGAAACTGAGTGGCGGCTGGTCAAGAGAATCTGCATCTTTAGAAGGAACTTGCGGTAAGAAATTAGACCATACACATTATTCACGGTGAGCGAGTTTTAAAGTAAAACATTGTGGTAGCTGATGTGAGTGGATGACCCATGAAACCGCAACACATTCATTATTAAGAAATAGCATCAACAGGTGACAAAACTGGTTCCACTTCTTTATTTGAGATTGAGTGTGTTGGGTGAGTAGTAATGCTCTGGCCTCTCATTCGGCAAGATGAAAGTTCAAACGCCCATTCGGTTTTCATGGTTTCCTGAAATCACTCCAGGCAAATGGCAGGATGGTTCCTTAATAGACCATGGCCAAATTCCATCTTCTTCCTTGTCCTCAGTCCTTTCCTACATCTAATGACCTCAATGTCGATGAGGCCCAAGGCAATATATAATTTAAATTTTTAAAGCCCTGTCAAGTTTTGTCCATAGAATTTAATCTCCTTTATCACCATCATTGGCATCTTATTCTTTTTCAAGCACACATTGTCCATTTTGCCTTCTAACTGCTACTTTTGCTATGTAGAATACAGTGAAATTGGAAGACAACAGTGATCAAGAAATTGCCACAACAATAGATACATTGCATTCTTGGCACCAACCAAATCACTAATATGGGGTTTCATGTGTATCACTTGATCACTCGTGAGATGCTCTTTTTACCTGTATATGATTTTTGTATTTTAACTAGGTTATTTTCAACTACGTTCCATATAGCTTAACCATCACTACAAAGTACTAACATTTTGTATAGGTGACCTACAGATCTTGATAAGATTTGTTGACTGAAACCAAAACAAGGATCTTAGCATCAGTTGTACTCAGAAGTCTTCCAGATGCAACAAAAAGTACCCAAAATAGTGATATTTCTGCACCCTCAGCATTATAAATTCTTTGATCTTTAGGCTATTGAGTGGTATATTTGGATTTTGAATGCAAATTATAAATTAGAGTGGCAATACTGAACTGTAGCCCATCATTTCATTGGCATCACATTTACTGGATTTTGCAAAAGTGTGTAATCTAATATAAAGAAGTACCAACATTCAAACACAATCACAACACACAATGTTTTGGGAAAATCCTTATTTATAAAAGAGGCAGATAAAATGTGTAGCAGGTCTTTCGGAGTGCATACGTTCAAAAGTTATTATGTGAATAGCAGAAATGAAAAAGGCAGTAAAATAATATGTATGGGAACAAAATAACACTGAAAATGTGAGAATAGTGAATGATAAAAAAAAAAAACAATAAAAATAAATAAATACTAGATTTGAAAGTGATAGGAAGGAGAAATAAAAAAACTATTACAAAAAAAGATTGGTGGGTTAACCAATGGCTTCAAATTACCAGAGGCTGAGGCCAAGCAACTAACTGTCGTCAACACCTTATTCATGTAGATAGGTACAAGCCATTTGGCAGGGAAGGTGCATGCATGACACAGCCTACTGTATGTCTGGGTATGCTGTGGTGAACAAGGTGGGTAAAGGCTGAATAAAACAGAGTAAATTGTCAATGACTATGGAAAAATAATATAACGGGTGGATTTTTTTTTTTAACTGCTTTACGTCTCTTTTTAACATCGAGGTCTTTAGAGACGGGAAAGGATGGGGGGCAAGGATGGGGGCAAGGAATGGGGAAGGAATTCGGCCATGGCCTTTTGAAGGAAGCATCCCGTCATTTGCCTGGAGTGATTTGGGGAACCATGGAAAACCCAAATCTGGATGCCCAGACGGGGATTCGAACCGCCGTCCTCCCGAATGCGAGGCGAGAACGCTAACCGTTACACCGCCCCACTCGGATAACTGGTGGAGGCAGAACATCAAACATATAAAGTTAAATAATAATCATAAATAAGTAAGGGAACAATAACAAGAGAAACATTCAAAGAATAAATAAATAATCTTCTTCACCACTTTTTCCCAATACTTTTGAGTTGGTTGCCTTTGATGAGTGTTACTCATCATTGGACTGGACAAATTTGGAGCTTTGATTTAACAGCAACATGCCCTTGCTGATGCCAAGCATTTTGTATCTATGTACTAAGGGTGGAAGTGAAGTGTTGGCATCTGTTTGTGTAATGTGTAACTATATTCTCTGTGTGATAAGTGTATTTTTTGTTTGTGAAATGTGTAGTTTATGAGACAGAGATTAGGGACCATCCCGGCATTCGCCTTGATGGTTGCATGTAGCCACATGAAACCTGCTGTCAGGATTGCCAGTTGGGGGAAGGGAGGCAGAGGGAGGGGGGGGGGCATAAGCTGGGCATGTGCCCGGTCCTGTTGCACCTCCCTGATTCAGTGCGGGGTGCCTCAGTGCACTGAGCCACATTAGAGGTGTCAAAGACCTGTTGCTTGCTGGGGTGTGCATACAGTAGTGCTTTGAGCTTTAACCGTGGTCGTGGTACCGAGTGGTTCTTTTCCTTGGTCGCCAATTGCTTGTTAAATGATAAAATAGGATACCACAAAAGATAAAGGTATGTTCATGAAATAAAACTCAGTAGACTTCCTGATAAATTCAAAATGATGTATTGTGCAAAAGTTCTTTTACAAACTCGGTACCGGCGTAATAGAAAGGCATCAGACTTCTTTCCGAAAATTAAATGATTGAAGGTTAAAATATTTAAACACAACATAAGCAGCTTCCGATGAACCCCATATGGATCAAAAGTTCAAAATCATAGAAATCGCGACATCACTTCAACCCCATGTTGATGTTAGTTATCTGTGGAGGAGTACTCTACATTTCGATACTGCTCCGATCACTCTGCTCCAGCCTAGCACATGGCGCAACTTACACCCCCGCCTTCTCTTCTCGCTAAAAAAATCTGCTGAAACACTGAAGGACGCCTCGGGCAAGCCACCATCTTAAATATGTTGGCGTTTTTTGTGACAACAAGCAGTGGAATTTTCCACTCACTGGCTACACTCTCTGTCTAACCCTGGCTGCTGTCTCTCTCACACTGGCGTTGAATACAAAGGCTTTACCTTATAATTTCTCTGATTTTCTTGAAATTTTTATATGACGTAGTTCCTGATTTAAGTGTCAAATTTGGCCCTTACGAAAATTTTTGTAAGTGCTATAGTTTCATAGTATGTTGATGTTTTGTTTTTGGATCATGCGTCACTACCTGCCATTTGCAGGCCTTAAATTTCAATCTTCCCATCCAATTTTTGGCTAACATATTGCTTAAATCTTTACAAAAATTCCTCAGTGGGACCAGTGAAAATTGTACTTTACTATAAACCTACTTTCTTTGCATACTTTGAAATATGACAACTGGTTAAAGCCTTTTCCGCCTATAAAATCTCTTTGATTCTACCTACAGACTCTACTTTCATACATAATTTGGCTTGATTTTTTCTGCATCTTCTGAGCTATAAAGCTTTGCTGTATGTTAAAAATTACAGCTGTTAGACTAAAAATACTAATTCTATTTTCATTTGGCCCGCCTGGCTTTAGCGTCTATAATTCTCAATATTTCTTTAATACAATTTTGTTGATCTGAAGTATCATAACTTATTTGAATCATAGTTTCATTCTGCACCACTGTATATGGAGGGAACAGAATTCATTAATAAATACTCAAATTTTATATAATGCATGTGTTTACTTTTAATTTCGATCTAACTATACTTCAAAATGTGTCTTAAATATTTGAAACCACTAGAAAATTACTTTGAAAATATTCTGCTGTTCATTTGCTATATGCTTGCAGCCTTTTAACTGATTTTTTCAATATATTGACAAAATTGAGGTTATATCACAGAGGGTTCTCAAAGAATAAATAAACAATAAGTGATGGGTTTATTGGAATGATGTTATCAGTGGTCGAGGTTGGATAGATGCCTGGTATCCAGGGTATATTGATAAGTGAGTTCCCATCTACAAAATTCAGAAGCAGTAATAGTTTCCAGGAAAACTCTGACAGCTCTTACCACAAAACATTTGTCAATGTTGTCAGTTGTGAGAACTGATGTGGGCTGCCACTGGATGGTCTAGGTTGGAAGTACAGACTGATTGCCTATGTTCATTTATTCTTATTAAAACCTGGTTGATGGGGAGGCCTAGAATTAGTGCAGTGAAGGCAGGGAAGTTGGCATATTAGATGCATAGGGTCTACATAAAATGTCCAATGATGAGACAGAGTTCCCCTGTGGTCAGATTGGAATAGGTCTTGCTGGCTAAATGCATGCTCTGAGCTTTGAAGCAAGGTCTGTTGCATGAAAAGGATCCACGTAATAATTTAGGGAATTCCAAAGGGCAGTATTTGCAGACTAAAATGCTTTTTAGATTGGGTGGTCTGATGAAGCACACGTGGCAGACAGTGGGTGAAATTTTTGGAAGAAGGGTGCACATTTCAGGGAAGGAATATAGGAAATCATGCGAGTATCACAGGATCTGGTAAATGCAATCAAAATCAGGAGAGAATTAGGTGACAAAGACGGTTTTCAGAGGACAAGAATGGTTGTGTGAGGGATGGGCAGCAACAAAATAAATTTGTTTTTGTGTAATATCAGCAGGATAGCAGTGAGAATTGAAGGCTCATGATGTTTTGGGAGTACATGGAGAAGGACTCTTCATAAAAACAGACGAATCTTCCATGGATGACAAGGCTATGTAGAAGGAAATGTTTAATGTGAAAAGGATGACAACTGCTGATTGTAGATGATGCTGTAAGTTAGTGGGCTTGCAGGTCAGGTGTGTGAAAGACACCCTGCCATAGGACAATGTCCACACCGAGGAATGTTATGTGTATTTGTGGGAGTAGGTTGAGGTGAAGTTGATGGAATGAATATTGTAGAGGGTATTGAGGAAGTCTAGGAGGTGGTTTTCATTGTATGTCCAGATCATAAACATCTTGTATCTGAAGCACACAGTGGGTTAAAATAGCATGTGTTAAGGAAATGTACCTACAGGCAGCCCAGGAATAAGTTGGCATAGGATGGAGCTCTGTGAGTCTCCTTGGCAGTGCTGCTTATCTGGTGATATACTTGGAAATTGAAGCAGAAGTAGTTTTTGAGGAGGGTATATAATGATTATATGGAATAGGAAATGGCTTTTAGCCATTGTAAATAACAAAGGGTAGGGAAAATAAATCCATCACTTCCAAAAGTTGAAGTCAGGAGGCTGTGACAAACAGACAAAATACAAGATGATCAAAATTCTCACCTCATTTGCCAAATGACCTAATCCTCTCTGCTTAGTTAAGGTTTTGAACCAAAATATTTCACAATTGTGTTTGTCTTGTGTTTTGTATGTTATTCATAGCTTTTACCTTTGGCGAGCGATTGATTTTTTCCCCTAACCTATATAGTTAATGACATATTGTAACATGACGCGCTGTCGCCACGTTACAAAGTGCATTTTTATTATATATGTCATAATGTTAGAGTAATTTACATAAATCTTGGGTGACCACCTAAATAGATTTTTGTTGTAATTTTATAAAGTACGCAAGATTCCAAGTGAAGACTGTAATGAAATGGTGAACATACAATGTATCTTAGTAAAGCGAACATTCAAGAATTATTGAGCTATGTAGGCTTGAAGCTAATCTTGGTCTTCCCGAACCTTGGCGACAGGACATCGTGGATTTGGGGTTTGCCGGACCACACACTCTGCTCCCTGGGGATGGGTCACTCACCTGGCGGGAACTGTCTGCCGCCCGACACCCGAATGTGCTCTCACCCTGGCGAACTTAGCCGAATATGTCCGACCTCTGTTAGATACGCTGGGCGAATCACATATCGGGGATATCACGTGACATTAGGTGCCAACCTGAAGATCCAATCCAAATGAGCGTATAACTTAAAATCCTGGGAATTTCTGTTATATGTGAGCTTCGAGACTGCAAGGGGCGGAGCGAGAAGTTTCCTCGTGGACTGAAGAGCGAGGAGCTGGACATTCTGCCTGCGATTCTAGTCGAGTCTAGTCTGAGGTGGACTTGGAAAGTTGGCTTCTCTCGCCAACTTCCGTTGTACGATTTCTGGCTGTCAGCTTGCCTTGCTGGAGCAAGCTTATCATGGCGACGCCGCCAGTAATGCGATGACACACATGTCAGACCAGAGATGCCTGTAGCCGACTTGTGAGATAATCTCACATATCGTGAGTCCGCTCCAGTCACCGCAGACATCATATGCAGGACTGCAATGGTAACTTATTACGACCAAGCCATCTGATTGTGCATTCCGTGAAACAGAACCCATAAATGACTTTGAGAGGATAGATCCATGTTCTCACTTTGTAATTGTAAAAACCCCTGAGCTAGCGGCATAATTTGCCAGAACTAATTATTTTCGAATGATATATTGTTCATTCGTGGCGCCCATGATTGTCTTTTTAACTGTAAAGTCACATTATTATGATGCCTTTGTCTGAGGTCGTCATAACTTGTATTTTTCATTGTTTCCAGTTGTCATTATTTCTTGCATTTTGTTCCTGAGATATATTTAAAAGTAAATATACAATTGTTTGCTTGCTCATGACAGCTAATTGTACCTCTGAGCGTTGCTTAGATGATTTTACCAATTTGTGTTAATGTTGACGGTAAATTCGCTCAGACTTGTAATCGCCAGTGATAAGAAAATAAATGTCATCTTGTGACAATTTTTCCTAAATTCCAACTAATGTCGAGATTCTTGCAAAATTAATAAAGTTTCACTCCTTCAAAAAAATCAAAATTAAAAATCCACAATCATTAACCATAAAGGTATGAAAGATAATTGTAACGTAGTTTGCCCACCAAGGCACCCACTACAATAAACAATTATAATATATGTTTATAAAGAAGTTGGAAAATATGTTGGTTCCATTTTAAGTTTCTATGTTATACATGCAGAAATTTCATTCAACTTCATTCATATATTGTTTTTCTTCAGACCTTACATTAGAGTTGCCATTTTCCATTTTTGTGATAAGTAACTGTTCCTTTTGTATATGAAACATTAGTTTATTTACAGTGAACTTCTTGTTTAGTTTCTTTATTGTATACGTTTTGTCTGAGTGTTTACTGGTGAGCCTTTATGAAGCATTTTCATTATCATCTCATATGAGTTGGAGATCATTTACATACACTGCTGTTTGTAAAAATTGCAACAGTCAGAAGAAATGCTCTGAAACATTCCAGAATTGGAGATTGTGTAGATCAGTGAAACCATAATACGTGATTAATATTGTAGAGAGATGGCATGCATCATGTACCACTGCTATCATTGCCTGCACATTTGCCTGAAATGTCATCCATCGAACTTGTCTGAGATATGATTGGTCTGCTACTTGTTCATTCTAGTCCTCTTGTAACTACTTTAAGAGGATTTGTGTTCACACAAACCATATGGTATATCCAGACTTTCTTTAATTCGATGCCACAATGCCTCGGGGCTCTGATTGCAGCTCGTGGTGGCTTTACATCATACTGAATTCTTATTGTCAGTGTGTATGTACAGTTCTTTAATTCTAATCATTTGTGTATTGTCACGTCCATAATCACCAGAATAAATTTCGTTGTAACCACATGTCTCCTTCTTGGTGCTGCAATTTTCACAAACAGTAGTGTATATTAGGAGCAGAACGAGGTGAATAACCATGCTCTATTCTGAATTTATAACATCACATGTATTTACAACTTCACATATAAACCTGCGATACCACTAATAATACTATAGTGTTTTGTTTTACAAAAGAGAATTTCATTATCATAGTCAGCATAATTAAAGGCCTTATCCAGATTGGAGAAGATCTTAGGGAAATTATTTTTTTTTATTCATTGTTTTAAACATATTGTCTAAAAAGTAAAAAAAATTGCAGATCCTGCCAAAATATCTTTTAGTTAAACAGACTGTTTCCTCTTCTTCTTCTTTACTGCTTTTCTCCAACATTTTAGGTTGGCTGCCTTCGATGAGTTTTACACATCATTGGCATGGCCAAATTTGGAGCTATGTTTTTACAGCCACATGCCCTTACTGACACCAAGCATTTTATACCCACCTCCAGGTTGTACTAAGTACTAGTGTACTAGTGAAGTATTGAAGTTTATCTGTAAAATGTGTAACTATGTTCAATGTGTGGTAAGTGTATTTTTTGTTTGTAAAATGTGTATTTTATGAGGTGCAGATTGGGTACCATCCCAGCATTCACCTTAATGGTTGCAGAAAACCTTCTAAAAACCACAGTCAGAATGGCTGGCACATGGGGCTCCTGCCTGGTACATTGTACCTCCCTGATCCAGTGTACATCACTTCAGTACACTGAGCCACACTGGCGGGCTGTAGTAAGTAAATCATTATCATGTATGGTAGATATTTGACAAACTGTTTCTTACACTGATTTTGCAAATATCAATAAAAAACTGAAAGAAATGGTGTAGGTCTGTAGGTCTCAACCTTTAACCTGATAAAGTGTTTTTTGTTTAGTTAAAGCTTAAGTGAATCACAAAAAACTACAGTCTTCAAAAGAGCCGTTACAAATATGACTGATAAATATGCCATTACTGGTGATGAAATGATTCAGTATGGAGGAAAAAACCTCAGCATCACCAAAAGCCTTCTAATTTTCAGTGATTTAATGCTTTCTTCAGTTTCATTTTGGCTGGTAGGGAGTAGAGGCTGTAGTGTCTCATTTGTTGAGACTGCATGACTTTTTCAAGTGAGAGCAAGTAAATCATTAAGAATGAAATAGTGCAGACCTAACATCATCAGCATTAAGGGAATAGCAAAAAAGTTAGCCATGACTGACTGACTTGAAATGCTTTAGAACCATGGATATTAATGCCTGGTTTTTCCTGATGTACATTGCTCATCAGTAATAACTCTGCTGGTAAATAGAAACATGGGACTTCTAAGATGCTCATTTTGCCTTGAGCGATAATAGCACAAATCCTGGACAAGTTCTGAATGAATTAGGAAATGGGGGAGAACTCTGAAATTATTCCCAAAACAGTAAACTGAAAGAGCAGAGAGCTCTAGAGAGATTTGAGTGCATTCTGTTTGCTGGAGTGGTTCAATTCTGTCCAGGTGGCAAGCTTTGTGCTATTCTTTGCCAAGACTTTGATAAATTATCTGAATCTGTTCACAGATGGTCAAAAGTAGATCCTCAATCAACTTCTACCAAAGTCAGAACAATGATAAAAATTAATCCGAGTTTGGCACTGATGACCGACATTACTAGTGCCTAATGGTGTCATGTGCCTGGAGATGAGGCTGACTACCTGATTATTGGTTTTCATGAAGTGTTAAATGGTTGATAAAGATTCTTGATGCCAATAAAGTAATGTCAATTTAATATTTTATTAATCCATTTAGCACACATCTTAACATTTCAAACAATTTATTAATAAAAATTTGACCACCAACTATGGCCATTTCAATCCATAAATTAGATAACAATAATCTAAGAAATGTTAAGGTACCTGTGTCAATAATGAATGTCTGTTTTTACCTCTTCAGTGACCATCAAGAAGCAGTTAATAAAATCAAATGATGGAAACCTATGTTTTTTACAAGTTTAATAGACATTGTGTCTCATACCTCACCATATGGTACAAAAGCAAAGGTGTGTATGGATGAAGGATAGTAGAGACCTCATGTGAACAGTGGATTAAAAGCCAAACTTCCTGAAATGCAACACTACTGACAGATGATAGTATTTAAGGCATGACCCCAAAACAAGCAAGAAAGCGTGGATGGGTGAGGTCCAGGCTTATCTAAACAAACAAAGGTTAGGAGTAAAAAAATTTTGAATGGGTATTGTTCAGCTACTGTTTTGATAGTCATAGCCACATTAATAGGAAATTTATTTTTGTGTGGTCCACATTGAAATTTGCTACATACTGCATCTTTCTGTAATATTTTGCTGCAAATAAATCTGTTCAGCACACTCACAGTATAAAAAGTAATGGTCCTAGTCTCTGCATGGCAATGCTTGCCCACATGCAACCAAAGCTGTGCACAAAGTGCTGGACAAAAGAGTGATTGTTTTAGTTGCACAACTCAGTCCTACTTACTTCACAGCCTTGATCCACACTTTCCTGATTTTGCTCCCACTGGTTACGTTCTGTTTCTGTGATCAATCACTCTATTTTATGGCAAGATATTTACACTTCAAGCCTTCAACAAGCAATTCTGACCCACCCCACAATCATCTAAAATCTTTAGTTTTTATATGTGTACCTAATAAGTTGATACTTTTTGGAATTACTCTTCATTCCATGCAGACCAACCCATTTAGATATTCTATCCAGGTCGCCCTATAACTGTTCACAATCTTCACATGTTTGATCCTATTATATACCATTATGTCATCTGCAAACAACCTAAATTCTGACTGTAAACCAGCAACACAATCATTCATTAGAATAATGAATAGCAATGGTCCCAATACACTTCCTGTGACACTCCCATATTTGCTTCCACCTTTTTTGATAATGTTTTTCTGACTCTAACACTTTGCTTTCTGGCATTTAAGAATTGCTCTACCCAGCAAGTAACTTTTTCATCCAATCCAATAGCTTACAGTTTATTTATAACCATTTTACTGCTGTCAAATGCCTTAGAAAGATCTAGTGCTACACTATCAACTTGGTTTCCCTTGTCAAATAAATATTTCTTCACCCTTTTTTTATCACCATAAACTCTTCCTTCTTCACCTCCACTGTACTTGTGCCATCCTTCCATTTGACGAACTTTCCCTTAAATATCTATTTAGTGCCTTTTTATTATCATACCTCTTTCCCCCTTCTATTTTGGCCACTGGTTAAATTAATCCTTTAATACCCATCAGAAATGTGATTACTTATAGCTTCAGTTATCTGATGTCCCGCAAGATTTTAATCAGGCTTTATTAGAAAGTTACGCAACATGTTTGATACCCTCATGTTCTGCTCTAACACTTGTGTAAAACCTCCTTCCCTTACTAAGGTGTTATTAATTTTTTTTCCTACCCAGAATGACCATTCTATGCTCATCTCTGAACTGTGAATATGAATTTAGTTTCTCTACAAGAATCTCATCTTTATCATTCATTCTTCCTCTATGGTAAGCAGCCAACACCCTGATTTTTTCTTTTTTATCATCACAAAAATCTACCCCTAGTAATTCCTGGTCATGATCTATGAACACTAGAGAACTGCAGTAATCTTTGCTTATCTGTATGAATACCCTTCCACCAATTGCTCCTCTGTCTCTGCAGTACACTCTGTAACCATCAAGGAAAACCTCCTTGCTCCTTCTTTTAACCAAGACTGTACCCCCATAATCACTTGTGGTTCATGTATGTTTATTAACTTTGCAAATTCTATCACTTTGTTCACTATACTTCTACAGTTCACCAATAACACTCTTATTTTTGGCTTTGTGATATTTTCAGCAATAACCATTGTCTTTCCTGTTGTACCCTCATCCATTATTATTTCAACAGCTTCATCTATTTCTTCAGTATTTCTGTTCTTCCCCACAGCGCTTTTACAATCAGTATCCCATTGATAATTTATTTTTAACCCTTCACCAGTAGCCCTTAATCTAAAAAAAGGCACAGTCCTGACCCCTTCATTATTGGAAGTGGGCTCCCTTACAGCTTTAGCTAACAACTCAGGAGGTACTCCTTCCCATCTTCTATTTATGTGTAGGCCATGCCTAGTGAAACCCCACCTATCAATCATGTTTACAGGCACAACCGCAAAAACATAGCTAGTGCCTCTTCCAAGCAGCATCTCTGTTTCCACATTTACCCACCTCATAGCGTGGTTCAACTGTGGCCGATCATGGTGACTTAGAACCTGCATGAGTCCCGCCCTGATATGCTGTCTTCCTTCCTCAAGTCACTCTCTATATTATTACTTGTGTTCCTATCTGTACCATTCTATCACTATCACTATCATCGTTAGTGAAATCCCTACAAAGTGATCCTATAACATCTATTACCTGCTGTAATGTTGCACTGGGTTTGAAAAAGCTTGTGACCTGGTAACCTATGCCTGATTAATCTTCCAGAAGAGTGCCTTCACAGGGATGCATTTAGGTTTTGTGGGCCCCTAGGCTATACATGTGGTGCGGGCCCCTGTCGGCAGTGGGGTAACAATTTATGGACAACCTTTCTTTTAGCTCTACCACCTCCCAGTCAATCAGGGGCCCCTCTGGCTTTGGTGCTGGCCCCCTCTTTGTGATGGTGGCCCCCGTTGTGGTGCGAGCCCCTAAGCTACAGCCTAGGTAGCTTATGCTTAAATGCATCCCTGTGCCTGCACCTCTCCCATGGCTACTACCTAGTTGCAGAACCTTTTTCATCCTATTTTTTCGTTCCATGCCCCTATTCTTGCTAGCCTACTGCACCTTACCTACTACAATGTAATTCCAGAAAAATCAGTGGTAGAACTGGAAACTGTTCCCAGTTTCTTAACATGCTACTCACATAGCTAATAATTAATTTGTAACTGTTAAGATATTAGACAACAGTTGCTTATTTCATTTGAAAAGCATTGTTACTGGTTAGAACTAATAATTAACAGTGTATTTCACCAGGAAAGGATAAACCACTAAGTAAAAATAACTGCAGTGAAATAAAAGGTTTTGACTAGTTTCATTTGGAATTCTATAGTTATAAAGTTTTTAAAAAGTTATATTTTACAGAAATTTTATCTACTCAGTAACATTATAACTTACAAATATGCAACATAATAATTCTAAGAAAAATAAAATTCTTTTAATGTATCTCTTACAAATTCAATAACAATAATAAACTGACAAAATAAATGCTGCATAGACAATAACTAACACACAAAATCAGAAATATGTATTAAATTTAGTGTAGCAATACAATGCATGTATCAAACAAGATAAATTTGTATTACAAGTGTCACAAGAAATTACTCAGACTTTAGGATGTTGCATAACTTTTTACTTAACATAAAGTATTACTAATTTTATCAGCATCAATTTTACGTATCACTATGATATATAACATCTCTCTGGAAATTCTTGTATTGTGACCAGCAAAAGACAAGAAAAAATGGTCATATACTTGTTCTACTCAGTTTACTGTCAGTTCATATGTAGAAATTACAATAAATTAAATAATAAATAACTTAAAACAATAGAACTGCAGTTAAATTAAAGCTACCAATGCTTAAATTCAGAATATAAAAATTGTAATATTTGTACCAGGATTCTGTCTGTTCTCTCATCAAGAAAAATACATCTTTCCAATCTCTGTGTGTTCATTTCGTTCACATTTGCATGGAAAAGGTGACTTTCAAACTATTCCATACTTGATTTCAGGGTTTGAAAATTTTTAATAAGCTCCCCTTTTATCATTATTAATTTTTATGTCTGTTGTTTAATATATAATTCAATAAAGGTTTCTTTACTTCCTGTTTCACTCTCTCACTCCTGGTTCTCTCTTCTTGCTTGCTTCTCACCCAAGGTGACTTTTACTGTTACAATTTGTTATTTACAAAAGTGCCCCACAGTAATTTTAAGTGCTATTATAGTTACAGTACAAAGAGAGTAAAAAGAGAAAGAACAGAAATAGCTGTTATTTACATTTAAGAAGGACGAATTACTACATCCAGTAAATGTATCAAGTTTTGAAATCTTTTTGAGGACAGAAGTAAAAGAAATTGTTTTCAACATTAGACAGTGCAGTAACAGCAAGGCGTGATAGATATATGGACACATAACTACTGAAACTTTAGCCTCATGAGGGATCTCACTTGAAAATCTTATTATTTTACAGGCCATTTCACAGTGCAAAGCAGTGACATTCCATTATGAGTCTATGAAGCAGTCTTCTTTCCTGTATGATTAAGTGTAAAATTTCAACACCGATAACCAAGTACTTAAGAGAAGAAATTAATACCATAATAACAAAGTGATTCAAAGCCTGACAATCACTTCTATCCTTTAGATGTGATAAATACTAAAATAAGAAAGAATATACACAAGCTGCATCTGTAAAGAGTGAAAGGTAACTTTCGACCTTGAAAATTGATCAACTATTATAAATAGCTAATACCGTTTAGCTAATACTTTTAGCATCTGAGAAGAGATTTAGATTACTGGATGTTAATTGGATGAAAACTTAATATTGATGGCTATAGCCATCTTTTATTTTCCATAGGTGGCTTAATAGGAAGTTATTTCTCAATGAAAAGGAATCCTAAGGATTTCAAAACAGAAACACATATTTCTTTGCTTTATTTGTTTTAAAAGCTAAGGTATAGCCTTAAAACATGATTTTGAAATCCTCTGGAACTTTTGATATGCTGTTTTAAAAAGATTTTGCTCACTTGTTATGTTTTTTCATGGCATATTGCTTATGTCTGTTAGATTTTTTACTATTGGGCCTAGATGTGTTTCCACATAATTTGCCAGTGCTTGACATTTTGCTCTGGTACTCACATCTCTTGAACTTCCCCAGATTATTGCACCATTTAAGTTGAGTTTCTTTGAAATTGCAAGGGAGTTGTAAAGATCTGCCTGTAACAGAGAAACATGTTTTTGCTTATTGAAAAATAAACTGATATCTCGGCAAATAGAAAATTATTAGTGATCAAGTCAATATTCCTTATAATTAGGTGACGAGTCTACAGTAAGACCATTCATAATTGAAATTAATAAATTCTTTGTACGTTCAATATCAAAAAACTTTTCTGAAGATTGCAATTAATCAGATGTTTTTACTTGCTGATATTTATTTGTCAATCTTACCACTACTCAATGTATTAGTAGTAGTATTATTTTATTTGTCCTCTAAATCCTATACACGTGCATTATACATAATGATATAAAACATGCCATTTATAAGTTAAGATGTTTACATTGACATATTTACATTAAATTATTTCAGTTAGTACATTTCAAATATTCTTCTACAGAGTAAAAGGAGTGGTATTGAATATATGACATCAACAATTTCTCAAAATGCTTCATTTCTGATGTTGCTTTTATATTATGGGGTAATTTATTAAAAAACTTAATCCCTATGTGGAATGTTCCATTTTGATACATTTTTGTTTTTGTATGAACAATATGGAAACCTAATTATTACCTTGTGAAATGTTCATGTACGTCAATATTTGTTTTCAGAGCTGCATCTTTACCTATGACATTATTTCTAAAAAACAGAATGGTTTCAAAGATGTAGATGCTTTGTAATGGGAGAATATTCATATATTTAAATAAGGGTCTACAAGATTCCCATGTTTTGTGATTTGTCATTATTCTTATTGTCCTCTTCTGAATTCTGAAAGTACTTAGTGCATCTGATGACAAATCCCAATATATAATTCCATATTTTATTTGTGAATGAAATTGGCAAAGTATGCATTTTTCAAAGTTTCTTTACTAGTGGTTAATTTTAAAATACGTAATGCATTACAGGTTTGATTTAGTTTAGAGTTCAAATATTGAATATGTCTATTCCATTTAAGATCAGATTGAATCCATAAACCTAAAAATTTCGAGTCTAACCTGTTTGCTAAAGTCTGATTGTTTAAAGTAATATTTGGGTTGGCAGGGTTCCTGTTTTGAGCAATATGGAAATTTGCTGCAATGGTTTTATCACAATTTATTATTGAATGGCTGTTTTTGGACCATGCAGATAGTTGTTTAGTGGTTTTATTAATACTTTTCTGAAGAACTTCTTCATTTAACCTTTGATTAAAAGTGTTGCATCATCTGCAAAGAGAATATTATCATGTGACTCGGCACTTTCATTTATGTCATTGATATACAAAAGAAACAGGAGGGATCCAAGAACTGAATCCTGTGGATTACCATGTTTAATACTTCTAATGCCTGATACATGCTCTCTGATTATTTCACTTTGTGTGTCCTTACATTTTAAGGTGACAACCAGTTTCCTTCCAACAAGGTATGATTTGAACCATTTGTATGCAACACCCCTGATACAATAATGATAAAGCTTAGACAGAAGATTTTATGATCTACCAAATCAAAAGCTTTAGACAAATGTAGAAATATGTCAGTTAATTTCTCTTTTTTATCAATTATTTTTTATATACTGTTTGTGCAAGCATAAATAGCTATCTGGGTTGATTTCCCTGTTCTAAATCCATGTTGTGAATCGGATAATGTATTATTTTTGTTGATAAAACTTATTAACTTTTTATACATAATTTTCTCTAGTATTTTTGAGATTGCAGATGGGATGGTATAGTTATCCAGTTTATCTGTTTCTCCCTTCTTGTGTATCAGAATAACTTTTGCTAGCTTTAGTATTTTTGGGAAAGTACCAGATTGTAATGAACTATTACATAAATGTGTTAGTGATCGAATTATGTATCTAGCACATTTCTCTAGGATTTTATCGAGAATTCCATCAATTCATGCACAAAATTTATTCTTTAGTTCTTTTAAGGCAATGTCAATTTCTTCCTTTAGGACATTATCAATAAAAAGTGATCCACCACATGTTCTTATCTTATTATCCCCTAGTTTTTAATTATATTTAATTTTTTTACATAGTTTTTCAGGAATACCAGTAAAATAATCATTTAAATGATTTGTTACTCCAGTTGGGTCACTAATTACATCATTGCTAAATTTTAATTAAATATTTTGGTCTAATTCTTTAATTTTACCTGTTTCCTATCTTATTACATCCCACATAGCTTTGCTTTTGTTAGTGGAGTTATAAATAAATCTATCTATTATTTACAATTTTTTTGGATTGTTTTATAATTTATACCTGTATTAGGCAGAATTTAATCTGAGACTGAATAAAATGCCACATATAAAGCTCATATACAAAAATATAGATCAAAATTGCACCACTGCATTACATACATGCAAGGTATGAAAAGTTTTTGGCCTCAACCACAAACTACAATAGAATCAGCAAACTACAAAACTGAAAATTTCATTAAAATTTCTTGAAAATATAGGTAAATTCTCTCTATAGGTAAAGAATGTTTTCTTACTCCTTTCAATAAATTATCACAAATTAGAATAATCTGTGGATCAAACTGTGGTTGAGGACAAAAGGTTTTTAGATTTTTTTTTGTACCGTAACCTTTCCATCACTACTGTGTATACATCATATCAATGGATGTTATTGTGTGGTTGTGAGATTTGTGCCTTTATTCTGTTTTTGATATGTGGAAATGAATAAATTATTTGGAGAATTGCAAGGTGTAGGGAATTAAAAAAAAAGAGAGATAACTGTCTTCCACACATACTCATTGTTGTCAAAATCTGCTAACTTGCCCACAAAGTGGTTTGGTATAGTAAGAATTCACATCCCTACTATACCACAATTTCTAGAGGTACGACACTCTAATGCAAACTGTGACTCTTGACCTTGCCAGCATTCATTTGCTTACAAGTTCTTCAGTTAACCCCATACCAAGACCACAGCAAAACTCTTCACCGAGGATCACTTATTGCCATTATGAGAATAGATTAGATATATTCACTTTGATCCCATGTGAGAACAGTTTCAGGGATGTGGAAAATTATGATCCACATCATTCTTAAAACCAATATTTTGAGCATTTCTATGGTCTACTTGCATCTTAAAGAAAATATCATAATGGTGGACATGCCATGAAATCCTTTCTCTTGAAACTCCCTGCGAACGTTGCAGCAAGATACAGAATGATTCTTGAATGGAGCTAGTGCTCATCGTGGGAACGTATGGGTGTCAGATAATTATTAACTATCCTCTCTGCTAGCTTTGTCTACATCTCTTTTCTCTAAGGTGAACTTATTTGGACACAATGACACATGGTTCACCTGTTCCAGTGACTAGCCCGTTTAAGTACTCATGCTAAAAATTTATGTTTGTTGCATTCATTTCCTATGTCTACATATTAATTAAAAACTATCAACTAAGGCAAGCCTGTCTGACTCTTTATTCATACTACTGTGCATTGCCTTTGTACTTTTATACAACATTTCATGAAAATTATAATACAAGTACAGAATTGCACAAATTACATGTTTTGAGGATGTTTCCTGCATAGCATTTATATTTTTAGTAGAGTAAATTTGAGTAACATTACTTTCTTTCAATAGAATGAGCTAAATTTAGCAGTTCGTTTTTAGTTGGAAAAAAGATATTTATGGGTATTGTCACTTTTAATGTCCTCAGGAGAATTAACTGATCAACAGTTTTTGTTTTCCCAACAGGTCAGATTTCAGCTTTCACACTGCAGTGTAACACAGAATCCATTCAAAAAATCACAGCCAATTTAGGCTACACAGATGCATACTGGCTTGGTAACATGTTGTTGATGACATTATCAATGATCAAGTTTCAAACCCTTTCTTTACTTAGACCCTCTAAATCTCATAGTTAGTTTAGTGCTAAAACTTCTTCAATCATCTAACTTGTATTTAACTCAGGGCTACCCATACCAGGAAAGTGTATAGGCACTGCGTTTGCTACATGTTACCAGGACTTTCTGTGAAAAATTGTGTTTGATGGGTTTCTCTGTATGCCTTTGTGATACCAAGCACTAGTTTATTTTCCATATCTCAATCAGCTTCTTTACTTCTAATTTTATAATAAATGAACTGTCAAGATCATAATAGTTATCTGTTCATTTAAACTGATATGGTTAATTAAAAATTCTGGTAAGAATTATTGTATCCAAATAGGTATTTCATACTTAATGGCAAATAGCATGTATTTCTGTATTGGTTTACAAAATTAGTTCACTCGAAAAATGATGCCATTCTCTTAAATCTCAGAAGCAGAAATTTTAACTTATTTTGCTATTACTGTAGATATTGTTTTACATTTTCTAGTCCATTCTGTATCAACAGAATATTCCTCTACATTATTAAACGTATTACAAATATATAGCTAAAGTACGTTATGACTGGTTAAAGTAGATTTAAAAATTACCAAATTAGTAATATTAGAAATCATTATGCTGTTTTCTCTATTGTAAACAGAAACAAAAGGTAAAATGGTTTCAGGTGCATAGTTGACAGAAATTGATATGTATTTTTTTTATAAAAGTTAATATATTTTTTTAATTTAACAGACTCACATCAGATAGGAAATCAGGTGCATCATGGTACTTGTACCAAACATAAGGATAAACAGCAGGATTCAAAATCCTAGGAACTTTACGAGCCACCCTTCTTGCTTCCAACAATCTCCCCAACATAAATCTCACATGGTGCTCAACGGACTTTGATGACTTGCTAAGATACAATGAAGGAAATATTGCTGTACTTTCATCAAAAAGCCACTGAATCCTGAAAAACATGAAAAACAAAAATTAAGATTGCTGCTCTGATACTATTTCCTCCTTTTCAAGTTAAGTGACTACATTAATACATTAACAACTCAAAACAAACGTAATAAAAATTATGAACAAAAAATATATAGATATTTTTTACTTTTCCGAATTTCTACGCATATTGTCAACAATTTTTCACGAGATATAACAAACTGATATGTGGAATACTTGCTATTTATTGGAACAAGAATTTTGAGATTAATTCAAAAATGTTTGTTAATGATACATACACTGTCAGAAATACTGTAAGAATTTTTAATGCTGTGTGAGAGGAGACTTTCCCGGCATTCTGATGTAATAAAATTATCTTGGGTGTCCACCCAGATGCGACAGCTAGAAGAGACCTGACACCTGATGAGGGCAGCAGAGCTAGCTATCGAAATGTCATGTTTACACAACACCATCTGGCTACACAGGCGAGAGGATTTTATTTTTAATGCTGTTGTTGAATACTGTAAGAAATCTTTGTCAAGAAGTATTGCTTATATTATCACTACTGTCTTCAGTCAATATGTAAGTTATCTAAAGAGGTAAATATAATTGAGACCCTCAATTATAATATATATGACCCGAATAAACTGACTTTATAAATAAGTATTCTGACATGCTGAAGATGGTAACAGAGGACTCATATAGTGAAACAAATCCTTCAGGTGTGACCTGAGATGTATTTGGAATCTGATTACTTAGTTTCACACACCGTTTAATTTGTTGTTGATATTTTATAAGCTCTATTTGGATAATTCAGCAAGGAAGTATGACTGTTACATGGTAAAATGCAATCCAGGGAAATGAAAAGTCCCCAGCTTGATTCACAGCACTAATCATTAACCTGGCCTTCTCAGCAAAGCTTGCTTGCGAATGTGAAGTAGTTTGTGATTACCTATGGTTTTGATTTTATGTTAAGCTGTAGGTTTGATTTACACTATAGAGTTTATGGATTATATTAAGCCACAGTAGGTTCAGATTATGTGAAAGTTCAACAACAAATCATTAAGATGACACATAATTTATATTTTTAGCATGTCAGTGCTTCATCAGCAGTAGGTAGTTAAGAATCAAAGCCATACACAATGTTTCAGAGATCACTTCATTGAGTTAGTCAGGTCACCTTATAATTATGGTGAACTACAGTGCTTTCCACTGGGATGTTACCAGTATCTTGTATCTACAGAGAAAGGTGTGTACACGGAATACAATGGGGAGAGAAAATTTTCCAGATTACATACATTCACACGATCAAGGCATGAATAACATCCTGCATCATCAATTGCAGCGCTCAAACATGACACAATCTTTCATGTTGACTGTAAATGTATCACAAGATATTAGTGATCATTTTGCATACTCATCAGCATACATTTCATCACAATTGATACGTTAACAATAAGATTCTCTTTTTTAGGTAAGGGTGTCAGGGATTGGAATGAGTTACCAAGAGAAATGATGAATAATTTACCAAAAACGCTGAAAGAATTTAAAGATAAAATTTGTAGAGTGCAAATGTAGGTGGGTGCAGAATAGGGGGAAGATAGGGGTGTAGGGAAATTGCCACCGGAGCCTGTGCTCCATTGCAATTAAATTAAATTAATTTTATTTTTTAAAAAAAAAAACTTTTCAAATGATATTTTATAAGAAATAATGTTTCATTACAAATTTTTATGTGAACTCAAGGATTCACATATACCAAATGTTAATTTAACTTAATTGCAATGGAGTGCATACTCTGGTGGCAGTTTCCCTACACACACATTTTGCCCCTTTCCTGTAGCCACCTACTTTTGCCCTCTACAAATTTCAACTTTAAATTGTTTCAACGCCTTTCATAAATTATTCATCAATTCTCTTGGTAACTTATTCCACTCCCTGACCCCTTTAACTACAACAGAAAATCTTTCCCACACCCTTGTGCCTGAAATTGAGTGCCAGCTTGTAGTTATGGTCATTTTTTCACTTTCATGCCTTACTTTTAATTCCTACGCCAATATCTTTTCATGCCTCATCACCAATATATGCCTTGTACACTCCCATGTCTCTCTTCACCCTCCTCCTGTCTTCCATTGAATCGCACTCCAGCTCTTTTCTCATATTGGTTACTGATTTTGTTCTGCGGTAATTTTCAGAGACAAATCTAGCAGCCCTTCTTTGTACCCTCCCAAACTCCTGTATTTGATACCCAAAATGTGGCTCCCAAACTATACCACCACATTCCAGCAATGGTATGACCAAAGTTTGGTGACCCAATTCCTTTACTTCTCTTGTACATCCCCTCATCATCCTCTCCAACAAATGGAGAATTTTGAAACTTTTTCCTACTTCCTGTCCAATGTGTCCTGCTCAGTTAAGCTTGGTATGCCAAGATATTTACATTTCAAGTCTTCAACAAGAATTTCCCCACCTTATAATCATAATCAACCTTTAGTTTTTTTAACTGTATATCTAATAAGCTGACTCTTCTTTGCATTTATCTTCATCCCTTGTTTACCAACCTAGGTAGATATCCTGTCCAGATCACCTTGCAGCTGTTCATAGTCCTCTACTGTTTTGGTCCTTTTATATAGCATTGTATCATCTCCAAACAACCTAACTTCTGATAGTAATCCACCAACACAATCATTCATTAGAATAACAAATAGCAATGGTCCAAATATGCTACCCTCTAGCACCCCCATTTTTACTTCCACTTCTTTTGATACAGCATTTCCTACCCTAACTTTTTGCTTTCTAACTTTTAGAAATTCTTCTACCCAGCAAATACTTTCTCATCTTTTCCAATAGCTTTTACATTACTTACCACCATTTTATGGGTCACTCTATCAAAGACCTTTGAATGGTTTGGTGCTATACTATCAGTTTGGCCTCCCTTGTTGATTTCATCTGGACTATGTTGTATATATTCTACTAACTAAGGTGTGCATGAATATTCTTGCCTAAAGCATGTTGCCGACTTGAAAACGACTTAGGCTCCTCATATATATTTATTACCTACCACTGATGTCAAACTGACTGGCTCATATTTTTTTTTTTTTATTTACCGGTACCACTATGACACATTTTCAGTCCTCTGGTATGCAGCAAGTATCCACACTCAATTTAAATAATATTTCATGATAAGTTACAATGTCACATCCATCTATCTTTAACACATCTGTAGTAATATTATCTATACCTGCCCCTTTATGTTTTGTCAGCTTTCTCCATTCCTTCATGATGTCTGCATCCTTGTCTACCTCTCTTATTGGTAAAAGTTTTCATCTAAGCACATTGCACCAACTGGTGCAACTTCTTAGGTTGTTTCTGGATGCCAAACTAGACCTACTCTTATGAGGTGCTTGTGATAGTAAATATTCTAAGTATAGATATACAAAGGGGTAAGCAAAATAAACTGAAGTGATATTGTAGGAAGTGGAGTTTTTGTTGTACCAGTTTCTGCCACATGGAGCGTATTCTCCTACTGTTCGAGTAAGTATATTAACCCTTTGACTGCTGTAGACGCGTTAACGCGCGTGGATACTACTGTGCCCAGGTGCTCTAGACGTGTTTACGCTCGCCCTTGTCCCTTCCGTCAGGTGCTCTGGACGTGTATACACGCGCCGCCTTGCCGCCCTGTCAGTGCTGTGGACGCGTTAAGTCGTCCTGTCGCCTGGGTCCCTATGTGCTCTGCACATGTTAACGTGCAAGCCAATTAGCAGTCAGTTCCGGTAGCCGTATTTCCACCCCGGTTGGTTAATTGCTTTCCAACATTCGGCCCGTGAGTATTTGCCACTGCGATCTTATTTGTGTTGCTAGTTTTCACTGAATAAATTTCTCGCCTTCATGTACAGAGGAAGAAATCATGGAGATTCTTACTAGAAGTGACTGTGAGAATGATCTCTTTGATATGGATGATAGTGATGACCCTTCGATAGGTTCTCAAAGTAATAGTTCTAAGCTGTGTACATCAGCTAGTGGAAAACAACCACCTGCCTCCACAAGAGGTGAAAATTCTTCAGAAACTGAAGCTTCAGATAGCGAGAGCTAAATATGTGGAAAAAGAGGACGCTTTATTGACAGGTTTGACTGGAAGAAAAACGATTCTCATCTTTTTGTGTATGCGTTTCACGATTCAGCTGCAGGACATAAATATAGATTAGGTCAAAATTCCAGCATTCCATCATTTTCCTAATATTTTTAACAGATCTTATGAAATATTTTGTTGAAGAAACAAACAGATTTTATTTGTACACAAAATCAAATACGCCAGAATCAGTTCACTAGATTTTCAAGGTGGAAGGATTTTCTAGGAGCCATTTTAGAAATATTATTCATATTGAAAATTCAAAAATTAACACGCCAATGCATAGATGCGTTGGATGTTTGAAACAGAAAGTGCGTCCAGAAACCAGGTACAAATACAGAACATGCAATATACAGTACCACTGTGTGTTGTGTCATGTTTCGTGGCTTATCACACGAAAAAGAAATATTAACCATGGGTAACTGCACTGTAATAACTACATTACATTTATACACCTCTAAAACTAAGTGAAATAATATATTTTTAACTTCGCCAGTCCAAAGCCCGGATAAAGAAGGATGGAAAATATATGCAGAATTTGTGAAAGGTATTCGAACATTTAACTTCGAAATTTTCTCCAGATGAATTACTGCGCTAACAAACAAAAAAACACATTTTAGTTGCTGTAATATCTATTTAATATATGAAGTACCTGCATCTTTGTCTACGCGGACATTCACTTTTAGAGGAACACTAAATCGAAAAACTTTAGATGTCAGAGTAAGTACATTTATTTTGTATCTGGGGTTTCAAAACGCAGAGCTACAGCGGAAGGCCGTCACACACAAAGCTCCAGAAATATTCAGCACACAGCACGTCGGGTCGCGTGCCGAACTCAGCAGCGCAGGAATCGGCCGACCGCGGTCTCTCAGCGCAGGTAAACAGCTTAGGCGACAACAAAGGAGCACCCAGCGAGGGCTCTGTCGGGCGATCCGTAGCAGTTAAAGGGTTAAGTATTGTTGCAAGAGAGGGTATAGGGAAAAAGTAAAGTGTATAATGTTTATAATCTTATGAGAGATTATCTGCTGTTTTGTGATCTAATCATTTTTGCGACTGCTGATTCTAGTGAACAGTGTGTAGCCATGAAATTTTGTTTCTTGTTTGGAAATCAGACACAGAAACTCCTGGAATATAAAAGTAAAAGCGTCCTATAGGAATGGGGCTACGGGTTGAATGGTTTCCCCTTAAGTCAACAGATGACCTATCTCTCTCGGGAGAGCCTTCAACAGCTTGAACTGACAAAATGTCACAAAAATTCTGAAAATCATTCTAAAAAGATTAACGACATACCATTGAAGAATTTATGGAGTTGTCTGAAGTGACATCAAGCTCAGATTAGTGGATTTTAACTGAAGATTTGGGAATGAGAAGGGTAGCTGCAAAACTGGTGCCTTGATTGCTGAATACACTGCAAAAACAAGGTCGCTTGAAACAATGATGTGCTTTGAAGGAAGAGCACCAAAAAAATCCATCTTTATCGTCGAGGTTATCACAGCTCACAAATAATGGTGCTATGAAATGAATAATTTCTTTATTTAACTCATTATTTAACAACGTTTCGGCAACTGTCTCTGCTGCCTTCATCAGGTGGGCTATCAACACTGGTCCATCGTACTCGAGCCATCTCGGACAGTGATAGCCTGCAAGAAGAATTAAGGCATCTATGGCAGGTTTTCAAACAAAATGGTTATTCAGAGGAGCAAATTAAACAGGCATTTCTCCACCAGAAACCGAGATTGACACCTGAACAAGAAAAGTCTCCAAACTCCGTTGCAGTGTTACCTTATGCCTAGAATACTTCTGGGAAGATTGGAAGGATTCAAGCACGATATGAAATAAGGAGTATCTTCCATCCACCATCGAAGATACGAAATATGTTATGCATGGTGAAAGACGGCCTCGGCCTTCGAGTCCCGGGAGTTTATTCAATCCCGTGCGAATGTGGCAAAATATGCATCGGCCAAACCATTAGAACTATCGAGGAATGCCGCACCAAGCACCAACGATATCTGCGGATGCTACAGTTGGACAAATCCGCTTTAGCTGAACATGCCGTGGAAAATTTCCACAACATAAACTTCGACAAGACCTAAGTATTGGCATCGTATTTCTGGGATTCTGTAATTATAGAATCGCTGGAGATACGACTAAATACCAACAACATCAACAGAGATGGTGGTCTCTTCTTGAGCGAAGCTTGGGAGCCAATCGTTCAAGATCTGAAATTGTAGCGTGTTAGACACAGTCATCTGGATCCCGTCTGAGCCTGATTGACGCGTCGACCAATGGGAGAGCACGATTTCAGATGTTTGATCTACCGATCTGGTTGAGGTGTTATGCGGCACCTGAACCGAAGTTCATTCCCGCCACCCCGACCACACCATGCTATCATACCACTTCACTACGCCCCCGCCGCAGAATTGGGCTCTTCCGAATCACCCGAAATTACAGCAAGGACGGTGAGCAAGGCGCGTTTCGCCACCCTCTTATAGGGTGCCCACGGGGAAGCACGCGGAGCTAGTGCCAACCACGGACCAGGCCGAAAACCCTTCCAAAACCTGGCCGTATAGCATATACCTCTCTGTGGTTCCTACGCGCAGTACCCGGCCCACCCGTACTCCGCAGGGCGGGCGGAAGCCGAAGCGACCGGGGATGGGAGAGCAGCGGAAAGCCTCTCCGGCAGCGGGAGTAGTTCCGTGTTGGCATCCGCTAAGTCTAGATGTGCGACAAGGAAAGTGCTCGCCGCGCTGTCGCGTCGGGCGAGTCGAGTGCCCCACCGCACTCGGCTTTGCCGGCGGCAGTAGCGGCCACGTTGACGACCCGGCTATCGGAAACTGACTTGGCAACGGATATGAATCGGACGGCTACGGAACATGGTACGACGACCTGGCAACCGAACTTGGACTCGTGTATGGATACAACTGACACCGTTCACACAACGCCAACGACAACCGGGCCTGCCCAAGGACACGATTCCCGTGGAAACAAGCGGTGCACCTCACCGCTCCTCTGTGGTAAAGCGAAGTTGTCGAGGAGTGAGAAGAGAGCCAGCCACAGTAAAATCAGATCCCTGTGTCGCAGCTCGCCACCACCAGCAAAGACAAAAAGGCGGGAAAAAAGAAGATTATAGGTGCTTTCTCTTTCCCAGAACCATCCGCCACACTGCAGTTTCGTGGAACATCTACGACCAAACACCGAAAAGCGAGCTCAGCCGGAGATAAACCGGACGGCGAAGGGTTCACGCAGGTGCGACGCACGAACAAGCCTCCGCCGACACTACGACGTGCTGTACCAGGAAGGACCTGAGCAGCATCAGCCGCAGCAGCAACAACAGCAGCCGCAGCAGCAACAACAGCAGCCACAGCAGCAACAACAAGAGCCGCAGCAACAACAGCAGCAGTTGCAGCAGCTAATACAGCCACAGCAGCAGCAACAACAGCAGCCGCAGCAACAACAACAGCAGCAGCAACAGCAAATACAACAACAACAGCAGCAGCAGCAGCAGCAATCTAAGTATTTGATTCCTCCTATTGTGGTACAATTTCAAAACAGTTATAAGGAACTGTACCAAATGATCAAAGGCACTCTGGAAAATCAACCCTTCCAAGCCAAGTCGGCCGGAGGCGATAAGGTCAAGCTAACCTTCAGTTCGACCGACCACTACCTTAAGGTGACCGCAGCGTTGCAGAGGAAGGGCATACCCTATTATACCTTCCCTTCTGCTGCCGAGAAGATACTGAAGGTCGTCCTCCGAGGGATGCCCTCAACCTTGCCAACTGATGATATCAAGGAAGAGCTTGAAGATCTCGGACTTGACATACGCACAGTGGCCCAGCTGAAGAGACCTGGCACTTCAGACATTATGCCACTCTTCTTGGTGGTCATGCCCGACAGGCCCCAAAATAGAAAAATCTTTCAAATGGAGTCTCTTATGTCACTGCGCATCTCAGTTGAAAAACTGAGATCCTCCAATGGCCCAGTCCAATGCTTCAACTGTCAGGCCATAGGACATGTCGCTCGCCACTGCAACATGCCCTCAAAGTGTGTAAAGTGTGCAGGAGCACACTTATCAAACGATTGCACTCTAAAGAAGGGGGAGGGCAGTCCCAAATGTGCAAATTGCGGTGACCAGCATGTGGACAGCTATAAAGGCTGCATTGCCTTCAGACGGGCAAGGGACAGGCAGCGTGGGGTCGCTGCAGAACAAGCTGCCAACGCGCAAAAGCAACGCGAGGAAAAGAAAAAACAGGATTCCGGGAACACCCAGCCACTGGCTGACAAACCCACCACAGAGCAAAACCAACCACGACGGGGCGACAATAACGCAACCTCCACGACGTCTCAGAAGTCATCCAAGACATCTCAGAGGCCACCAAAGCGCCAAATCCCGCAGGAAAAGGCACAAGGACCCAATAAGAAGAAGAACAAATCCAAACCGTCAAAGAAAACAACTCCAACGCCTTCATACGCGGAGGCAACTACTAGCCAGTCGCGAGACCCTAAAGAAGCACTGCCACCAGCGGCAGAAACTCAAGACTTGCCTACTCAAGCAAGGCAAAACCACCAACAGCACCACCCACTCCCCACACAAATCAATGAGGGAGGAGCAGCTATAGATCGTCTGTTCGACATTGTAGGGTCGCTTCTGACAATGTTAACGACACTACTGACAAAGTTCGATCAACTGGCCGCGGATATTAAATCCGCAATAACGACAGCTCACCGAGCTGATCTTCCACAGAACTCCCACACCAGTCATGGACAGAGTTAACATAGACGGCATATCAATATGCATATGGAATGCCGACGGCATTTTCCAACAACTCGGCGAGTTTCGGCAATTCCTACATGAAGAGAACGTGGACATATGTCTCGTAGCCGAAACACACCTAAAACCTGGTCTCAGGGCAACGGTAGCCAACTACCTATGCTACCGTCATGACAGACCTACTGCGGGAGGAGGAGTGGCCATACACATTAAAAGAGGCATCCCTCACCACATGGTACACACTCCACCACTGCAAATAATTGAAACAACGGCAATAGTAATGGAAACCACATCGGGACCGGTCACAGTCATCTCAGCCTATAGACCCCCACGGAGAGCACCAATAGAAGATGATATCCGCCAACTGCTCACCCTTAGGGGCAAGCTCCTTATTGGCGGTGACTTCAATGCCAAGCATCCTGCATGGAAGTCACGGGTCAGCAATCCTGCTGGGAATCAACTATATAGACTGTGCGTCAGGAACAACCTCCAGGTCTATGGCCCAGACGAACCAACGCACCACCCAAGGAGTGGAAATCGTCCAGATGTTCTAGACATCGTAATCACCCGAGGCATCGCTGGCTTCGCCTCTGCCTACACCATGAACCGACTTTCATCGGACCACTCCCCAGTTATGGTGGACATTGATGTTGGTTCATGGAGACAAGTCATACCAAACCTAATCGACTACAACCGGACAAATTGGGAACTGTTTCGAGAAGAAGTCACAACATCCCTTCACCGTCTGCACCCACTGAACGAAAGACAAATAGAGGCAGATATAAAACAGGTCACATCAATCATACTTGACGCTGCAAATTCTGCGACGCCCCCTCCAATAACTAGACACCAGTCACGACAACTTCCACCGCACCTGTTAGCACAGATCAGGAACAAAAACAGAGTGGCTAAGGAGTGGAGGCTAACGAGGCAACCTGACATCAGACGCCTCCTCAACCGCCTGCAACGGGAATTGAAAGCGGCTCTCCAAGAGCATCGGAACAGGGAATGGTCAGCGCGCCTGGCAGCCCTCAATATAAATGCGAACGACGGAAACCTCTGGAACGAGACCCGCCGCTTCACTAAGCGACGCACTAGACTACCTCCACTACACGGCGAAAGAGGACTAGTTTTCAGCGACGTGGACAAGGCTAACGCTTTAGCCGACCATTTTGAAAAGCAGTTCAGACCCGCGCAAGACAACGACGAGGAAGAATCAGCAGGGATACGCAGAAGACTGGTACGCTTTCTCGCCGCTGACGATGAGGGGTATGAAATTGAGGCAATTACTGCTGAAGAAGTCCGGCATACACTCAACACACTAAACACCAAAAAGGCACCCGGCAATGACAAATTGGGTAACAAACTGCTAAAGAACCTACCACCTCTGGCCATTGAATACATAGCAAAAGTATTCAACTTGATCCTCCGCACCCAGCACTATCCTAGATGTTGGAAGCAAGCTATTGTGGTTGGAGTTCCAAAACCGGGGAAAAATGGAATATTCCCTCAAAAACTATAGGCCCATAAGCCTACTACCATCATTGAGCAAGGTCTTCGAGAGACTAGTACTCAAACGCCTAGATGCTCACATACAAAAGGAAAACATCATACCCAATTTCCAATTTGGATTTCAGAGGGGTCACTCAGCTGTTCAACAAATCCTAAGAATAGTTGAACGCGCCACGACTACATTTAACTACAGAGGCTATTGCCCACTGGTCCTGCTTGACGTGGCGCGGGCTTTCGATTCGGTCTGGCACAGCGGACTGCTGTATAAACTGTACAACCAGGGACTACCCGGCCCACAAGTTAAACTCATCCGCAGCTACATCTCTGGAAGGTCATTCAGAGTGAGGGTTGGTTATGACCTATCCACACGCCGCCCCATTCACGCAGGAGTACCGCAAGGGTCAGTACTTGGCCCAGTGCTGTATAATCTCTTCACTTCTGATATCCCGGCTCCGGCAAACGTCCGCACAGCTCTATATGCTGATGATACAGCATTTTTCACCGCCCACAAATACAAAACTGAAGCCATCAGACGACTCCAAGCAGTTCTTCAACAAACTGAGGCATGGGCAAGACGCTGGCGAATAACCCTCAATACAGCTAAGACCCAGGCAATTATGCTGACGAGGCGCCTCGGGAAGCGCAACAGACAGCGGGACCAAACTCCAAACCTACATCTTAACGGTGAAATCATCGCGTGGTCACCCACCGTCAAGTACCTCGGTGTGACGTTAGACTCCCGTCTTACATGGAGGCGCCACATCGAGGATGTTCGACTGAAAGTAGCAGCGAGACTGCGTGAGCTATATCCCATCCTCAACACTAACAGCTCATTGGCAGCCAACACCGGGGTCAGTGTGTATTGCAGTCTGATTCGTCCCGTGATGGAATATGCGTGTCCTGTCTGGGGATACGCTTCCAAGACTGGATTGGACCGTCTGCAAGTATTGCAGAATAGAGCACTCCGGCGAGCACTCCATGTGCCGACCAGATTTCCCACAGCCGACCTGCATGCAGCTGCAGGTGTTCCGTACATAAAGGAAAGGATAATACAAATAACCACCGCTTTCTATAGAGCCGCAAGGAAATCCACTAACCCTCTCATTGCCAACCTAGGGCAATATTACGATGCCTTTGATAAACACAAGAGACCACTGTCAATATTGACTAGAAATTGATACCACATGAGCGAAAGAAAAGACATACCATTAGTAAAGAACAACATCTTGAAATGACTGAAGGAAATGTCAAACGACAAACCCTTCTCCCCAACTGCTTCTAAAATATAAAAGCAGAAAATGCTCTGACGACGATCCGGCAGCGGGCTAATTTCATTCCAGATTAGCCATTCCCCTGGCGGACCCCGTCTGAGTCCGATTGAAGCACCGACCAATGGGAGGGCAGCGGAAAGCCTCTCCGGCAGCGGGCTACTTATAGGAGTCAGGACTCGTAGGGAAAAGTGAACCGGCGTTGGCAGCAATGTTGTTCTCCTGCTATGGCTTATCGCGAGTGCGAAACGTACCAAAAAGCATTGCAGCCAATTAGACAACCCAAAAAGATGGAAAAAGAGACCACAGCAAAGGGGAAAAACCAGGAAAATCCCCTTGAACAAAAACAGGAATCTGGAAAAACTGAAAAGAAAACAAACAAGAAAGGGAAATTCACCGGAAAACATTAAAAAACCACCCATGACAAGACCAAAAGGAGCTAGAACCAACACGTGCACGTACAGCCCCAGGGAATGGAAATGGGAAGCATGAAGAAGGGCACAATAAGGAGAGCGGGGAACAAGGAAAAAGCGAACAACCATCCAGGCTCTGGAAACGAAAACTAACCGCCCGAAATAGGACTTACGAAGAAACACTGCAGGCACATGGAAAACGCAGACACTAACCTAAGAAGTCATGACGGAAAATGATAGAAAAAATCAACAAAGTAAAGGGTGACACGGAAAAGCTATTCGCCCTTATGAAAGGTGTACTATCAATACTCAAATAAATGGCGGCCCTCCAGGTACGTCAAGCAGACCTCAATGCAACAATATAGAACGCCAACAACATAAAAAACATACCTAAAAGATTTCACACGGGTTACATGCTTGATGTAATGCTCCTGACGGAAACTTTCCTGAAGCCCACTGACAAATTCACCATCTCTGGCTTCCAGGTGTACCGGAATGATAGGCTAGGTCAACCTGGTGAAGGGACGGCGAATCTGATCAGGAAGAAGATGGCCCATCAGAACATCCAGACACCAAATCTAATCAGCATGGAGGACACAGCTATACGTATCAACACCATCGAGGGTCACATTGTACTCATAGCAACCTAACTCCCCCCGAACAGGGCCCTACATGAAGCTGATCTTGTCTCGTTGATGGCGACGGGAAGGAAGGTCATCATCAGTGGGGAATTCCAAATGTGGTCGTTGTAAAGGACATCGATCAATAAAGCTGCAGACAATAAATGACCTTTCCTCCGTCTACCAACCTGTCATCAACAAAATAAGGAACTGGATCGTACCCTACACCGCAGAAAAGAAAACCAAAGAAATAGACTGGGATCACTACACAAGAATCGTTTACAACAAAATAAGAACAAACTTCAATGTATCAACCACAGACAGAATTTACCGGGCAATCCTCCACTTCGACAGAGTGATGACGGTCGTCAATAAATCCTCCTCCATAACTGCAAAGCACAGACCAGCAGTAAATACAGACCTCCCACTTGACACAGAGAACATATGCCATCTCAAAAACACTTCTAGAAAGCTGTGTGCAACGCTTCCGCGAGCCAAGGGACAAACGACGTTATAAACAATTAACCCAGGAATTGAGACAACAATTGCACGAACTGAGCACAGAACATTGGGAATCCAAGATGGCGCGCCTCACCCTCCAGAACAGAGACGCATGGCAGCTGGTGCGGGCCCTCAAGGAACCAAGGGATCCCAACACAGCCATCAACGGACCCGACAGACCATGTTTCTTACCATTGGCAAAGGCAGAGATTCTGGCCTGAACACTTCGTTGCACAGCACACTGAAGTGGAGTAAAATCTATCTGAAGTGGAGAGACTGACGGCTGAAAATATCAAGGAGACGTCTGAAACATTACTAACCACCCCGTCCGAGGACGATCCTAAGCTCGCCACAGCCGGGGAAGTACGAACAATAATTCAGAAGCTAAATATAAACAAGTCACCAGGCGCAGACAAAATAACCAAAATGCACCTAAAGAAGCTGCCAACCAAAGGTCAAGATACTAACTAGAATCTTCCACGCTTCTCTGGTCTGTCGGTACTTCCCCAACAATTGGAAAATCGCTAAGATCACGCCATCCCTAAACGCGGGAAAGACCAGCGACTTCCGGCCAATTATAGGCCTATCAGCTTACTCCCCTCCGCCTAAGAACACAGACGACTGTCTGTCATTGCTACGTTCAGATAATCGGAAGTTACCTCAACAACCGAAGGTTCTACGTCTCCATCGACGGCCAATGTTCTGACACTTATCCAATCCCTGTGGGAATCCCACAGGGATCACCCCTTGCGCCTGTTCTCTTCAATGAGTACGTCAACGACGCACCGGTGGCGCCACGAGTTAAAATTGCGCAATTCGCGGACGATACTACCCTTTATGCAACAGGATTCAAGCACGAAGTAACCATAAATCACCTGCAACGGAGCCTCGACCTTCTTGAAAAATGGTGTAGAATCAATAAAATAAAGGTAAACCCTACGAAATGGGCAGCGGTTTACTTCACCAAAAAAAGGCCAACACTTAAACAAAAGACTTAAAATCATGGATAAAAGAAACTAAATACCTGGGTATCACTTTAAATTAGAAACTCCTCTTCCGGAACCACATCATGGACAGGAGGAGACAAGGCCTAACCTACATCCAACACCTTTTCCCAGTACTCCACAGTACTGAGCTATCAGTCTCAACTAAACATCGAATCTACAAAACTGTGATCCGCACCTTCATCCTTTGTGGATGCGAGGTGTGGGGAACAGCAGCTAACCACAACGTCCTCCACTTATAGAGAGTTCATAATAGGTGCCTAAGTACTATCCTATATGCATCCAGATACACGTCGACAGCTTTCATTCATAACCAAACCGACATCGAAACCATTCGGACAGAAATTTTCAAACAAACAGAGAAATTCTATGAACGAATCAAGAAATTCAGAGAAATTGACGAGAGGCTCCATACCCTGGCATAACAATGCCAATGCACTGGCACTCCCATCGAGTACCATTAAGTATTATTTATCAGCCAGAGTAGCACTGATATGACATAAAAAAATCGGTAGGGGTTTTTCACATAAGGTCGTCTCTGACGACCATTGTCATGTTTTCCCCTTAAAGCGCAAATAAAAAGAGTCCCCAAAACAACTTTATTCTATACAGAATGACCCACAGCAGTAGAGCTACCTAGGTAGTGGGACATCCACAACAGGCCTCTGAGGCAGGGACACACACACACACACACACACACACACACACACAAAATGTTTCGTGGGGCATTATTTCTTGTAGCAAGCTCACCTGATGAAGGCAGCGGAGGTAGTTGCCGAAACGTTGTTGAATAAAGAGTTAAATAAATAAATTATCCGGCAGAAAACCCGTAAAGTAATACTTTCATCCATACACCGGAAATAACTTAATTCTCACAGGGTGCTATGGTTACGGCCCTGAAATGAAACAAGAATAAAGCCAATGAGGAGACTCCAATTTTGCCTTTAGCCAAAAAGTAAGCCAATTGAAATCAAACGTTAAGAAAAGGCTGATTTGTTTCTTTGATGTGCATGGAGTTGTTCATTAAGAGTTTGTTCCAGTGTCAGACAGTTGAGCAGACTATGTACCTGGATGTTCTGGAAAGATTGTGGAACAATGTGTGACAGAAAAGGCCTTATTTGTGGCAGTCAGGCAACCGGTTCTTCCATCAAGGCAATTTCCCTGCTCACATGTCCATATCTAAGTGTGGAGGTTTGACCTAAACGCCATGACTCCTCTGTCACCCTCCCCCCAATTCACCCAATCTTGACTCTTGTAACTTCTTTTCATTCCCTTTGAATGAAAAGGGACGTGAAAAAATGTAGATGAGGTGAATTGAAAAACAACGGTATTGTCCAGCGTCACTGAAGACTAGTATAAAAAATAATAAAAGATTGGACAAGTGTATCAATTTCTGTGGAGAGGACTTTGAAGGGAATAGATGACATTTTTTTCTTTTTTTTAAAAAAATTAATTAAACAAAAATTATTTCAGTTTATTCCGTATATTACCAGGACCAAATTTCAATTTTAAAATGCCATTGTGTCATTGCAATATGGTTTCTGTATGTTCACTCCACATATGATTCGAAGTGTAGGAATAAACTTGAGTTATGTAACAAGAAAAGAAAAATGATTAACCACCAAGGATCAGATTGTTACACATTAAAATTCGAAAAAAATTAAAAATGTTAACGCTATTAGGAAATAAACTCTTACTGGTCATTCTGCCGCTCTACTGCCCGCGAACAGTTGTATTCTCTGTGGTTGAAGCAGTAGGGGAAAGCGTAGTACCCCCAACGTGCTAGCGGCCGCTTCTGACGAGCTAGTTCCAGGGTCGTCTCCATGAACTCACGGGCAGCCTTTTCAAAGCGAGATTGCGCCTGGCAGAGAAATAAATCTTTGCCGTTTCACTCAGGCACAGATCATAAATATTTCTGTGTTTAAATCAACTAGAATAAAATATTCGAAATAATTTGATGCTAAAAATATTTTTATAATTCTTTTTATGAACATCTCTGACCTCTTGCTCTATTTTAGACTTGCTCCACAGTGGATGAAGGGTTCGTTCCAGTCTTCTGGAATATTCAAGATACGGTGCAAATGAACCGAAAAGCTGCTTCCATATTGGGCGCCATGATTCCATATCAATTATACCAATCCCTGCAAAAATTGACAAGTTATAAATAAAGTGAACGAAGAAATATTGCTGGTTTACAGTAATAAATCTGAACTTATGAAACTAACTTTTAGTGAACATGTTATTCTATAATTTGTATGTCACCCAACATTCATTTATCAATTTATCTAGCTTTTCAGAAGTTTCATCAAATATTTAAACAATAAACACTAAAAACAGAGAAATTCATCTATAGTTGCTTTGACCAGTTCTCTAAGTTGATAACTGATCAATAACACAGACACGCATTCGGCTAGAGTTTTAGGCTAACTATGAACGAATAACCTCACCAGTTGAGAAAGAAGCCATTTGCTCAAAAACGTTACCTATTGAACCTAATTCCGTAGAATTAGCTTTCTAAAAGAAAGGCTTTGGATTATCTGGACAAGACTAACTGATGCGGCAGCAATAACATAGGTATAATTCTGATTACTGACGAGGATGCGGTCTTCTCCCAGGGACCCGTCAGTGCATTTTGCTAGAGTGATCCAGGAATTCGATGAAAAATCTATATCTGAAGGTCAGGAGATGCACACGGATACAACTCATCTCAAATCTTAGACGTCTTCCTTTTCATCATATCACATGCTAATGTCCAAAACAGTCTCATGTGGCTCTAATTTTTTTTTTTTTTTTTGTGATGTTGTTCCTGTAGTTTCGCAGCATAAACCTTACAGACACTAGAATATTTTTATAGTCATCGTGGAATAATTCTGACAGCTTCCGACAAATACGATGACTTCTATATCCTATATCTTCACAGTCCAGTTCCCTCACTATTTCAATTACACTCTCTAACCTATTGTATTACCTCATATATGAATGGATCTTCTCTAGATAGATAGATAGATACATATGTTCACTTTGATCCCATGTGAGAATAATCTCGGGGATGTGGAACAGTACATACACTTATTAGTAATGTCAATATTACTATATAATTGATAATATTATATATTGACAAGAAGTTAGTTATGACCCATTAGTATAACCAATATTTCCTGTAATCTACAAATACAATCCCGAGTTAGTTAATACTTATTATGTGGAACAGTGTATAAACTTGTTACAAGAACCAGTTATTTTCTTACCAACCAGTTACCACAACTCATAAGCAGTCAATTACTTGAAAACCTGTTAGTATCATAATTTTTTACAGCAGTTTTTGAGTGCATGCTATCCCATGTTAGTTACTATATATGAGTGAAATTTTGTAAACAGTGTAATTACTTCATTTGTCAAAAGTTTCAACAGAAAGAAAAACAATATATCATTTTAGTAATTGTGGACAACTTTGTCACCTTTCCCTTCCATACACCATATATACTATTTTATCAGTCATTCTTAGTTACCAAATTCCAAGAAGAAAATTCTTTTACAGAGTAAAATGGATTCTGAAGCAGAAACTCTATCAGTTTGGACTTAAAGTAGTTGGGTTTTTGTAGATAACATTTAATTTCTGTTGGTAAGACATTGAATAAGGAAGCTCCAGTAAATGTTAACCCTTTCTGTACAATTGACAGTGATTTGTAATCCTTGTGAATATTATATTTATTCCTAGTATTATGGCTATGTATGTCAGCATTAAGATTGAAGTGTTCAGGATTTTCCACTACAAATGATAGTACAGAGTATACATACTGTGCTGGCATTGTTAGTACACCCAGGTTTTTAAATAGATTTCTGCACGATGTCTGTGGGCTTGCTCCACAAATAGTTCTTATAGCACGCTTTTGCAATTTAAATACCCTCTGTGCTTGTGAAGAGTTTCCCCAGAATGAGATGCCATAAGTGAGCAGGGAATGAAAATATGCAAAATATACTAACTTTCTGGTTTCTATATTAGCTATTCTAGATATTACCCTAAGTGAAAATGTTGCAGAATTCAGTTTTTTAAGAAGTTGTTGAATATGCTGTTTCCAGTTCAATTTGTTATCTATACATACACCCAGGAATTTTGTGAAATTACTTTCATTGATTGCTTTTCCTTCTGATATCACATTATAGCTGTCCTTTGTTTTATTTTTTGTAACAAACTGAAGTAACTGTGTCTTTTCTACATTAAGTATTAGTTTGTTGGCACTAAACCACCTGTTAATTTTCTTTATAGCATCATTTGCTGTGTTTTCGAGGTTTTGTGCTGATGGGTCTTTCAACGATATGCTGGTATCATCTGCAAAGAGCACCATGTGTTCATTATCACCTAGTATATGTGGGAGATCATTTATATAGATTAAGAACAGCAGAGGGCCAAGAATTGAGCCCTCAGGCACACCACATTTAACTATACCCCATTCTGAGTTTATAACATTTCCTGTATTAGCATCTTTCAGTGATACACATTGCTTTCTATTTTCCAGGTAAGATTTAAACCAAAGTCCTGGCTTACCACTAACTCCATAGTGGTCTAATTTACCTAGTAGAATCTCATGATCAACACAGTCAAAAGCCTTAGCAAGATCACAGAATATACCTAGGGAATTTAATTTTTTATGCATTGATTCCAGTATGTTGTTTACAAAAGCAAAAATTGCTGAATCTGTTGCCACCGTCCATCCTTCTTACATCGATCCCAGACAGCACACGAATATTTCAGGTGTGCTTGAGTAAACTTCCTGCACACAATTTTTTCAGGTTTCGACCGAAGTACTTCGTAGTGTCAGGTTACTGTCATCAGTCTCGTAACAAAACTTTGATCAGATTTGGTTGCTAGTAACCTGCATTGCCTACCAGCTGTCGGCATTACGCTCAAACAGCCAATCCTTACTCTAGGTTACTATTACTTTAGAACATGGTAACTGTAATGGGAAAAGAGCTGGGTTGATAAACCGAGAATGGAGTGTGAGTGGTTAACTTTCTGGCCTCGCATTCGGGAGGACGCGGGTTCCAATCCCCGTCCGGGCATTCAGATTTGGGTTTTCCATGGTTTCCCCAAATCACTCCAGGCGAATGCCGGGATGCTGCCTTCAAAAAGGCTATGGCCGAATTCCGTTCCTTTTCCCCAATCCCATCCTGCCTATAATGACATTAGCCGTCGACGAGTCGTAAAGCAATAAGATTTTTTTTTTTTTTTTAACTTAACGTTTTTTAAGTCCGTATTTGGGAAATATCCTCAAAACTTTGTTTAAGATGAAGTAGAATGGTAGTGTCTCTGACACTCGTTGGTGTTAAGGTTTTAATCCCACTGATATACGCTCTATTGTCGAACTGCTGTAACTGATTCCAGCACATGCTGCGATTCAGCAGTACGGAACTACACTACTGTTTTCGAAAATTTCAGCACCCAGAAGGATTAGTCTGAATCATTTTACGATCCAAGGATGTGCAGGAGAGCGGAACCATAATAAGCGATTAACGCTGCAGAGAGATGGCGTGCACATAGGCACAGCAGCGCCCTCTTTTGTATGACCGGACAGATAAGTGTTACGTCACGCCCAGTCTGTGCAGAGCCGTCAAAAGAAGTGGAAACGTGCGAAGATGTGCCAGTGGCCTTGTTGAGATCAAAGGGCACAATATTAGCATTTGAGTGAATTCGAACGTGGTAGAATGATTGGTCTCCGTGGAATGGGTTTGTCACATCGTGAACGACACTGATGCGTTTGTGGAACCATTGGATGAGAAGAGCGTCGTATACAGTGATGGGTTATTGTCGCCATCTTGTCCGCCTGGCCGTAACCGACAGAAAAACTCCGTCCACAGCGTTGGCTCAACTTTGGAGCGCTGCAACGGTTGTGGACATGTCTGCATCGACGGTTCGACGTCGTCTCCTGAGGGCTGGACTGATGACATACATGGCATTGTGTCGGGTCCATTAAACAGAAATCAACAATGCCGTAGACTGCAAAGGGCAGGTGAATACCGCCACTGGCATGCTGAGTGGCAAAATATAGTGCTTTCGGACGAGTCACGCTTCAGCTTGCCCTACACGGAGGGCCGCATAAGTGTTGCGTGGTGAACGTAATCGAGCAGATTGAATTGTTGAGCGGCATAGCGGGCATTCGCCAAGTGTGATGGTTTGAGGCGCTATTGGCTTAAACATGCTACCTCGCCTCCTGCGTATTGAGGGCAATCTGAATAGCAACTGTCACATAAGACATGGCCCATCATGCAGGCAGCTCCCCATGCAATATCAGCCTCGCCGGATAGACGTGGCGAGGAATGTGCAAGTCTTGTTCCAAGAACAGCGGGTACCACTGCTTCTCTTGGGTCCACGTTCACTTTTCATGTCACATATCCAACAAATGTGGTATATGATCGGTCGGCAACTTGTTCGTTCTTCGACATTCCTAGGGAAAAAGATCTCTTTTTTTTTTTTTTTTTTTTTTTTTGGTTACAGATAACGGCTGCTGGTGTATGGCTTGAGGGTTCGTAGCTTTATTACTGTTATCACTGTATAATTCTTTTAGACAATGTGCTATAAAGCGCTTCAAATTGCTTTGAGCATACTCACACGGTCTTAATGCCCCGTTTACATGATGCGAGTTGACTGGAACGAGTGTACTGTCTTGCTGCGCGCGCAGCACTGTATAGTCCACTCTCCTCGTGTCAACAGGTACAAGACAGACAGTTGACTGAGGATAGTGGACTCGGTTCACAACCAACTTTTGGCGTGCGAGTTCAACAATCAAGATGGTGACAACTAACAAGTCGCGTAAGCGGAGTGAAACAGAGGCATTAAAATCTTTACAACTGCATGAAAGCGAGGAAATTCCGTGGAATTTTAAGAATAAAAATTATAAGTACAAGGATTTTAGAGACTGCTATCAAAAAGTTGCCGGTGTCAATTTTTATGTATCGGAAAAAAATATTTCACAATAGCTCTTCAAATTGAGATACAGTTAGTCTTAAATGATGCAACTCTATATTTTCACATGCAACTTTATTTTTTTTTAAATGGCGCCGAGGCATTTAAAGCATTTCTTTTTAATATCCACTCTTTTAACGTTTTCTACGTTTTATTTTATTATTCTTCATATCATTCAACATTATAATCAACAAATTAGCTACGATGTTAATTCCTTCCTGTTATATGGACATACTATTTTCAATAAGATCACAATGCAGGAATAGAGAACTGTCCTCAAAGTGGACAGTGCACTGTCTTCTAATTATTACTAGCATGCTAGACCACTCTCTTACCCCCAACACCGACGATCCGGCCAACTGTCGTTCCAGTCAACTCGCATCTTGTAAACGCGGCCTATCTATACATCATGAGACACCTAGCAGAGGAAGGTAGTTTTATCTTAAGGTTATTAACTTGCTGAGGTGTTTAAACTAGTTTTTATCCGTTTTACATTTCTCATCGCTACAAATAACAATTCACGACGGATATTTTACCTTGTAACGGTTTTCATCATTCCTGACAGTGCCTGAGTTTGCTAACAGGGAATGAATTATGTTGAAACGTTATATGAATAACAAAAAATCATTTGTCTTGCTATTACTGGACAAATAAAATCATTTCTTTTAAAACGGGTATGATATTTCTTAAGTTTTAAGTGTTCGATTTTTATATTTACTTTTTGCTGTCATGTCAGCTACCAGAAGCAATCCCAAATACAATGAACAAATGTGCTACATTAGGTGCGTTCACACTGGCGGGTTGCAAGGGATTATAGCAGTAAGCCAGCCCATTTGGTTCAGTGGTATTCGACAGGTAGGCAGTGAACGAGGTTTGCGTTGTTTACGTTATGGAACGGTTTCCGATATACCCGTATACCCGTATACGGTATCGAGGGTAAAGGAGCAAAAAGTCTTCGGTTAGAAATCTGATTCTGTCTCATTTATCGTATTTCCTTGAATTTAGTTGTTGATTCGCGTCAGAAGCAATTAAAAATATACAAATCGAAACAGCATGCAAGAAAGCTATAAGAAATTATACCAGAAATGAAATAAAATTTCCTGTGGCAACATTTCTCAATCTTTTAAACGACTTCCAGGCAACCTATTCTAAGTTACTTGCATGTGGTAAGTATTCCGAAACTTCCACCGCGCTTACTGCTCACAGTGCTGCTGTTTCACGGGGTGGAATTTTCGGGATCAATTATTTATTGACGTTTGTAGAATTTATCGCCGATTGTGGTGACGGATTTCATACATTAACTATTCTATTCGTTAAGCAATACTATCTTTGGTCCAATCGACATTGGTTTTTCCTAAGTGCGTATTGTGTAGTCTGAAGACGACGTTTCCAGATTGTAGAAAGAATATCTCGAAGTTAGCTACATAATACATAGTATCCGTTGAGGATCTTGTCGGTTTCGATTCCATCTCCTTTCACTTCTTTGTTCTCAAGTTGCCACATCAAATATACGTAGATTTTTCACGTACTCGTTTAGTCCTCTTGATAGTTTATTGGCCAGTGGTTGCACTCGTTCAGTGCACTGAATATCTTGTTTGTGGTAATGAATCTAGACGCTTCCACCATACTCAATTATTGGTAATACGTATGAAATGTGTACTTGCTAAAACATACAGCAGCTAGTATTGAAGATGAGAAAGACTTCAGTAACGCTCTTGCCTCGCATTCGGGACGACGCGGGTTCGAATCCCCGTCTGGCCACCGAGTTTTGGGTTTCCATGGGTCCCCCAAATCACTCCGGGCGAATGCCGAGATGGTACCTCCAAAAGGCCATGGCCGAATTCCTTCCCGTTTCTTGCCTCCAGTCCTTCTTCGTCTCTAATGACCTCGACGTTGACGAGGCTTAAAAAAATTTGCAGAGGGCTAATTTGTCTTTCTTCGTTACTTTTTCGGCATGTTCACCCCACTTGAGAGTACAGTTTATCACAACACCCAAGTTATTTTGTGATTCTGTTTAAACCAGTTTGCGGCCTCAAAGTTTATACCGCAACAGCATGTTATTCTTAGCGATTAGTAATATTGAGAATTTTGTGAAGTGATATAAGCCATTGTTCTGTCCATGGTTCAATTTTAGAAATATATGCTTCGAGCTCTACGTAGGATTTAATGTTGTTTGAAGATCTTCGTGTCATCGATGTAGACTATACATGCCTGTGTAACTCTTGTGAGAGGTTACTGGTATACAGAATAAAAAGTAAAGGTCCTAAACCTGATACTGGTGTGACCGTGGTTAGAAATTTTCTCCTAGATTTCAATTGTAGTTCATATGCACAGTGGGTGCGATTTAGCATCTGTAGCTAGTTCCCTGCGTATGTCAAATCACCGCCTATCCTGCTTTACAAAGCGGAAAAGCCTCCGACCTCCACGTTCTGTGATGAGGCGTGGTGGCCTCCTCATGGTTTCACCATACTTCACTTTTCATAGATGCTCACTACAGCCGACTAGCCTCGCCGTTTCCGATATGCTCGTTCCCTATTGCCGAAACATAGCAATCTGCCCTTTAAGTCACTTATGTCAGTGAATTTCCCCATATTCCACACGTATCGTCACTAGAATAATCCCCAATGTCAAGGACCAATTTCAACAGTTGTGGGCCAGTTTGCCTCAGGAAAGGATAAAAAAACTTTTCGACCGAATCCATGCATGCATCCAGGCCAGAGCGGGTGCAATGTCTTACTAATAAGTGAGCTCATATTCAGAGTTCTTTGTAAATTTGACTCAATATTTTAATCATTGAAATAACATCACATAACCTCTCAATCCGTGGAGTTTCATTTCGTTTTCTCCCCCCCCCCCCACCCCCACACCTTTCTTTTGGGTGCTTCACAATTTTTTGGTAGGCAGTGTATGTACAACACAACATCATTGAAAATCATGGTTATGAGCGTTATTCCATAATAATTCTATTTGGTTAATAAAGTGCAAGTAATTTCAAAACACTACATCGAAACCGTTGTTTCTGATGGGCTAGAAAGTTAATAGATAAGAATTAGTGATGCATACAAATATAACAATTTTTCACAATTGCACCAACAATCACAATGCATGAGGGAACAAAATAATTCCCCAAAAACAGTTGTTATCAGACGGCGTTTAATTTAAAAACAATTTAAATGGAGTCAAGTAATACGAATTATTTGAAAATTAATAGTCAAGTTGCGAATTACCATCGAAGTTATGAAACAGGGAGTCAGAGCTTAAACACAACTTCAAACGGACCTGTAATAAAATGAAGAACTACGGGTGAATCAGCTAAATTAATTTACGTTAGTTCACAACCTGTAGATTTGTTTCATGTCTCCGTCATACTAAGCCAGTGTATTGGTTGCTTTCCTTTCGGAGTTACAGTTTGTAATGAATTAAAAAGTGCAGTGCCATTGGGCACTGAGTGATCCCACGGTATGTGTGAATATTGCCGATGCGTCGTGTCAACGAACAGAAACGTGACGGAACTAAAGCGTCCAGATTTACACGCACCTTGGGGGGGTGCTGACAGCGTCCGACTCAACTTGGACATTAAGCGGATTTATAACCCCCATAAATAACTGAGACCCGCTTTCTATTTTCGCACGTTTCGGAAAGTTCCCGCCGAAAACTGGCGCAGACTAGCAAAAATAAACCTTAGTGACGTTTCCTAGTAAATGAGTGCTTTATGAGAGTAGGGGAAGACGATCCAGCCAATAGAGAAGCCGCCTCAATTTATTGCCGTGTTGGTGTTTTTCTTGTCTGTTCTGGGGCCAATGTGGCGTTGGTCCTTTGGCGCGGATTGCGGTGATTCGCCAAGAGCCGGACGCGGCATCGCAGTACAGAGTCTTGCTCGGGGGAGAAGAACGGACGACGAGACACTCTGGTTCAGATCTTCATCTAGTACAGCCGAAGTGACCTTCAACGACGCCGGAGCTGGGGACACTGCTATCACGCGGTGCGTTCGAGAAAGCTGGACGACCCCATGTGGCGCTGGTCTTGCCTGGTCGCTGACCTGGGCTGTGAACAATGGTAAAAGCTACGACCCGGACGGAAACTCATGCAATCGTTCCACCCAGTAATGAACCTGAGATTTTGCTCTAGCTGTTTGATATTCAATGATATGTAATTGTTAACCTCAGAATAAAAACAAAATTCATGTTTGCCTAATTTCACAATAATAAATTGTACACCCAATTTTCAGTTTTCCTATTCATTACAATAATATTTCATGTAATAAGCTGAAGATTAAGTATGACTTTTGATATTCCAAATTGATAATTTTGTCAATGATAAAACAGTGTGACCCAAATATAAACGTCCCCAAGGTAGACGTTACAAGTTTAACGTGAAATCCAAACCACGGAGCAATCAAAGCGTAATTCACATACACGAAGCAAGCTTTGCCAGAAGTGAAAGTCATGTTAAAAGCCTGCTCCGGTAAGTCACACGAATTACCAGGGTGTTCAATCTGCTCAGCGAAATCTAATTAAAGTTAGATGCATTTCCGAATCGTCCCCTACTATTAATAAGTTACTTCTAAGTAATAATACGTAAGTGGGACTTGTGCTTGACAGTTAATAGGAAACCTTACACCGAAATTCACTTTTTCATGTGGTGTCAAAATGTGTCAGCTATTGGCAGAATTATTAAATTTATAAATTTTTCGGATCTATTGCCTGAAGGTTGCTGATATATCTATTTCCAGTCAAATTAAAAAAAAAGGGATACAAGCGAAAAATATTAAAACTTTATTGTGCATCTGTACTCAAATGGCATTGTTGGCCGGAGATCTCGAATGATTGTTCGGCCACTAGGTGACAAAGTGCCTCTAGTAGTGGCTAACTACCCTAACGTGGTAGTCTTAACGGGTATAGGTGACCTACAGCATAACGTTAAACCCTAAACACGGAAGCGCTCTGGCGTACTTCAAATTATATAGCAAGCTGTACCAAAGGTGAAGGCCGAGTTAATTGCCTTTGAAAGTCCCATTCGAGACTGGAATTCGATCCGGGGACTCCATTCAGACGCCTTAACCATCAAGCAACCAGATCGCTCTGCAGGTGTACGGAAATACCGTTATTAGAATTGTAAAAACAAAATTTACTTGAACTGGTTCATTAAACCATAGGTTATGTTGAGAAATTGATCGCTTTCATTCAGTCAAAACCACACACACCCATAGATATCACGCCGAAAGCAGTGACAGCCCATTATTTGGAACGAAAATTATGGGTAGCTTCAGAGAAATTTTTATTACTTTTTGTTGGTAAGTCTCATCACAGTAGGCATTTGTGATAAGTTGAAATTAGATTCTGTATATAAGAACGGAGAGTTTCCCGGCGTATGCTTGAAATGAATCCTTCACGGGTGTACCGCCGGATAGTGTTTTCAAAAGACGATATTTCGACGACTAGCTCCGTCGTCTTTATCAGGTGTCAAGACATCTGCACAAGTCGGCTGACCGTCGGATACTGAAACAGCCCAGGTGCCGCACCTCCTTATATAGGCCAACGGCTCTCTCCGATGCCCGCGCCCGGCGACTGGCAGTGAGTGGGCGGGGCTACAGTTGTTCGTTGCGGGCCAAGGAAGTTAATAAAGGGCTGTTTGTGGCGGTTGCTGAACATGCGTGCCACGCTCTCTGCGTAGAGTTGCCAAGGCTGGTTTCCATGCCTCGGTAAGATATAGCCCACTATCTATGTTTAAAAAAGTTAATTATATTCAGATACACTCAAATACACAAACACACACTCAGATCATGTATACCAGAGAAGTTAGGGTCCGGGATGAGCCTGTCCAGATCTCTGGAGAAGGCGTGAAGATGGGCGCTCAGGTTGCCAGCTTGAGGCGCTCCCCCATTGCGCGGCTTGAGGTTCCCCTGAGCGTCCCGGAGTAGAGCAGGGAACAGTCCCGGGTCGTACAGGATGGTCACCTTGTCTCCCCTGAAGTCGTCCCGTGCGTTCTGCTCGATGCCCCACCGCCCCGTCAGGTCTGAGAAGGCCGTGGGCTGTCCGTAGCGCCGACACATGAAGGTAGGCACGTTCCACACCACCGTGAACGACCCGTCAGACCACTCCGCTCTGGCAGAACACAAACACAATACTCAGAACAGAGAACAGTAGGATTACCAGAACTTGAGGCACTTCTTCTTGACCTCAGTTATTAGCGTTCCCTAGGGTGTCATAGTCAGATGACAAATAAAACTTCCGCAAACCTTTACCTATTTATGATTCTTTCACGCCATAATGCTATAGAACACATAGATACAATTTTCTTTCTGCAGACAACAGCCTATTCTGGGACCGAGATATTGACTCTTATTTTCGGACGCAATACTACCGAGATCTATTGTCAAGCAGATGCCAGACAAATAGCATTCCGTTGAGTGCCTCCGTCTCTCCAGTATCAAAACTTTAACACGTTCAGTGCTGAGGACGTCTTCGGCCATCCGCTAGGGAGCATCCCAGTGACGGTGGACGGCTTGAGACGTCCTTTCCCTATGGGACTGTATAGAAGGTTGGTGATGCCAGTACCTGGCCTACGAGCACGCCCTTTCTCTCAGCCATTCATTAAAGTCTTAACTTTCACCGAGTGAAGACCGTTTTAAAATCGGACAACTGGTGCAACAAAATCTTCTCGAGTGTCCAGCCGAATGGTGGTGTAAAAAAACGACGTTTCGGCAGCTGACTCTGCTGTCTTCATCAGGTATCTTGTAGTTGTTCTCAGCTGACTGTCTCTGCCTCGATTGGCATGGCCGACTATCGAACGTCCTTTCTACCTTAGGCTGGACGGCCCGTTCGCTCTGGTTGGTCGAGAGCGTTGGCTTATACGCGGCCCGCTGCGGCCACCACTGGCGCCACTTGCTACTTCCCGCTCGGATGTGCTGGCGGTACGAGATGCTGTTGTGTCCACTTCTGATTGGCCGTGACCGCTGGCTTAATCATGCCAGTCGAGGCAGAGACGGTCAGCTGAGAACAACTACAAGATACCTGATGAAGACAGCAGAGTCAGCTGCCGAAACGTCGTGTTTTTACACCACCGACCGGCTGGACACCCGAGAAGATTTTGTCGCTTCGATACGCCGGGAAAGTCTCCACTCACACATCGGACAACTGGTGTTTTTTTAATAATTTTTCAAACTTGGTGTTTTATTCAAGTGCAAAATATTATTCTATTGATTAATTTCTCCCATCTACTTGATAATTAGAAGAATTTTAAGGTAAATCTTATTTAAATTATATAATTTGGCATTTGCTGTAAAATTCGGAATATTTTTTTTTTTTCTCAAATCTTGAACTTAAATTTATTATGTTTCGCAATTCCATTCTAGATTAACTTTTCTTTTTATAATAATAAATGTTTAAAACATATTTGCTGACAACGGTTTTTTTGTTATTTTTAATTAAATATCCTTTTTTATAAATTGAGTTGAAATATTTGTGAGCTCTTACCTCGAGTAAATTACGTACAACTTTCATTATTTTTTAAATCAAATTTATTTGAAGGTTTAGTTCGCATTTTGTTGAAAAATTATTTTCTTACAGCAATTTTCAAAAACAAAAATAATTTATTATAGATACGATATTACCGATTTATTTTTTCCTTAAACTCTTATTATATTTAATTTTTCTAATAGTATTTTTTCGATTAAAAGTAAAATAAACAGCATAAAAGGGCAGAAATTTAAAATAATTTGCCGTCTAAGGTAAGATGGTCAATAGCGTGACGGCGGACGTCTAGAGACGTCCGCATTATGCGGGTATGCATTCAGAGTTAGTCACTGACAGGACTCTTCATATTGCCGGAAGCGTTCAATGTGTTAAAATGGGACGAGTCTACGTTAAAACAAATGGATGATGACTGGCTGACTGCTGATGGATGACCTGCATTTGAACTTGAAATGAATTCTCAGGTGCACTTTGCACCGTGGTGTTAACATATTTTTTTTAGCCAGCCTTGCGTAGTGACAGTGGCATTGTCCGTGTGTTGAAAGGGAACCGGTGGCCATGATGATGCCTGGTGGGTGACATGGCTGCGCTGTCATTCGGGACGAAAACTCTATTGCAATAATAAAAAAAAAACTTAAAAGCAAGCTAGAAAGTTCAGCACGTCGTCGGTGGGACTAATGGATTTACTGGAATCCTGATGACACCGATGCCCCCTGATAGGACTGAGGGTGGCCGAACGAAAACGAGTTTTATGCAATTTCCATTGAAAATGACGTGTGCAGGATCGCCAGAGTGGAATTTAGTGAATGACGACATTTGTCAATAATTTTATAAACTGTTGCTCTTATTTTTTCAATTAGCGATCGTCATCATAGGCGGGATCGGCAGGACGGCCATGAAGCAGACTTTAGCTCCCGGGAGACTTCGCCCGCTTCCCGTCGCATAGGGAATACTTCAATCCTTGGTACCCTACCTGAGATAAACTTTGAAAGTTACGTTGGGAATTATTCTTAATTAAGTTGTGCATTTTAATGGACTCCCTATGAAGAGCACACTACCCTCAGCTGCGACTGAATACGAATTTACGTAGTGATGGTGCTGGCGAGTCCCTAACATGACTTCTGTTAACGAATGTTCGGCAGTTGAGTGGTCTCCGTCATAAACCCGTGCAATCACGTTATTCCTCAACCTGGTGAGCTGTCGGGGTAATTCATGCCGGGGTGCCTGGATTCCGCAGGCGATCACCTGTACTACTGCATGCGTACAGTTCATCGCCTTATCTGAGACTCACTATTATACAAAGCTGGTCAAACGTCACAGCCCTGCCCCAAATCATTTCTAAGTAATTTTCAGGGTTTTTAAGGCATTTCTTAAAAAAATACAAAGATCAATCAAACAACGAAAGATAGTTTAGGCGAGGGTAAGAACCTTTCGATGTCATAATGTTCAGAAAGGATCAGACCTTTGAACAAAAGGAAAAAATAACCTTGGTTTGGAGATCTGAAATCCTAAAAGTGCTCTCAATCTAACCACAAACACGCCTCTAGTCGCTGGAATCTTTTCTGGAAGACCTCTATGTGAATGAAGTACTTATGAATAGATGAGCTCTGCCGTGATTCAAAGCTGGTCCCATTTAGCTTGTGACCGAGGGTGGTGGGTGAGTGGTTAACGCTCTGGCCTCGTATTCGGGAGGACGCAGGTTGCTACTCGTTGACGTATATATCATTAGAGAGGATGGGGGGTATGGAGCCGTAAGGAATTCTGCCTTTCAAAGGAGCCTTCCCGGCATTTGCGTGGAATGATTTTGGGAAACCACGGAAAAGCAAAATCTGGGTGGCCGAACGTGGATTTGAACCAGCCTCCTCCCGAATGACATACAAAGCGCTACGGCTAACCCACCACGCTTGTCCAATACATCTCGCATGCATCATTTATTTATGTGTGAAAATAAAGGTTCCATGCTATCTGAATTAATAGGGGGTAGAATATAAAACATTTTTGAGCAATAATTTCAAGAATTACTACGTGACTACAAACGAACAAAATGAATTCATGAGTAGACCGTTACATCCATCCCAGACTGCCTAAAGAACGAATCGAATACTTCGTGTTTTAAATGCTAAATGGTTACTGTAAAGGAATTAGACTGATTTTACCGAATATGAGCCTCAATTGAAATTCCGGTTCTACAGTGGGCTGACGGGCACAAGGATATCTAGAAATCTCATTTTTGAAATTTGTAAGGCCCTAAAAGTACCTCGACGCCCAGAGTAACACGCCTACAACGTTTTTCAAATAGCAATAACGTTCACTAGAAACGCATCTGTATGGACTTCAACTTAGGTATCATATTTCTCGTATCTTAGAGAAGTACTGCATCAGCAATGTTAAGTAGTTATCTATAAATATGCTAGCCTAAGATCCGTATTTATTTCACCTTTTAAATGCGTATTCACGTAAACACTAGCAGCCGTGATTCAACGCGCCCTGTAAGGATACGATATCCTAACGCGTGCAGCGTAGGTAAAATCTGTTAATATCGGAAGTGTTGAGTCAGTGAAGCGGATAGCATATGGACGTTGGGTCGAGACAGCTGCTAGGGCAGCTCATAAACAGGAAGGAGAGGATTAAAATGGGGAAGCTAGCCCGGCTTCGAGATTGTTCTGGAAAAAAATTGGTTGATGATATAATTATATGCAGCGCTCGCAGGTTGAGATACCAGTACTAGTTGAAGAGTGAGGAAAGTTTGAGCAAGATGTAATTTGATGCAGCAGATTTCCTGAGAGTGAAGCTAAAGAGACGGTCTCAGTGATAAGCAGAAAGCACGCATTTGACATAGGTAGAAAGCATTCCGGGCACGCGTCAGCTGGTAAGTATAGCCCGTTCAGTTAACTGAGGCGACTCAAGGTCACTCTGATCTATCCTCACACCACTGCCTCTCTCCCTACATGTGAAGGGGAAACTGCCGGCAGATAAATTTGCCACTCGCCCTCTTTGACAATTTCATTTCACTAGGCCACAGTTCGCTGTAACATATCAACGTCATTGTTGTCTACCAGGACCACAGAACTTAAAGATAACTTCCGAACTACTTAGAGAGCAGTTCATTTTCAAAGTTATCAACTACTGAATAGCATTAGTTATGAATAGTTACAGGTCATTTACCTTTTTTTAAGTGATGTTGTTGGATATGGAAGTGTATAACAGCTATTTTCTTATTGTGACTTAAGCACTCCTGAGCGAAATTAACACGCAAGTGCTAACTTATTTGATTTTTATATTAATCATGTAACATATCTTATTGTATTCATAGCACGTATTTAATTTCCGAAATTGGTATGTATTAAATCGTTAGTTAAGGGGAAAAAAATACAGATTTTAAGAACTCGATTGTCTGTCCAACACGAATGGAGAAAAAGAAACCGACACTGTACTTAAAATCATGAGCAGATATAGCAAAGATGGCAAAGCTAACTTTTCGCCTCTTCGTTCCGATAATCTTTGACACTAAGTGAAAAGAGCAGCCACCGTAGATTCCAACCTCAATTTTCCGGAATGGACTGATTTTATTCCACTAAGTTACATGGATTTATTTATTGCTCGCTACAATCACACGAAGTCTCGTACCAAAATTGAATTGAATTCTTAGTTTCTATACTATGATCTACCTTCTGAGAGTGGCAGCTTTCCATTAACGACGCGTACTCTACACAGCCGAACTGTGGATACCAAACAGGGGCAAAATGCAAGTACCATACAATCCATTAACACTCAGCATGATTCTAACAGCAATTCATTTCCATCATAGGCATTATACAGCCTTATAAAATGTTTGTGATTTGCACCTATAATCGATCTCATATGTATAGCATTAGAAATATCGCATTTGTAGCACTTTGCGATTTAACTGAAGTAAGGTTATACACCATTTTTAAATGTTTTTATTTACTCGCATTAGGCTTTGTCTGTCCGGGTGGAATTTTGTAACTGATTCTAAACAAACTTCTCTATGAGCTAGAGACTTGAAATTTTGACTATACCTCAGAACTGGATTACAATGCATGAAAATGTGAAAAAAATGGGAAAAGTTGTCAGGAAAATTTGAAAATTCCGAAAAAACTGACTCTTTTCTATGGACCAATTTGGATAATTTTTTATAATGTTTGTAATAGTGCGAATAAGGTTTTTAGTTAATGAAAAATTGGAAATGTTGTCCGGAAAATTGGAAAATTCGGAGCAAACTGAAAGTCTTTTTTTCTGTGTACTGATTTGGCTAATTTTTTTAAATGTTCGTAATAGTCCGAATAAGGCTTTTAGTTAGTGAAATTTTTTAAAAGTTGTCCGGAAAATTGGAAAATTCGGAGGAAACTGAAATTATTTTTCTGTGTACCAATTTGGCTAATTTTTTTTAAAAAGTTTATAATAATCTAAATAAGATTTTTAAAGAACGAAAAATTGGAAAAGTGTCCTGGGAAAAACTAACTCGCTTTGAGCTTTGTCTGTCCAGGTGGAATTTTGTAATTGATTTTAAACTACTCGATGAGCTAGAGACTTGAAATTTTGACCATAGCTCAGAACTAGATGACAATGCATGAGGATGGGAAAAATGGGCAAAGTTTCCCGGAAAATTTGAAAATACTGGAAAACTGAAAGTACTCTTTTCTATGAACTTATTTGGATATTTTTTTAAAAATGTTCGTTATAGTCCGAATAAGGTTTTTAGTTAATGAAAAATTGTAAAATTTGTCCGGAAAATTCGGGAAAAACTGAAAGTACTTTTTTCTATGGATCAATTTAGCTATTTTTTTAAATGTCTTTAATAGTCTGAATAAGGTTTTCAGAGATAGAAAAATTGGTAAGTTGCTCCGAAATAGGAAAATTCAGTAACAACTTTAAATACATTATCTAGGGACCGATTTGGCTATTTTTTTTTAATGTTTGCAGTATTCCGAATACTGTTTTTAGGGATAGAAAAAATGTAAATGCTGCCTGAGCTTAAAAAAAAAAGGTCACCCATTTGGTGTGAGGGATGGCCTAACTGATGAATTGGCCAAGGGCCCCCAACTGCTTACCCCGGGCCCCAAGATCCTAGCGCCGTCCCTGGATAGCATAATACATTTTCCCCCTTATTTCCCTGGGATGTAAATAACTCAATTAAATGTGTTCACTCACATAACCCTAAAAAGCAGAAAATAATAATTAAATAAAAACTTTTTGATGTACCATGTTTTTATAACGGACTAAAAAGTATAAAATAATTTATCTAATCCTTATGAAGGATAAAACCACATACATATTTCTAACTTCTTCTAAATTGTCCTGAAAATTTATACTTGGGAATTTTTGATAACTATTAAATTACTTATAAGATTGGTGACGAAAAACATTAGGCGCATGGATTACATAACTGAAAGAAGTGTAGAGAGTAGTTATCTATGAAATAACTTACCTATCAGTTCTCATTATTTGTGGTGCAATAAAATTGTTAGTAGAGCTATTGATGCATCAATTATCTTTTGCATGCACCCAGTGTTTTTCGTCATCAATATTACAAGTATTTTAATAGCTATCAAAAATTTCCAGGTATAAATTTTCAGGACAATTTAGAAGAAGTTAGAAAACTGTATGTGGTTTTATCCTTCACGAGGATTAGAGAATTTATTTTATACCTTTTAGTCCGTTATAAAAACATGGTACATTAAAAAGTTTTTATTTAATTATTATTAAATGTGGGGTAACCACAGGCAGCCATGCACAGTTGGTTGCGTGAACTTAGGAGTAAAACACTTCACTGCAGTTACAAGCCGCGCTATTTGGAGGAATGGTACAGCGTACTACTTTCCTGTAGTCACAGGCTCGAAAATCATATTGTATCATATATAGTATAAAAGCTTATAGTTGACGATTACAAGAATGGGATAAATCGCCTTGACGCAAAAATCAATGCTTTTTACACGCTTTATATTAGCTTGCCTTGTACGTATGTATGAATATAACGGCATCTTTGAATTCAATTTTCACCAACTTCCAGACGTCCGAAATGTCTGAAATTTTGCACACGTATTAAGTACCGATAACCAATATTTTCATAGCTATAACCTGGTATTCTCAATACTTTAACAATGATAACAGAAAGTGGTTTAATCGACATCTTTATATTTAAAGATTATTTTTAACTTTTTAGTTCACATTATCACAAAAGTGTGTTTTTTGTTTCTTAAACTATAATTTCCAGTCGAGTCTCAGCCTTCAGAGCATCTACTTCATTGTACTTTCGGGCAGTGACGTTTGTTGTTAACTGTTTCACATATACCCGGACGACTGTTCCCGGTACATCGGATTAACGTGAAAATTCTACCTGTGTGACGCATAACGTTTAATGATATCGACACACAAGTGATATACAAAAGTTAACTCAACACAGATTTCAGCCGCCATGTACGGAGAATACATTCAGATGCAGCTGTTGATGTACCGTCAGCTAAATAGCGTTAATACAGTCATATAAGGTGAAAAAAAGGGGCAAACCTCGGAAAGAAAGATAACAAGCTGTAATTTTGCATAAACCTTTGTTTTAACATTTTATAAATTGGCTCAAAAGTGTCATAGAATCTCGTCTATTGAATCCTTATTTGACTGGCCTACGTAGCCAATGTTATTACGGCTGCCGAAGAAAACAATAGGTGACCAAGTGCAGCTTCACCCGCATGGCATAGGAGACGATACGAGTGAAACCATGGAAGTCATCAGCACAGCTCTCAATACTGTGAACACAACACCATCAGCTGCCAATAATAAATAAGGTCAGTGAGAACTGCAACTCTTAGGAGAAGGAGAAGCGGTATCAAATACAGTGCAGAATCGTCCATGTATTCCAGTAATCGACGATCGCGGCGACAGCGATAACAACAAGGTTCCCGAACTTCACGACAGGCAGACAACATCACGGAGACATCACCGCCTGAAAATGTGCAGTGACAACGGTTAGTAAGAACAATCGAAAACAACGAACTGCAGTAAAATAGTGCAGCGCCAGCGTCTTATGAAAGCTATGATTTGGTACTCTATAATGTATTCATAAAAGGCCAGGATAGAAACACAGGTAGAATCCACCCTATGGCTATTGGTTGCCTCTTATATTCTCTCAACAAAGAAGTAGGCAATAACATTATACAGATAGCTACAGCAGGCCAGGATCGTATTAAAATAGAAATGATAATGGTAGCATCAGCCAACACCCTGACCCAGAGCAGGAATACCCTACAGGCTTATACACCACTCTCTCTCACCATACAGCATGGGGTAATCAGAAACATTGTGACCGAAGTAACAGAAGAGATAAAAGCTGTAGCAAGGTGCGAATGTCGAGTAGTAAAGGTTAAAAGATTTATTAGGAAAATGAAATAAAACGGACAAATAAACGAAAGTCCACTCTCTGTATGCTTACTTATGTTCAAACCACAGAGGTACCCGAATTATATTTACATCCATAATTTTCGGTGCCCTGTTAAACTCTATATCAAGCCAATAGCGCTGCTATAACTGTCTTCGCTTCGGACATCCTAGTAAACAATGTAGAAGCAAGAAACGATTAACCTTCTATTAAGGCTCGCACGAAGGAAAAGAATGCGACAAACACAACAATCCAATATGTGTTCACTGTAACGGTGGTCACCCATCTTTCGATAGACGGCGCCTTGAATATGCCAAACGAAAGAAAATCAAGCAGGTAATGGACCATGAGAATGTCACATACTGACTGCGTCCTGTGATAATTTCCACTAACAAATCTAGCTGCTCTTCTTTGCACGCCCTCCAACTCCTGTATTCGATTCTCAAACTGTGGGTCCGAACTACACCAGCGTATTCAGCCAATGGTCTGACCTAAGTTTTGTAACCCAATTTTCTAACCTCTCTTGTGTATATTCGCATCACACTCTCCAGTAAGGTATAGGATTTTCTAACCTTTTCCTGCCACCTGCCCAATGTGGTCTACCCAGTTGAGTTTATTATAAAGCGTTATGCCAAAATATTTACACTTCAAGCCTTCAACAAGCAATTCTGACCCCACCATATAATCATAAACAATCCTTAGTTTTTTATGTGTGTACCTAATAAGCTAACTCTTCTTGACATTTATCTCATTCCATGATGACTTACCCATTTAGACATTCTATCCAGCTCACCCTGCAGCTGTTCACAGTCTGCTTGTATTTTGATCCTATTATATACAATCTGCAAACACTCAACATTCTGACTGTAAACCATCAATTACCATTCATTAGAACAATAAGCAGCAATTATCCCTATATACCACCCTGTGGCACTCCCATATTTGCTTCCACCTCTTTTGATAATGTATTTCCTACTCTAGCACTTTGCTTTCTGGCTTTTAAGAATTCCTCTACCCAGCAAGTAACTTTTACATCAAATACAATAGTTTATAGTTTATTTAAAACCATTTTACGGTTTAAAAAGATTTAAGTGCAACACTATCAACTTGGTATCCCTAGACCAATTCTTCTGAAATATCTTGCATATAGCCCACCATCTGAAATTCGCGTGAATATCCTTGACTAATGTCATGTTGTCGATCTGCAAACCAGTTTGTTTCCTCACTGAAATTTCTTTTATACGATCTCTCTATCATTCATTTTGACTACCACTTATGTCAAACTAATCGGCCAGCGATATTCAACCCTATTGTATGAACCGATACTACGATCGCTCTTTTCCCATCCTCCACCCTCAGACTCATTTTAAATCAAATTTCAAGGAAAGTAAAATATCGTATCCCACAATCTTTAATGCATCTGTATCAATGTTATCTGTACCAGCCCCTTTGGATTTTTTTATTTTTTTTTTTTAGTTCGTTTATAATTTCTATTCTTGAGAATTTGTTTAAAATTGTGTAGTTTCCTCATTTATACTTTTAGGGAGATTCTCCTCTGAATTATTCCCACCCTTTACAGGATGATAGTCCCTAGTGGTTTCATGGTTTCATTAAGTCAGTAACTCAATATCTCTTCCGTTTTAAAATACTCAGTGACTTCAACTTCATTCTTATCTACAATTTTTTTGAATACCTTCTCTTCCCCTCAGCTTTTTCTAAGATACCATAGAAATTTCTAGATTATTAGATGTTATCTTGGTTGTCCGGGTTGAACCGCGTCAATTTATTGAAACCTAACGTTTCGGCCAACATTTTGTGGTCTTCAGAACAAGGCCACAAAATTATGGCCAAAACGTTAGGTTTCGATAAATTGACGCGGTTCAACCCAGATAACAATTGCTTGCTTAGTTGTTTTAAGTATTCCCCACTGCCTTCCGGTCTCGTAATTCTGTTGTGTTCCCGTCTCACTAATCTCTTTAACCTTCTCGACTCCCTATAATAATATGTAGGATCTGTACTTACCTATATTTTCTGCTTTGGAATAAATATTTCCTCAGAATTTTTTATTATTACTACTTCGCCTCCAATGTACTTATGCCAGCCTCTCATTTGCTGAACCTTTCCTTAAAATATCTTTTCAATTCTAAAGTCTATGCCTTTTACGAGGCGCGTCCAGAAAGTAAGTTCCGTTTGGTAATAAAATGAAATTGTACACAGATACAGAAGAAATTTTTATTGCACAAAATTCTACAACTCTTAAACTACTTTTCCACATAAATGCCGAAATTTTGCAGGCATTTGTCATTGCGTGGCACCAGGTTTTGTATACCTTCTTCATAGAAATCTGCCGCCTGTGTCTTAAACCAGTTGGAAACAGTTTCTTTCAGCTCGTCGTCATTGGTGAAGTGATGACGGAAAGACTTGAGATGTAAGAACAGATCAATCGCGTGAACCAGTTCTTCTGTAACCAAAGGTGGACGCCCACTTCGTTCTTCATCGAGCACATCACTACGCCCGCCATTGAACTGTCGGACCCATCTTCTCACCATCGAATCACTCATCGCATTTGGTCCGTAAACATAGCAAATTTGCCGATAAATTTCACTTGGTTTCACTTTCCTCGCATTCAGAAACCGAATCACAGACCTGATTTCAGGGATTTTCAATCAACGCCGACATTTCAAACAAGCATAACAAAGCGTGCGTAACTGACAGCGATCTCCAAATGGCGCACGTTCTTCCCCTTGATACACATCGTCTACAGCGCATGTGCGGAACTGCAATCGCAGCGCTGCAGCGGAGATAAATTGAAACGGAACTTACTTTCTGGACGCGCCTCGTATATCTGTTTCCTTCTTCTATTTTGGCCACTGGTTTACTGAATCCCCTAATATCCTTCGGTACTGCATTGTGATCACTTATTCCTGCAGTTACCTGACACCCCACAAAATTTTCATCAGGCCTTATTAGAAAGATATCCAACACATTTCCATAGAGACCACTTACGCAACTGTTTTCATATGTTGTATTCACATGGTGACAGACCAAGTACAGGATGTATACAGCACGGATACAGCTGTTTTTCTCGCAACACACTCCAAACAGTATAATCCTCTACACTAGCTATCTTTGATAACCTTAGTAAGCTGATTCCCCAACTCTCATTCAAAATATCCAGCTTAATTCTTTATCTCAAGCGTTGTAACATCTTGTTGTGAGCTGATGGAAATACAAAATGCCTTTGTTGGAAACGAAATGATCATTGCTTTTAAACATTTTCTAATTCGAAACTAGATATCTTTCCAGGTAAATATGAAGACTTTTAAAGCATTCAAAACCGAGCTCAGTAGGTAAGTGTTAACGTCAGACTTTCGCTTTTCTGAAGTATCATTATTTGATTTGCAGTCCAGTCATCGTATTTTCGTATTATTTCTAAAAGGTGTCTTTTTTGTAACGAGTCAATTATTTTAGTTCATCATAAACAGAAGTCAATAAAACAAGTGTCAATTTAAGGATTAAAATCTCCGCTTTGGTAAAATCATAAATTAAGAAAGGAATTTTTCGAAATTTGGCCTTTAAACGGCAACAGAATCATTGTTTCCTAAAAGGTGTTTTTTCGAGGATCCATTTATCTCCCTTCATATCTAATCAAAATAAATGATGTACCAATTTACTGACTAAGGTATCCTATTTTGTAAGATCATAAATTAATAAAGGAATTTATCAGAAGTCAACCCGTAAAGTGCATAATTATTAATTATCGAGGTCACACTTGGGGGGCGTCCATAAATTACGTGAGGTGAAATAGGGGGGGGGGGGGGTCCGGCGAAATCTCACCAAATCTCACCAGGGGGGAGGGGGGGGTCTACGGAAATCTCACGTGAGATTTTGCGAAAAATTTGGGGATAGTAGAGCCAAAAAAAAGGTCTACAATTTGCGCCTAAGTCGAGTTTAGGAGGGTATTTCGTCAAAAGTTAGGGTGTGACCTAAAAAAAAAAGGTCTACAAAAGTTTCGAGTGCGATTTCTAGGGGGGGTTCTCACGGACCTGATCTCACCAGAGGGGGGGGGGGGGTCCGGCCAGATCTCACGAAATCTCACCAAGGGGGAGGGGGGGGTCCAGAAATCCGGAAAAACACCTCACGTAATTTGTGGATGCCCAATGTGAGACCGTTCAGAGCCAAGCCACTGGGCTCTGTTGCCGTCCATCAGGGTTGATCTCAATACCGCTATATAGCAGCATCCCATATTACAGAGAGATATATCGGTGATCTGTGTTTGTTTCCTACTGTAAGGAGTTTTTTTGGATATTTTTTTCTGTTAAGGAACTATTTGAGTATTGCTACACAATTTCGCTGGTTAGTAGCACCATGTATAACTGAGATATGGATATTCTGAGTATGTTTTGTTCAGCTTAGTTGTATTCCAGTTCGCTGTTCATCGTATTTTATTTGAAAAATTTTCGCACGGGTCATCCAGTCCTACTTCGATTTCCTATAATTTTTCAGGAATCTTGAAAACACATTGTGGCGTTATTCATTCGTAAAAGCAACTACGGATTTCCTTCCATTCCCTGTTAAAAATACATTATCGATTCTATTGATTCACCTTCCGACGAGCTTTATAAAGAACCACCCGATCCCCACCAAAAAACAGTATTTTTACCCGAACTGAAAATGAGACATGTTTTTTTTTTTTTCTTCTTTTGAAAGTATGTATTTATACTTCTTGTTTCCCACCTGTAGGCTAAACAGCTTGACGGATTTCAATCTATGAACAGCCGTTGGATTCGTTTGACGCAATCTCTGTCATATACAAAGTCGTTTCATTATAATTCCAACATGGCATACACTATTTTGATTCAAGTTGCAATAACTATTGTTACATGAAGTGAACTGCGCGGGGCGCTGTGTAGGCACAGCAAAACTCTCTCGAGCGCTGAGTTGCTGTGCGAGTTTCCTCGAAAATGCGAAATTTGTTGTTTTGTAATTGTTTCAGAAACGTCGTTGAAAGCCATCTTTTTCTGGGGTTTCAGTTATGAGATCTCAGTCTAGTCCTTTTTGCAGCTACTACTTTAATTGCTCTTACTCTTCCCTTTGTATAATGACACTTTCCACCAACACTAGAAAGGAAGCTGTAAAGTGGATAAAAGAAAGTATATCATACAATTAAGTAGACCTTCTATAACAACTAAAAAAAGTAAATAATAATAATAATTGATAAATAATTTCGATGGAGCCCCCGCTCCGGTGGCAATCTCCCTACACACCCCTCTTTCTCCTTTCCTCTTCCAACCTACTTGTGCCCTCTACTAATTTTTACTAAATTATTTCAGTGTTTTTGGTAAATTATTCATCAATTCTCTAGACAATTTATTCCAGTCCCTTACACCCTTTCCTACGAAAGAATATTTTCCCACAATCTTATGCCTGAAATCAAGTACCAGCTTGAGGTCATGGTCATATTTTTCCACCAGTATCTTTCCATGCTTTATCACCAATATAGGCCTTGTACACACCTATGACTCTCTTCACTCTCCTTCTACCCTCCAACGAATCCCACTCCAATATACAGTCTGACAGAAAATTTAAAAACAAGCACCTTAACATCAACGATTTTAATTTCTGAAATTTGCAGCGATAATAACTATTGCCTACATTAAGTTACTTGGGGAACATCGACAGTGCTTAGATTATGTCATAATTATTTTGGTTGCTTAGCAATATTGCAGTCGGGTAATCATTGAAAGTATGTACAGTCCATGATATTATCTAATTCGTGTATATATATATATAAAATAATAATAATCTCCAGTTAATACACCTACAGTTTGCTAAAAAAAAACTAATATTAAATGAAGCAAGAAGTACCTACCTGCAACATTTCTTAAATAACTGAATAATGTCCAGACAATTCAGCTATTTCTGTGTAACATAATGGAAAGAATATTTTTGCTATTTTCAGGATTAACAATTAAAATCACTGTGTTGAAGAGAATGTTTTTAACGTTCCAGTAACTTTTTGCTATCTGTTTTTTGTTTTTTAATAACCGTTTTATTCTAATAAATTAAATATTAATTTACTGGCAAAATACTGAACATATTGCAACCAAACTGCAGCCGCGTAGCATCTATTGTTTTTATTATAGCCTATGAGCATTCTGTATAATTTTCAAAACGAATTCTAACTGCTACAATGTTAGTGAGTAATTCAATAATGGACTATTGTCGCTATGACGTGGTTAACTTATAGGTTTTGACCTGCAGGGACATTGTTTTTTCCAGAGAATTCATTCTTTTAAGTGTTTTCTAATAGGCTAATGTCTTGAGTATGGAAGCGCTGCTGGTAACATGATGAAAGTATCGATTGCATCAAGTAACCGGTCACTTGTATAATCCTGTGTTAGTCGCTTCCTTATCCACGAATTTGCAGCTTCGAAACAAAATTTGTACTTTGGTGGCTAAAAAGCTTCTATAACGAAGAATTTAAGGGAGATTACCGACAACGGTTCTCTAGTGTGTCTGGTCGCATCGGTGCTCAGATCTGAACTGTTTGTAGGCATTACACATAAGAAAAGATTTAAAACAAAACTGGGCGACCAAAGCCTACGCAAATCTTATACTAGCAACAAATTTTAGTATATGAATAGAAGCAGTTAAACATCTACAGATGTTACTAATGTGGCTTTTAACGTAATGGTACATAGCCATTGATAAACGAAAGTCCCAAACAGAACAATTTGGTTGCTTTGCTGGAACAGTGCCAAGCATCGCACCCACTATATCCAGTTATTTTACCGGGTGTAGGTGACCTGCCGCTTAATCGCAACACTGCCAAAAAAAGGAACTGAAGTAGATTCTCACGCGTTTGTGGTTCGTATGCCGTAATTAGGAAACTAAACATTTTTGGATGTATGCAGATAGTCACCATTTTGATATCCGTCGTATGAGGAACTCAATATTGAAATTGTGCCCTATGTTCTAGAGCACAAGTCAGCATTGGTTGGAACTGAAAGATGTACATTATTGAACATCTTCTAAACTAAATTTTTAGTGCTTATGTTTGACATGTTTTGCTGCATGCCATATCACCTGCGCACCTCCACGCCGCCAGTGCGCGCAATATGCGTCGAACAGCAAATAGAGTGCCACCGCAGCCGCCTCCAGGGAGGGGTCATGGAGGCCCGCAGTATAGCGTTGGTCCTCGGGCAACTACAGACACATGCCTTCGGCGAAAAGTCGTTGCTGAGTGAATGTGACTGAATTAATCAGTAAAGTTATTGTGTAATCTTTGCAGATGTCTTGATTGTTGTTCTTTGATTGATTGAATTATGACTTCGAGGAATAAAATGCTTGTAAAAATCAACCTGGTTGACGACACTTCCTTCATTTAGGCGGCTGCTTGCCTGTTTTTGAAATTTTGCCCTCTGGCCACGCATGAAATAGAAACACAACGCTTCGGTGGCTAAAGTGGACACAACAAAAATAGTTAAAAATAGTGAATATAATCAGTCATACTACACTGAGTACATTGTTTTCTGGCTATTTTTGAAATGCAGGTATAAAGTTTAGTAACGACGTCATACAGTTCGAATGAAAGTAGGAGCTGCGAAAGGTTTTCAAAAGCTTTGCTAACGCTTAACTGCACAATATTTTCTAGGTTCATTATATTGAAGCTGACAGTAAAAATAATGTTGGCTACGCCAGTACTTGGATATGGACAAATTACATGTGGCAATTACTGTGCAATAAAACAACATTAAATTGCGCTAAAAGTCTATATTATATTTTAAATTCATTCTCTCGCTTGATAATGGACTGAAGTCAATTACTCGTATTGGCTGGTTTTTAAAGTTCAGCTGCGGTTTTCGTAACAAACGGAGAATGTATATCTGTGTCATGTGGAGCAGTTATGACAAATTTAATTATTCCACAGTAACCGAGCGTGGTGGGTGAGCGGTTAACGATCTGGCCTCGCATTCGGGAGGACGCCGGTTCGAATCCCCGTCCGGGCATCCAGATTTGGGTTTTCCATGGTTTCCCCAAATCACTCCGGGCGAATGCCGGGATGCTTCCTTCAAAAATGCCATTGCTGAATTCACTCCCGCTCTTTGTTCCCAGACCCATCCCGCTTCTAATGACCTCGACGTCGACAAGGAGTAAAGCCACAAGTAAAAAAAAGCTCTTCCACATTGACTTAAAGCATGTGAGACGCTCTTCAATGAACACAACGCATGAGATATGACTTCATTTTTTGTTTAAAATTAGAACCGGTATTTCCCAAGGAGAATTTTTCAGAATGATTGGTTTATGCGAACTGGTATTTCTTTTTCAACACTTGCACTAAACGCGCTGTTTAACCACAACTTAACAACAAAAATCTTGTTAGATGTAAAAGAATTTGATAAAAATCCTTTGAATTGTTTATGTAGAAATCAGAAGAAGGAAATCACATACTTTTCATCGAACTAGAATTCCTATGTTTATATTTGTATTCTCACTTTCTAAAACTTGATAATGGAACCACGAAGTTTTAGACAGCTTCCAAAATTAAAAGAGAAAATGCTTTACATCCTTATCGGAGAATTAATTAGTAGTTTTTAAAATTATAACATTACTTGGAAACATTGTTACTGCCAGTTATTTTTCGGTTTGTTGCCTCGGCTTATTTGTTTTACTTTTTCAATCTCCAGCTGTTGAAATAGGTCAAGAGATTTCGACTCTAAAAGAACGAAGAAGGCAGTATGACGCACCGCCACCAGTGACACAGCTGTTACGTCATATACTGCTCATCAGTCATAGCTGATAAATCATATTTTACGTCTGAAGCCCGCCTTTGATGGTTGCTCAGTCGTTTAGGTCGTGAGTGACTCACGATAAACCTCAGGAGATCCAGGGCATGTATCATCCTGTTCTCCCCTTCAACCTGGGAATTAACGTGTAATTTGTTGACTTAACATGATAGCACTCCTAAACATCAGTTGAGTAATTTAGTAAGGAATGAAGATGTAAATTCCAAAAACACTAAGGATATTAGGAACACGGATAAAAAAGTACAGGTTTTGTTCGCTTATAAGGTGGATGTTGAAGACAGCATCAAAAACAAGGTAGTTTTTTCCGCCAGTGTGATGGCTTTGTCACTAACTTGTTGAGAGAGATACATCTATTCCGAGTAGTGAACATGACAATGTAATAAAGTTTGGGTCTCGCCTCAATAACATGTGATATCTGGTTGCTGTCTCAGGTATCCCCATGAGGCGATAGTGTCTCCGTGGCGGCCAAGTCAACTCGAAGTGACTCGGTTGTTCAGACCCAGGTGGTAGATTCCAGTCGCTGTTATGTCGCATTCTGTTCTACCCGGCCATTATTCTTTCACTGCTTGGTTTTACTTTCAGTGGCGTTGAGGTCCGTAAGAATCTCGATCGGAACTTCAATCTAGATGGCGCTGTTGCATAACCATGTAGAGAGATTTGAGCGTATTCATCCACTCTGTGACATGTCGTGATGGTAACCACTTCCCAACGTATGTCTGCGGGAGCGACGCCAGCCACTATGAAGACTTTAAATATCTAGTCATATAATTTGATAATAAACTCAGTTCGGTTGGAGACAGTGGCAGGCGACAAGGAAACGTTTCGAAGCCGTGCTTCTATTAGAGAAGGTAATGAGGGTACACAGAAAGCAATTAAGAGAATCGTTGTGAGGCCTTTGGTTGAGTACGGCACGATGGGAGATGATGAGTATTTACAGGTTTAGCGGCTATCCTGGAGGAAGAAATTTAACGAGGGTGGTTTTCCCTTTACTACCACAGTGATGGTAGTGCATAAGTGTCACATCTTTGGCACGTTTCGAAGGCCTCTATCTCTTCCCTCATTTTCAAACAACTGTTTGTTTATGCGGTGCCGCAAAAACGGTGGTAGACAAAAGCCGACCCAGAGCGATGACGTCATCCACTCTTCTGCTCCTTACCGACGCGAAGCTGTTTCAACATTTAGACAGCCGTTTTTTTTTTAGTTTTTTGTTTTTGTTTTTTGTTTTACTTATGGCTTTACGCCTCGTCTACAGCTAAGATCATTAGAGGTGGGATGGGACTGGGAACAAGGAACGGGAAGGAATTCGGTCATGGCCTTTTTGAAAGAAGCATCCCGGCATTCACCTAGAGTAATTTGGGGAAACCATGGAAAACCCAAATCTGAATGCCCGGACGGGGATTCGAACCCACGTCCTCCCGAATGCGAGGCCTTGATAGCCGGGGTTTAGTATCTAGTGTCCCTGCTAACTCTGATTTCAACAGTGTATGTACGTGTTACGGTTTTGTGTGGATGACTGTGATGTGTGTATGTTCAACGTAACGTGTTGTTTGCGTTTCCAATGAATAAGAGATATAAGGGAAGGGACAGGATGATGCCCGGTGCCGGCCAATTCCGTAAGATATCGAGGCAGCAGCCAAGTTTAACGTAACCATCAACTGTGTCGTATGTCCTCATTCCATACGCGCTGTGGAGTGGTTTGGGATTTTACCCAGGAATTTGATGCACTAACTGGTGATTGGGAACTGTGCAGAACCGTTTCCCCTTCCTGCCGACCAAGTCCTGAATATTAAACTTTCTCCCACCAGTATTGGAACCAGCTAATCCAGTGTCAGGCGCCGCAACCACCTGAGTCATCAGGGTGCGAAAAATTATGGTTATCAAATACAGAAGTTGTTACTGCAGCGGAGAGCAGAAAGAATGGGCTATGGAAACTACTGTGGAATACTGATACAAAGGAAGAGCTGGATTGGGAATCATTTGAAGACAGGAGGTAGTTAAAAAGAATGATGGATATGTATAAGGTATACAGTAATAATGAGGTCTCGGTGGATATTTTACAAAAAAATTAGCAATAGAATGTCAAAGGAAAGAAAATACCACGAATACAATGATTTTGCGAATTAGAGAGTTGGAATGTTTTTATTTGCAGGAAAAGAAGTCAGGGGATGGAATAAGTTATTCAGGAGCTTATGAACAATATGGTTTAAGAAGTAAATGAATTTAAAATAAAAGTATGCATAACGCATTAAGTAAGGGTGTAGCGAAATTAACATCTGGGTATAAGGTCGTTCACAGTCATTGATACAAAAATAATAGAAACCTGTCCTTCACCCTTGGAAAAGCTGATTTTGTTTATGTGTTGAGTGCTAACGATGTTCACGTTCCTAGTAAAAGAGGACCAACTACCATTCCGGTATTCCGGTTGACGGTGCCATGAATACTTTTATTTCATTTCCTTCTAATATGTGGTTATCGCATGGAGATTGAGATTTTGCTTACAACAGACCTGTGTGGACATATTTCGATGTCTTGTTTATTTAACTTCAAAGATTAGCTATGCGGTTGACAGAATATTTTTTTTTCTAACAACAATTAAGTGGACCTTTACATACAAGGCACAGCACTTCTAAGATAGAGATGCCAGGTGGCACATCGCTTAAGGTGTCTGACCGGAGACCGACAGGTCCCTGGTTCGAATCCCTGTTCGGATGGGATTTTCAAAAGCCCTTAAACCGACCTTTTCCTCTGGCACAGTTTGCTGTGCAATGTGAAGTACGCCATACGCTTCCGTGGTTCGGATTCCACGTTAGCTTGTAGATCCCCTATACCCAGAAGAACTACCGGATTAGGTTAGTTAGACACTATAAGAGGTGCATTGCACGGCAAATCGAAAACCCTGTCAGTCGGCGGCGAATACTCCTTTATATATCCCGGCCAATAAGGCCATACAATGATTTGAAAAACTGTCTACGATTATAAGACCTTTCACTTTGGGTGTCTGTCAGAAGATTTGTCGAAACTGATAATCGCAAATTATTGCGACCACCTCTATGCAATTACGTATACAGTTGCGTTACTAATTGTTACAAATGGGCTACGAAGATAGGTGAACGTATGAGAACACATTCTTTCTTTTATTATTTATGGACAGACGACTAATGCTGACGGCTTCATGTTCCACCAGAGAAATCAGAAATTTTTATTTGCACGGGGAAGTATTTTCTGTCACTGGGCTGAAATTTCCGTGCGAAAGTGAAATCTGCTAACTTGTCTAGGAAGAGCTTCTTTTTCATTGATAAAAGAACCTGCACTTATTTTTTCTACTCTTTAGATATTATGAACATTCAGTCTGTGAAGTCGTAAAACTGTTTGAAGACGCAAGTCGTTCCTGGTAATGTTCCAAGAAAGGCACAACACACCACACATATCGCCAGCGATCTGCCAGAGACCGTACGATCCAGATTTTTACATCTATGGCCTGTGAGACCAACTCAGTTGGAATAAAACCGCGACATAACATGGCCATTAAATATGGTGATAAGATTTGTTTATATGACACACTCTAGGCCAAACATTTCAAGGAATGGTAAATTTCTGCGGGTCTGTGGTGAGGTCACCAGTGTAGCCAGATGATGCAAATGCTTTCTCATCGCTCCTTATCACTCTTGTACTAATTCTTTTTGTTCCTATTTGTAAATAAAAAGAATCGTCACGGTTTAAATGTCGTGGGTCATCACTAATTTAAGCATAAACTGAGAACGACTAAATTTTCCACTGATTTGTGTGGAATCGAAAAGAAACATAGTCAATATGGCTGGCAATCCATCATGTATTTGTTTTTCCACCAATTTTTTCAATGTTCTTTCAATACAATACCGGCTTCTGATTTTTATTACTACTACTAATGTTTTTTACATTAATCATTGCAATTTTTTACGCACCATCTGAAGAGCTTTGATAAGTGTGTTATAGTTACAGTTGTTACTAGATAATCGCTGAATTTTGGTGATACTTAGTATTTTGTATTTCCCCACAGGGTCGTAATCACTATTGTAATCAGGGTAGAAAATAATTTACTGTTACATGGAGTGGTCATTATTGTCAAAAATGTAAAAGAATTTTATTATAATTTGACGTAGCAAGAGTTTCTTCTGCACCTACTCTGTACTTCTTTCTAGATCTGAGTCATAAGACGTATTGAAATGTTCGTGTTTTAACGCTGAAAAGCAATATTTAACTGTAAATAATATTTTCTTTTTTCAAATTTTTGTAAATATAAACTGTGTTGCAAATATTTCGACGAAAGTATTTTGTTGACAATGTCATTATTCTTAGTTTCAAATTTACGATCTGCAATCCGCTGAAATAATCGCAGTATCTTTGGCCGTTCTGATTAAAGTAAACGATTTTTTAAATGATCCTTTCAAGTAAAGATAAGTACATTGAGGGTATTAAGTCACAAGTTTGGAATTTCAATAGAAAATTTTGAGTATATGAGATAAACATTGTAATGAACGTATCGTACTTTTGCGTCAGTTTTAAGAAACAGCACCTGTCGTACGGATAACTACTTAGTCAGGAATTACTGCCAAAAGTTGCTAAAACCGATGAGCGTCTTTCGCCTTTTGTGTGTAAGACAGCGCAAGAGGCAATAAAATCATAAGAGATTACATGCAGTAGTTTTCAGTGCAGGTCCACCAGGGATGTATTCGCCGGCCAACTAATGTTTGGGTGACGCAGCAGCTTTCTTTCAAGCCACGTCGAGCAAGAAAAATGGTTTTGTTGGACCCATGCCGTTACGAGAGAACCAAAATCTGAAGTAACCAATTATTTTGGAAAAAACTACGAGTTACAAATATTTAACATACATGATCACTAGAGGAGCGAGTTTCTAACCAATCAGAACGCTTTAGTTTAAAATGCTGGCATCTTTTGAAAACGTTTCATGGAAAAAAGGAGAACTTTGCTGAGCAACGAGACTGGTGAACAGGAGTCGATGGGCGTCTCGTTGATGTTGCACCGATGAACGACTGGGCACCTGACTTTTGGACTTTACTTTAGTATTGCACTTGGTGCGGAAATATCTTTGGTACGTTACTTGCAAGGGAAAGATGCAAACAGTAAAATTCAGATTCCATTCATATTTTTCATATCGTTATAAAAGCTTGTAGTAGGACGCTTTTGCGTCATACTCCAATTTTTTATATTATTCAGTATTAATTCATTCAGATCCTAGATTAGATTAGTTATACTGATATCGGGCAACCCAAATTGTTAAATGTTTTATTAATATGCAAGGTTATTTATATGAGAGGATCCAATGCAAATATGCGAGTGTAATAATTCTGTTTAGAGCTACGGCTCGAGGCCTAAACTTAAGGTAATGGTCGGAAGCAGTAACGTTAGCCACCCCGCCTAAGCGACGCCACAGGGACAATGGGCAGCGAGGCAGGCAATCCCCACGCTATCGTCGGCCAAGTCGGGTGCATTGCCCCTTGGAGTGGGTCGCGAAGCTGTGAATGCCGACCAGCTCCTCCCCACCCAAACCGACGCGCGGAGCGCGAGGGTCGAGAATAGCAGTGTGCTGTGACACCACGTGATTTCGAGACAGCTTGTCCCACCAATGAAATGTAACGTTGGGGTTCTCATAAGTTAAAGCAGGGCTTATTTTTTTCTGCTCGCATGTTCTTCGGCGAGAAGAAGAGGAGCCATCTTATCCTGGAGTGGAGAAGGCTATTCTGACCTGGTACGCGGTCTGGGATTGACGGTTCGACCCTGGAAGGAGTCGTATAGTGACCGTGCTATCACCGCTGCCAAGCAGGACGATATCGTACCCGGCTGATCGCAGGATCGATATCGCACAGTGATAGGCTGTGCGGCAATCACCATTGACGCAGTCTACGAGATGGTAATGTGCTCACGCCAGATCATACTTCATTTGGTTCTTGAGACTGTAACAGACCCGTAAGCGACTTGAGATAAAGACCTCTACTCATCAAGCAGAATCATTCTGAGCTAGTTGCATATTTGGCAGAACATTATGTGTTGTGGAGACCCATTGCTTATCACGAGTTCCATAATGTTTTCTTGCATTAACGGCGCCCGAGATCAATTTTCATGTTCAGGTGCATATGGTTTAATTGCTGATGTTTGTTATCATGACATATTATGTATATTTTGTTATCTTTAATATTTAATTTCATTTGATTATTCCTGAATCATATTAACGATAAATTCAGTCATTGTTCGCTTTGGTTAATCGGCCAATTGTAACGTCTAGGCTTTGTGTTCGATATCTTGCATTGATTTTTTGTTAATGGTAATTATAAATATGCCTAGCGGTGTAAATGCCAACAGAACAATATAAATATTAATTGGCAGTTTTATTGTAACCTGGCAGCGTTGAGATTCTTGTCAACAGAAATAATCATAATAAAAAAATATAAAGTCACCCACTCCCCCACAGTAACCCTCTATTCATTACAAGCTAATGGCCAAAGATGTAATGTGGCAAAGCAGTAACATGCGCTTTTTCGCCTTAGTCGAGAAAATCGGCATTGAAATTCGGATTGGATTCGAACCCCAGTCCAGGCATCCAGATTTAGGTTTTCCATGGTTTTTCCAAATCACTCCAGGTGAATGCCGGGATGGTTCTTTTAAAAGGCCATGGCCGAATTCCTTCCCGTCCCTTGCCACTAGTCCCTTCTCGCCTCTAATTACCTCGACGTCGACGAGACGTAAAGGCAGAAACCAAAACAAAAAAGCAAAGTGTGTAAAGCAGGTTAACATTTTTGACGTCTTCTAAAAACAATTTTTGGCAAAGAGACTTTAGTAGATGTAATTACTTTTATATCCCTATTTGTCAAATCCCTGTTTATCTCAATATTAGTTTCAAGCACAATAAAAACAAACTTTTTTGTTAACAAGTCATACTCACGCCTATGTATTGTGTTGTTTTGGTGTTTCTTACTTGTATAACATGGTTTAACAAAGGAATGTTATGCGAGAACAGGGGCTAAATCTAATCGTCTGTACAGCTAAAACTCTGGCTCTGGCTCTGGAATATTAATGTTGTGGAACACAGAGATAAGACTGCTTGAGAAGAAATGAAAAAGAGGACATTGCATCTTACCTTAATCCTGAGAAAAGAGAAATTAAATAAATCAGTTCCATTCGTGGTATTCTGCGTTTATACGAATGTACAACTTCGATGCTCTTAATTATAGATACGATAACTGACATCGGCACGGAAGTACACGACGTGATTGCATTTCCTTTCTCCAGTTAAAAGTACCGAGGGCTTCTTTAAGGATTAGAACCTGCAATCTCTGGCAAAGCAAGGAATTATCTGCACCATGTGTCCCAGAATATGAAATGGAAATTCTGTGTCCCCAGCTCTCATCAGTTTAAGAATATTACGCCAGTACTATCATGAAAGATGCTTTGGGGATTTTTTACACAAGAATGTGGTAGATAACTTGTAAAATAACAATTTAAGTTCTGCCTGGTAACAGAGATTGCATACAGAGCGGAAGAGTGGTGCTGGTATTACCTCCTATGTAAACTAGAAAAAAAAAGTAAAACGTTAGCGGATTCCTACGGTTCCTGCCGCTTCCCGTATGATTCACGGAGGTAAAGCTCCCCACTCCCATGATAACCTGCGGTACTGGGAAGAATACCACGCCCAGGCCGTTCGTTACCTTCCCACGATACTCATTGGATAGCAGGCTGAGTGGGCCTGGGGACATACAGCTTCAATGAAAGATCCTCGGCTTCGTCATGGATGGAACCACGCTCGTCCGGATCACATACAGACGTTGCACCTGTACAGGTGAGGTAACAAAGTTAGCAGCAGAAACAAAATTGTTTCCATGTGGCGAGAAGGATATTCTTAGTCTTGTCAAAAGGCTGTTGTGACGAGAACCGCCACTTAAAACTTTGATGTACAGTACTTTGTACAGTTGAAGGTATAATAGTGGAATAAATAATAGACTATTAAAGATTAACTGGTTCCATCTTTTAAGAATACGGAGACAGTTAGTGCTGTTTCGTTCAGAATTACATTTAGCTGGATGTAGAATGAAGTTTTATTTGCTACCTTCTGGCATATTCCCCGCAGCTGTTTATTTTATTTTTTTTTATCACATCACGTAAGAGATTTCGTTGAAAATACAGTACCGTTAGATTTAACTTCCCAGGAACTCTGCAGTGCTGCTGGCGCAATATATTCTGAATACCGAAGAATCGCACAGGCAATAAGCATATTAGCCTACGGTTACGCTCCCCGCGGATAGTTACTAATTACACGTGGCTACAGAGCTATTTGTTATTTCATTGGCTGCTTAGCTAAACAAAGACATATTCAGAGTAGCACTTGCAGTAGTAGCTCGGACTACCATCAGCCTCCAATTCTTTAATGAAATTTAGAAATACATAACCCCAAAACTGTGAAAGTTTGGTATGTCGTAGCCATTGTGGCTATGCTTCCGCACTCTTCGGCCCTGATTGCTGACAGCGGCGAAAGGGCGACGAACTTCCTGACAACTGCTACGAGAAGGATATAGAAATGTGAATAAACCAAAAACAATGAAGGGACGCGCAGGTCGGTACTTGGCAAGGATATAAACCATAACAATTAGACTTCGGAAGAGGTGCAAATGTAACCACAACAGTGAACAGCACGAACGTGGAAGCAATAAGGTAAAGATTTTAATGTGCGTTTGAACAGAGAGTATATAGACACTTGTTGATGCGACACTGAGATTTCAGACATAAGCCGTGCCAGGCCGTCGCTCGTGAGAAGCAGTAACGTGTCTAATGTTTATGGTAGCAATCTGCGGTTCGTGTTGTTCCCAAGTTAATGTTGTCAAGTAAAACAACCTGCAATTAGCGTAGAAGTGGTCGGCAATTCGAGAGTATATTTTGTTAATAAATTTATTCTAATTCATTCTACCAGAATGACAGGAGTGTGATTTATATCTCATTACCATACAAAGGAAGAACATTTTCATAGGTCATTAGCCTAAATTGTTAAATTTGGGTTGGCGACCAAAGAGTTAGTATTGAGATCAGAAAGAGAAAGTTTGCATAAGTTTTTCAACTTTATTTTTTTTTTCACTTATGGCTTTACGCCTAGTCGACGTCAAGGTCATTAGAGGCGGGAAAAGGAAGAGGAAGGAATTCTGCCATGGCCTTTTAAAGGAAGCATCCCGGCATGGAAAATCCAAATCTGGATGCGCGGACGGGGATTAGAAATGCCGTCCTCCCGAATGCGAGGCCGGAGCATGAACCCCTCACCCAACACGCTCGTTTTTTCTCAACTTTAAATAATCCACCGACACTAAGCTAACAGCAGTTCTTCACGACTCCTTTGGCAGGACTCTGAGCAATGGAAGAACTCCTGATAACGTATATGTCATGTAACTAATGCGTTGCTTCCAGTTAACTCCCAAAGTACACTGTGAAGTGATTTGCGAAACCTTCATACCATAGCTCCGTAGGTGCTGTGTATTTTCCGATAAGAATATAATACTTGGAGCTCTTAAGAATTACACAGACGGAAAAAAAAAATCCCAACACCAAGAAAAAATTATTGTAGAGTAATGAAATTTGGACAATGCATTTGTCAAGTTAACATGTTTAATTGATTAAATTTTCAAGATCACAGGTTAATTTAAGCTCAAGAAAATGCATTTCAAATGTGAAATACTGTTAAATTAATAGCCGGTGTAACCTCCAGAATTTTGAATGCAAGCCTGCAAACGTGAATGCATTGTGTCATACAGGTTTCGAATGTCACTTTGTGGTATGGAGTTCCATGCTTGTTGTACTTGTGCTGTCAATACTGGGACGGTCAGTGCTGGCTGTGGATGATGCTGGAGTTGTCGTCCAATGATATCCCATACGTGTTCAATTGGAGACAGATCTGGTGATCTCGCAGGCCAAGGTAACATGTCGACACTCTGTAGAGCACGTTGCGAGACAACAGCGGTATGAGGGCGAGCGTTATCCTGTTGAAAAACTCCCCCTTGAATGCTGTTCATGAATGGCAGCACTACAGGTTGAATTACCAGACTGACGTACAAATTTGCAGTCAGTGTGTTTGGTATAACCACAAGAGTGCTCCTGCTGTCATAGGAAATTGCTCCCCAGACCATGACTCCAGGTGTAGGTCCAGTGTGTCTAGGCCGCAGACAGTTTGGTTGCAGGCGTTCCCCTGGCCTCCTTCTGACCAACACTCGGCCATCACTGGCACCAAGGCAGAACCTGCTTTCATCAGAAAACACAACAGATCTCCACTCCGTCCTCCAATGAGCTCTGGCTTGACACCACTGGAGTCGCAAACGGCGATGGCTTGTAGTCAGTGGAATGCACGCTACAGGGCGCCTGGCTCGGAGCTGTCCTTGAAGTAACCGATTTCTAACAGTTCGTTGTGTCACTGTGGTACCAACTGCAGCTCGAATTTCTGCCGCAGACGCAGTACGATGCGCCACAGCTGTACGCCGAATACGGCGGTCTTCCCTCTCAGTAGTGCCACGTGGCCTCCCGGAACCCGGTCTTCTTGAGGCAGTACCATCCCTTGACCACTGCACCCAACAATCATGCACAGTGGATACATTCCGGCCAAGTCTTTCTGCAATATCGCGAAAAGAAAATCCACCTTCTCGTAGCCCTATTACACGACCTCGTTCAAACTCGGTGAGCTGTTGATAATGGCTTCTTCGTCTTCTTAAAGGCATTCTTGGCTAACATCAACTCACTATGTCAAATCTCAGCGGTAAATAACGTTCACAAACTTTACAGCGCGTATTTAAAGCAAACCTGATTTGCAAGCTCTGAGTAGCGCTACTAGCGCCACACTTATGCGCGAAGCGCGAAATTTGAATCGATGTCATCTTTCAGATGTATAAACACGCCTACCAAATTTCGTTTATCTAACACAAGTCTTTCTTGGTGTTGGGATTTTTTTTTCCGTCTGTGTATTTCAAAGGATAGTTTCCTTAATCACAAGTTAAAAGAAATTCCTAATTATGATATCAAAGTAGGTACCGATATTTAACAACAATTGTTTAGCATTCACCAACGTAACTCTAAAACTGGCTATAAGGCATAAGGGAGCATTCATAAACTACGTAGCTCCATTTTGGCCTCCGTTGAGCCCTCCCTCCCACCACGTAGCCTGGCGTACCTTTTGCCTTTTGCCTCGACCTCCTCCCCCCCCCCCTCCCGCCCTGTGACACGTAGTACTTTTCCATATTAATTCCAGAAGACATTTTTTACTGTTTTCTCTTAACAGACTATTGTTAAAATTATTGCGTATATAATGAACTCAACTGATATTTGCGTTATACTTTTCTATAATTACAAATATTTTGATTGAAATGTTAACACTAGTTACACCTGCAAGTGATAAGTTATTGGGAAAAACCTCTGTCTCAGCAATCCTTTTCTTCTTGAAGTGTTCAAATGCGCCTGCCGCGTGCAGCACAACGCTATGACTTCAAGTCACACGCATGCACGGCACTATCAGTATATTGGATATCTAAGTTACATACGCAGATAATTAAAAGACCTAAATAAATATCCACGAGCTGTTGTGTGTTCTTTACCCTATCTTAACTGTGACAAATAATATGAATGAATAGCTACATGGTTTTGCTCGGAGCCTCCCCCACCCCCACTTAGCGTAGATTTCTACCGAACCCCTCCACGCTAGACAGAGCACGTAATGTATGGGAGGTTCAAATCAGGGATGTTTTCTTAAGCTCGCAGCGACCAGTGTAATTGTAATTTTTTATAGATTAAACAGGCCACAGCAAAGGAATCTCTCAGTTTGAGAGCGTACCACGTTGTTAGTTGCTGATCGGGAAGGAATTAAATTAGTAACTAGTGCTAGTTTCAATCATTCGACTCTAAAGATTAATATTGTCGATAAATTAAATGAAAATGTTGCTGGTAATAAGACTCAAGTTATCAACTGCGAAGTTTGTCTCTGTTTACAACATGTATGGCACGTGGTTGATGACTGAAACCAAATAATGAGCAACATTATAGAGCTTACGAGGTTATCAATGTATAATCAGATAAGCGGACTATTTTTACTACAGAGGTTTTCTGCACATATCAACACACGTTTCTGCTATGAATCGCAGGCAGCCAAATCAATAAAAGTATGCCAAAGTGACATCGAGCAGAGCTTTTAAATATGGTATACATACACTGCGGACCAGTATCAGAAACTGTTGCAGAAATTTTGTATATTCTCCCACTCAGCATACTGCATATTAACTGTGTTGATGAGCTACAGTGATTTCATCGCAGGCGATAACAACAGGTTCACTGTATTCACTTTACAACCGGACCTTTCGTTTATTTCGCCGAGCTTGGTGCGATAGCGGTAATGCTCTAGCTTCGGATTCTGGAGGACGCGGGTTCGAATCCCCATCCGGCCATCCAGATTTCTGTTTTCCATGGTTTCACTAAATCATTCCAGGTGAATTCCGGGATGGCATTTAAAAATGTTATGACCGAATTTCCTCATGTTCCTTGCCCCAATCCTTTCCCGCCTCTAATGACCTCGATGTTGAAGTTTATTTCGTAAAATTACGAAAAAATGTTGAAAATGTTGGATGCCTCCCTTATTAACTCCTCCTTCGCGTATTCCAGTGTGGAAGTATGTAATCACAAAATATTACTAATTATATGTTTGGTCAACTACGCCCGTAACACACTTCAAATCCTTCTTTTTCCATTGAACGAAAAATAACCTGTTTTTTATATTTGCAAAGAGACTACCGTGAATGCTATATGGCTGCCAGTTTAGGAACGTTTTACGTTGAAACGTCTGTGAAAAACCTTCTATAAGGTACCGCTTTCTCTCGTTATCGGACAGGACACAGTGCCTACGTAGCGAAGGAATAGACGACGCCAGCTACCACCTTGTTCATTATATTTTGATAAGGAAGAAAACTTTAACTTTTAATTATTAAATATTTATCTTCAATTGTAACTGTTTTAATAATAATTTTTGAGAATATAGCGTTCTTACCACCCATTTTTTTTTTACTGATACCTTTACGCCTCGTCGACATCGAGGTCATTAGAGGCGGGATGGGACTGGGGAAGGATCGGGAAGGAATTCGGCCATGTCTTTTTTGAAGGAAGCATCCCGGAAATCACCTGGAGTGATTTAAGAAAACCATGGAAAACCAAAATCTGGATGCCCGGACGGGGAATCGAACCGGCGTCCTCCAGAATGCTAAACCACAGATCCCTACTGCCTGTCCAGCACGCAGGGAATATTATTTTCGGAGGTTTGTTTGTTCGATACCGGCCTGAGGAAATGTGGCCTAAATTAAAAATTATGTCTGTCATGCGATATTCACATCCAGTTAACATGTGAAGCTGGAGATAAAGTAGCATGCTTTCTATGTGGGTTAAAAAAAATACTGAAACAGAAATTATATTGGATAGTCATTGTAAGTTTGACTGTATTAACATGTATGACCAGGTCGGCAACATTTTGCGTTATGGTACAAACTATACTTTTACATAGATCTTGATAATTATCTTTCTAGTGCCAATATTTTAAACTGGAAATTTAACACAGACTACCTGTCGTTTTCGACCCTTGTTGCTTGCGTGCTTTAAGTTCAGTATGTGAGAACAGCAAACAGGAAGTTTCCAAGAGGTGTAAGGACATCCTGTATACGGTGAGAACCGTTCTACCCACAACTACTGTATACAGGTATATCACTCAGCTGAGAACAGTTCCGAATATGACTATAACAGAAGAGTTCGTCTCATGCTGTCGTCAATAATAATTATACAAACAGTATTTAGCAAATGTTTAAATCAGCACAGTCTTGTTCCGTGGCTATTCTTACACAGTTACCGAATATTTAATGGAAATTGATTAACCCATTAGGGAGCGTCCACACACTACGTGCCTAGGTCTAGGTGGAGGGGGATGACTAGAAAGCTACGCTGGGAGGGGGCGAGGGGAATTCCGAGCCAGGCCACGTGTCTTTCCATTCAAATTATTTGTCACAGTTAAAATCAGGTACATAACACACAACAGTATATGAATATTTATTTCCGTCATTTAATTCTCTCCGTATGTAATTTACCGTCATGTGACAAGAGAAAACTGTACAAAATGTCTTTTGGAATCAAAAGGGGGAAAAAAGCTACGTGCTACGTGGGGGGGGGGGGGGGGGGGGGGCGGGGAGAGGGTTAGAGGCAAAAGCCACGTCGGGCTACGTGGAGGTGAGGGTGGGGTTCACAGAAGGACAATATGGAGCTACGTAGTTTATGGACGCTCCCTTAGTGGTTACTTCGTTATCTGGTTATTTCGAAATGAAGAATCCATCCCGACTTGCACATGGAGTCAATCATTAGAATAGTGGTTATTAAGGCCGGTTGGAGCACAGTATAGGCATCAATATATTTAGTTGTCTTAGGTGTAAGAACAGTCCTATGTAATTAAGATGCTTAAATATACTTAAAATTTAATCTATGTAAAGTATGTTGAACCTGTCCTACTGGTCTAAGCTGTCCAATTCCTTTAGTAAAAATGATTAAAATCTCCGATCGATGAAGCTGCAAATGTGTGACTTCACACGGTATTGAAAATCGATTCATAACGATTTATACCTTGCATCGAGAATATAAGAGATTTTGGCATGAAGACATAAGGTCAAATAATTACACGCATTTTTTGTACGACATTAGCGGAAAATTTATTTATTTATTCTCGTTGTTCAGACGATCTCAGAAAAGTTGTAACACAACTTTGGCACTGACGTAATACTCTGTCAGAAACAACCCTGAAACAATTGCTGAAGAAATGTAAAGCATTAGTTTTAAGTGGACAATCTAGTTTATGAATTGTTAGGATTGACTTAAGCGATTGAATACTTATTTCTACTTTTACCAAAAACTCTTTTGAGTCCTGTCACAAACGAGTGCGTAGTATTATGATAAGTCATTATAGGTGTAAAAAAAATGCATGACATTTACGTTTTATTATTTATTCGTCCTCTACCGAGGTGAGAAGTGTATTTACAGATATGAGACGCATATCATACTCCCGTCAACTAAGGCAACAGATCTTAAACTACTGGATCAAATTAAGATTCCAAGAGAGACCTTTCAGTTTGTACCGTGCTGGTAGGTAAGAGGTATCGATCGGGTCGGGCTTTCCCTCGTCCAGCCGTCCAGATACCGGTTTTCCATGGTTTTCAGAAATAACTCCATGTGAATGCAAGGATGTTTTTTTTCACAAAGAAAGCCATAGTGGAATCCCTCTTTATAATTTGCCGACAAGCCTGTCCCGACACGTAAACGAGCCACGAACTGCTAAAAAAAGTACATCAATTTATTTTTAAAATGAATCTGAAACTTCAACCGAAATTTTTTTTTTTTTTTTTTTGTACCTATTGATTTACGCCTCGGCAACGACGATGTTACTATAGAGGGAAGAGGAATGAGGCCAAGTAACTGGAAGGAATTTGGCCTTGGCCTTTTGAAGGAACCATCCCGGTATTCTCATGGAGTGATTTCACGAAACTATGGAAAAGCTGAATAAAAATAAAACTGCCACAAGTATTCATTTCGCATGGATTAAAAGCCTTTCGTACAGTGCAGCGGTTTGAATTTGTTATCTCCTGGGTTAGGAGACACTGGAAGATGGAAGACAGGTGGAGAGACTTCCTGATTTGTGTAAGCTATAAATTGGGAGTGAGAATTGTTGGATGTTGTTTTAAGGACTAGGAATAGTATGCAGTAACGAACAGACGACCACAGCCTTCACTTAAGGGAGTGTGAAAGGTTTCATTTGTAGGTAAGGGGTTCGGAGACTGGAATAAGTACTGTAAGGTGATACCGCAATTTATACCTCGAAATGTGACACGATTTAAAGTAAAAGTTCCCATGAAACATATGGATGCGTAAGGAAATTGCCGCTGTGGCATAAGATCCATCACAGTTAAAAATCTCTAAAGTTCTTTGACTAGAAGAAATAACCATGTTGCATCTCAGAAGTCCTATACCATTTTCCTGTGAAATGTACAGTCGTAGATGTTGAATATTACTGGAATGAAGGGATTATTTGTTACTCTGTCACTGCTAAGCGAGAAGACAACCCTGCCATCGGTCACGGGGGAGGGGGTTACGCACAAGGGACACCGTTTCGAACATCAGTTCCCCTTTATCTTAACTAGGGATTTTAGGCAGATTTCCATGGTCACTTAGGCCAGTGCTCAGACGCTCCCAGCTCTTTCAGCTGATACACAAACGGAATATCGGAAACCACTGTTGCACAGAGCTTACATTGTTCAAAACAGAAGGCAACTCTCTAGCGCTTTGTTCATATTCATTACATTTAGTGCTCAACTCAGGGAAGTATTTAGGGTATGTAGGTCCCTAGGCTATACATGTGCTGCGGGCCCTTTAAGACCTGTACGCCTTTAGGCTATAACTCTGGAGCAGCCTTTTATATATTATTATTATTACAGCTTTATCAATCCCTATTTCAGGATGCAGCCTCTTTAAGCCAATGAGCTATATGATGCAATTTAATTCTAAGTAGTTTTTTGCAGTTCTCTCCAGGCCGATCGATCTTGAGCAACCCTCTTCCAGTTCATGCTTGTAACTCGACGTATGTATTTATCCCAGCGATCCGGGGGTCTTCCTCTAGCTATTTTCAGGTTCCTTGGTATCCAATCCAGTATTGCGGTAGTCCATCTGTCATCTCTTTTGCCAGCAATTTGACCAGCACATTGCCATTTTTTGGTCATGACTCCTTTTAAGATGTCTGTCACTTTGGTTATTGAACGTATGAGCACGGCCCTTTTCCTGTCTCTTATTTTAAACCCTAGCATTGCTCTTGTCATACTTCGCTGGGCAGTTCTCAGTTTTTGCTTCCTGTGACTGTTTTGGGTCCAAGTCTGGCAGGCGTATGTGAGGAGAAACCAGACTTACAGAGTTGGAAGACGCGCTCCAAAAAAATCAAATGGAGTATAGTTGGCCTCAGTGAAGTTAGACGCCCAGAGGAAGAATGTATCGAACTTAAATCAGGCCACATCCTGTACCATTATGGAAACTCCCTGGGAAAGCTAAATGGAGTGGGCTTCCTGATAAACCGTAGTGTGAAAAAACAAAGTTAAACTTTATATATATATATATATATATATATATATATATATATATAAAAGCATTATCGATTACTTATTACTAAATTAATAAAACTTTTAATACAAAATATATAATAATAGTAAAAATATATGAGGAATCCTGAAGAATCGAAATTTCGTAACATGCTTTCTGCAACGTTTCCGAGACTGATGTGAACAATGTTAGTAAGTGATGCACGCACGTTCAATTTGTTGACTGATGATCGATAGATAAGGTGCTGCCTATTTTAGTGCTGCTGTTGCAAACAAACACCCTCAACAAAAGCCCACAAAAATACAAACTTAAAAGTTTTAGTAACAATATGATACAGTAGGCCTACATTTTAAGATAAAACAAACTATAAAAGATGATCAACATCACCAAAGCACGTAATGGAGAAAGATTAAAAAGACAATATTCATAATTCACAACGCATGTCAACACCATGACTGCCACTAATATATATACAGGGTGATTCAAAATGATTGTCGAGGTTTCAAAAAATTCCTACACTTAGCACAATTGAGATACGAATTTGAATCTTATTTTGATGTGTAAAGAAACTCATCAAGTTTTTTTACATCCATTACAAATGTTCGATATGTGCGCCCTGTGTCACTCTGCACACACATCTATGCGATAGTCCATTTCATCCCACACGCGACGCAGCATGTCATCAGAAATGTTTACAAAGGCGGGCCCTGATCCGTTCTCTCAGTTGCGGGATAATCACAGGTAGAGAAGGAAGATAAACTTGATCCTTGACGTAACCCCACAGAAAAAAAAACACATGGGATTAAACCTGGTGAACGAGGTGGCCAAGCCATGAGCAATTGGTCATTGTCGGCTCCGCGTCGTATCCATCGCTGCGGCGATTGTTCGTTGAGAAATGTTCTGACCTCTCGATGAAAATGAGGTGGAGCACCATCTTGTTAGAATATGAAATCATTCACCTCTTTCAGCTAAGGCAGCAACCACTCAGAGACCATATCGAGGTAAGTTAGTCCTGTTACTGTCTGTTCATTGAAGAAGAACGGGCCGTACACTTTCGCCTTGGAAACAGCAGCGAACACACACACTTTTGGAGAATCACGCTGGTGTTCAATAAAAGCACTGGGATTTTCTGTCCCCCAAATCCGCACATTATGATTGTTAACTTTCCCGCACAAGTGAAAGTTCGCTTCATCACTAAAAATGAGTTTTTCCATTTTTTCTTTCATAATGTTGCAAAACGTGAGACGTTTGAGATGGTCGTCAGGTGTTAAAGCCTGAAGTAGTTCTAGGCGATAGGCTTTCATTTTTAGGCGTTTTCGTAGCACGCACCAAACTGTGGTTTGCGGAATGTTCAGTTCTCTGCTGCCTCTTCTTGTTGATTTCCGCCGGCTACGTTGATAAGCTTCTCTGACGCGGTTCACATCGACTTCCGACACAGAAGGACGCCCACTGCTTTTCCCTTTGCATAAGCAGCCCTTCTCCACGAACTGCGCATACCACCTCCGAATGGAATTGTCTGAAGGTGCATCTTTCATAATTTTTTTTTGAAAGTGCCGTTGGACAACGGTAACTGACTGACATACGTGAAAATCTAGAGTGCAAAAAGCCTTCTCTATAGCGTTAGCTGCCATATAGCAAACACTGACATCTGGTTGAACAAAACGTTGCTACAAGATTAGTGGCTGCTACAAAACAAAACTTTGAAAGTTTGTCTATTCATCCATGTAAAGATTATACTTGCATGTTTATTACACAGCCGGCAAAAAATTCACGAAACCCTGACAATCATTTTGAATCACCCTGTATTTTTATGTTTATTAATGTATGTGGTGCGGGCCCCTAGGCTACAGCCTAGGTAGCCTATGCCTAAATGCGGCCCTGGCTCAACAGCTTGCGGTTCATATTGAGATTGATTATTGAGACCTTCTACCGCTTGGAGGGAAAAATTAGACGGCGTATTGCCCTTACATTCGGTTACGCTGATTTGAACATAACATAAAAAAAAAAACAATATTCAGTATGGTACAACGCGGATGGAATCAATGCTTCAGCAAATGTGATTGCACATAATAAATACAAGAACGCAGTTCCATCGGAAGAGCCTATCGAAAGAAAAAGTTTTCCAGTATGTCACTCGCCGGAAATTGTGACATTAAACTCAAATTAATGAAATAGAATACTGTATTGCGAGTTGCAGTAGTTGGTAAACCTGTTCTCTTATAATACAACACGAAACTATTTTGCTGTTATATTATTCCCCGACACGTGTAATCTAGAGATTCAGTAGTTTCAGATTTTGCTGATTAAAAATGTATGTAAAAGAATTAAGAAGTGGAAGGTGTTTAAATAGGACCCATAATTAAATTACAAGAATAAGGAACATTTCTAAGAAAACTTGCCAACGGAGGAGAATTGTGGTGTGAAGCAAAGTTTATAATGAGTCTCTTTGAAATACCGACATTAACATCAAGCGAATGAAATGTGGAGACACGTTTTACTTTCGTAATTGGAAGGCGACTTTTAATCACTCAGAACCTCTTGAAAACAAAGTCGCTCAAGAATGTATTACTGATAAAGCTGTGTCATTTATTTTGGTTTATTACTTGTTAAATTTTGCATTACGGTGTTGCGTAAAATTGTTAAAAAATGTATAATTATCGTAGCGCTCATGATGTTTTACAGATACGTGCATCATGTAACATGTCGTATGTAACATAACAATGAATATAAATGCAGTGAAAAAAGTGTAACAACAATCGCTGAATATTTAGCAGTTACTTGTATTCTTAAAATGAAAATTTCATCTTCGCCTCTACAGATTTGAAACTGCTTTTAAATTCGCATGGTTACTCTCCCAACGAAACAAAACATTCCTAATTATATGCACAACGAAAGTGCTTCTGTATAAGTTCATCCAATTCAAAACAGCATTAATAACTGATTATGATATTTCAATATATATTCATTGCTTCGCTTAATATATTCATACCCTGCTTACAGTTTATAAATTAGCAAGTCTTATGAATGTTATTTGATTTCGACAGGTACAAGTTCTTCTTGTTCGTAGTGTATGAGTCTATATAAGAACCAATCATTTCTTTCTTATATGGCCTCTTCAAAAAATGTTTATGTGAAAAGTACGTTGTGTTTTCTCAAAAATTCCATTGCAGGTCACGTGTTTAAAATATTATTTATTAATCTCAACAGGGCCAGTAATTAATTACCTTTTATGAGAAGCATAACAAATCGCACAATGACAGCACTAAAAATATTTAACTATCTATAATCTTGAGCTAACTACAATAACCATCATAAAGGCTAATGGTAGACTGCGCTTTATACAGGACGAATACTCAATTGAAGAAACAATTTCGACTTTTATTTTTGAGTGGATTGAAATTCTGCTCTGGACAGTCAGTTATAACCTGTTCTCACTGAACTGACAGCTCAAGGTCATGTTCCACTGGTCCCGCTCCTTACCTCACTATCCCCTCCCTATATACCTCTCTCACTGATCGCTGTGTCTAGGTAGGCTATCGCTAAATTTCAAGTTCGAATGTAAGGGAAAGTGCAGCAGAGTTGGTATAGGCCAGACTGACTTTGAACGCCTTTGTTAACTGAACGGGTTGTAGACTGTAACGACAGGAAGGATAGGATTAGGGAAATGAGATGTATTACGGAATCCTGAAAGTCCATTGTGCTTTTCACGTAACTTAAAGGAAAAAAAAATTGCAGGATTCATTTTTGTCCTGAGGTATCTGGTTCCTCGATTGAAAAAAAAAAAAAAAAAAAAAAAAAGTTGCCGGAATGGGGATTGAATAAATGAGGATGCCAATCCTGATTTCATAAGAGTTTTGAAAGGCCTATAACCAGTTTTTAACCGACTTAAAAATGGAGGAGATTCTCAATTCGTCTGTATTTTTTTTTTTATGTATGTTCAGCAATATCTTCGCCAATTGTGAACATTAATCAGTTATTTTTGGAGTAGGTGCCAGCCAAAGCTAGAAAAAAAAGAAGATAAAAACAATAAGGAATAACAATAATACATAAAAATCATGTTACTACTTACAGAAACACGTTTCAACAAAATTGAAACATACAGATGATACGCCGATATTATACTAACTGTAAAGCGTTTACCGCATGATGCAGCCTACCAACTACACTGGAGTGCCATAGATATGCCCCGACGACCAACGAGGTAGAGCCACAGATTGAAATGTTGTCTAATTTGTTCCCCTAAACTATTTCCCGCGATAACAATATCTGCCTCACTACACGCTACAAAATATTCGGAATTTTTGTTCTTATTCCCCATGCCACATCTAACAGCAAATAATGTTCAGTGATTCGTTCTTCGCGATGTGACAGCTGGCATCGATTCCAAAAATAACTGATTAATGTAAAAAATGTTAATAACAGTAATGTTAAAATACTGTCCATTTAGATTTATTTTCTTCTAAGAAAGGTATAAAATTATTTTAAAATTTTTAGCGTGCTTTTTTTTAAGGCGGTTTTTATGTTTTTTAAACAATTATTTTATTCAGTTGTAATTAAGTTTGAATTGTAAAAGTGAAAAACGGGAAAATTCTTCTGTGTTCAAATAAAACGTATACTTGTATTTTCCATTTATCCGGCAATAATACTTTTGTGAATTTCAGAACAACAGTCTATATTCAACAGCAAATTTTACTATCACAGAAAAGTATTGATGTTCTTTACACGACACGATTTAAATTTTACCAAACGTTTGGCGAGAACTTTTTACGCTGACATCTTTTCCTTCTGCAATAATACGGCCATGGACAAAAGATTGCTATTAAATTAACAGCCACGATCGGCCTGGTGGCTCAGCAGTTAATTAGACGTCTGACTGGAGATAGAAAGGTACTGTACCTGATCCGTATACCTGCTTAGCGGGGATTTCAATGGGCCCTTCCGACCTTCACCTCTGGCACAGCTTGCCGTGCAATGTGAAGTACACCGGAACGTTTCCGTAGTTCGGATTCCTAATTAAACTGTAGGTCCCCTATACACGGTAGGATTTTGGGCTTAGACTAGGCGGCTACGATTGATGCGGATTGTGCAGATGATCAAAAACCCTGTTATCAGGTCATCACGACCACACAAATTTGCTTTTTTTTTAATCTGCTGGATGTGCACCGGCTATTATAATGAAAATTTCATGGGTTTTCCGTATGGTCTAGACTTGTTCTGCAATGGAATCCAATTTCAGCTAAAGACTTCTCATTATGCAAATACAATAAAACTAACAACATCAACTTAAGGCTTAAATTTTTGTAGAAAAATCATGACAGTATCTTCCCTCGCTTAAAATAAAACGTCCTTAATATGCTCAACAGTCATCAGGACGTTAAACACGTTTTGTTTGTACAGTTATTTGAATAGAATGGAAAAGATGCTTGAAAGAATATCAATTCTGTGGACATAAAAATAATCTTTCATGGTAGCAAACGATTTTAGGAGGACAAAGCAGACAAATCAGTTAAATATCTGCATGGCATCCCTCTTATAAAATCAAAGGTCTTGATTTTTTAAAATTTTTGAGTCGTTATGAAATGTTTTTATTCCAATGCCAATAATCATCTGTTACGCCAAGTGATAACAACTTTTTTGATCGGATGAGCGGTAACGTTCGGGCCAGTCATCAGGATGACGTAGGTCGAATTCCCGTCCGGTCATCCAGATTTATGTTTTCCTTGGTTTCCCGAAATATTTACAGGCGAATTCCAGGATGGTTCCTTTGAAAAGGCATGGCCAATTTCTTTCCCGTTTCTTGCCCCGTCGTCTTTCGGTTCTAATGATCCAAAAGTTATGCGACTATGAAACACGCAAAGGAATCTTTTGTCTATCCTTAAACACATCGTTTGTGTAATACATTATTTACCGAGAAGTACCCACGACACATCGCTGTAAATGGTAGAATCCAGTAGACAACAGCATTATGAGAAACAAAGCCTAACGGGCAAAGGTAATTCAAAAACTCTGGAATGTCTTCTAAAACCAAACAAGATGATTCAGCTGTTAAGAAGTTGTGTTGAATTCTGGGAGCCTGGTATTCATATTCCGTTCTTTCAATACGATATCGATTTTAATGATTTTCGGGAAATAATTCAAGGAGATAGAATTCTTTCTATTTCATCTTCGACAATCCGTTAAATGGTCCTTCTAATTTCCGGCTTTGGTGAAATCGCAGTCGACGCATTGTAAAATCGCGAAACTATAGAGAACAGTTTATAATATTTCCGAATCTCATATTGCACGTTATGTAATAAACGTTTATATGTCCCTACTGAACGTATTTAAAAAATAATAATAATAATTCTCTCTTTTTGTATTTTCAATGGAACCAACATAACAAAATTCGTTAATTTTATAAGAAAGTGGCAATGAAAACAATTCGACCAGTATTTGTTCTATATTTATCATAACGCAAATGAAGCATACAGTATCAATAAGTAACAATTAAAGCCTGGTGGGTGAGCGGTAAAGCTAGGGCTTGGCATTCGGGAGTAAGTGAGTTCAAATCCACGTCCGGTCATCCAGATTCCGTTTTTCTATGGTTTCCCGAAATCAATCCAGGCGAATGCTGGGATGGTTCCCGCAAAAGGCCCAGGATGAATTCCTTCCCGTACCTCGTCCCAAATCCTATCCCACCTGTAATGACATAAACAAAAAGAAGTGACAAAGAACTACTTTGAGAAAATCTTTCATCGAAACTTGTATTTCAATTCACAAGACTAAACTGCAAACAGCTCTTTTTGTACAAAGTTCGTAGTAGTATAACCGGATGAAAATCTTTGTGCAAGAGACAAAACCGCAGAATACGAATCAAGTTTGTCTTTAATGCGCTACGATACTTTTTCCTACTTCCTTGACTTTCCAGTTTGCATTCTACACAAAACAAGTCAGCAAGTTTTTCTTTGTTTAATCCTATTAGGTATAGCGTGTTGTAGTTACGTAGTTTCTTACTAGCAAAATCTAAATTCACAAAAAATACCTCTAACTGGGTAACGCTCTTGTTCTTGCTGCTTGACATAAAAACTTCAAACGTCCACAAAGCCCATATCGCTCGTCACGCCATTAAATAAACTATTAATACCGGAGTTTAGCAGTTACTGTAATTTTTTTTAACTGCTTAACGTCTCTTAACAGCGAGGTGTTTAGAGACGGGAAAGGATGGGGGGCAAGGAATGGAAAGGATTTCGTCCATGGCCTTTTGAAGGAAGCATCCTGGCATTTGCCTGGAGTGATTTGGGAAACCATGGAAAACCCAAATCTGGATAACCGGTCGGGGATTCGAACCGGCGGCCTCCCGAATGCGAGGGCAGTTACTGTAGAATGTGTTAGCGGCAAGAAACATATTTTACGAAATGTCAAAGGTTCACGATGCTGTGTCTGAATGTGAATGGACGAAATCTGACCTGCACAACGCCTCATTCTACACGATTTCAAATCCTCGCCCGGCCATTCAGTGTAGCAGTGCTCCCGACATCGAAGACGCTCAAAGACTAAAAAAGGTTCACAGTCACAAGAAACAAGAATAAATTGCACAAACCTCAATCATTATTGTCATTCATACAAAGAGGGGATAATTATTACAGAGCGTGGCGGGTGAGCCGTAAAGCCCTAGCCTCACATTCGGGAAGACGCGAATTCGAATCCCGGTTCGGCCATCCAGTTTTGGGTTTTCAATGGTTTAACCAAATCACTCCAGGTCATGGCCATGGCCGAATTCCTTTCCATTCCTTGCCCTCAGTTCATTCCCGCCTCTAATGGCCTCGACGTAGACGAGGCGTTAAGCCATAAGCAAAAAAAGAAAGAGGTAATTATTCTTGAACCAATATGTTTAATAATCGTCCTGAAATGTATAAAACAGTTTGTACATAATTAAGATATATTTATAGAAAAAACGAGAGATTATTTTACTGGTAACTCCTTGTACTCTGTCCAAGAATTTATGGAAAATAATTTGTAGTATCTGAAAATTCAGTTGTAAACTTTAACGTTTTATTTTATTTTTGTTTGAAACGAATAGTTTTTACTATAATCGTATATACATAACTTTAATGTGTTTCACATGCCAGAGGTCTTCCCTCAGTAGAGTTCTATAGAACAAAAACAATGAATGAATAACAAAAAAAACGAAAGAGAGGAGATCCGTAGATACGTAACTGGTCAACAGTTTTGCGTCCGTTCCATTAAACGGAAATGACCCAATGGGAAAAGACATTTTAGCAATAATCCTTGTAACAATCGACACAAAATTGGATTTCTTAAAAGCTAAAATTCTAACATTTTCTGATGTCGATTCTATCTTTTTTTAAAAAAAGTTCAGGTTGAACAGTGGAATTGTAACTGATAACTGATAACAGCGTTTGCATGTTCTCTATTGTCAGCATATTTCGATATAAATATAAGCGGTACGGATGAAATTACAGACTTGAAAACCATATGTTGAAACAACTCTATTGCTTTATACGAATTATGTCGAAAATCGAATAAAATCTTAATTTTCTCCTTGAAAAATAGCACGGGGAAAACATTGCACTTAGTAGAAAGAGAAGCCTCCATATGTTTGCCTGAATTTTGGTGAGCTGAAAATTCGCGTCATTTCCTGGTAGGATGGCGATGTAAATACGGCCGAGACGAAGAACTCACTGGACAGTGAAAGCGTTTCACTTGTTCATCAGGTTCTCTGCTCTCCGGCGGCACCACAAAGTGAAACTGCGACTTAGATATTTTTTACAGCGTACCATGTGCAACACACGTTGTTCCGCAGGCCTCCAAGCTATGCGGAAAGACGTAGTCTCAGTAGTAGAGGCTGTAGAAATACTTGATTATTTCTAAATTAATCAGTACTGATCACGGTATAAACCTTGTCGAAATAATTTTTTATTTCTACGTATCTACATTAATCACTAAGTCAACTTACAACATCAGCAATTACTATTATCCGAAGATTGCAGGTTCGAGTCCTGTCACGGTCACCATGTAGAAATACTTGATTATTTCTAAATTAATCAGTACTGATCACGGTATAAACCTTGTCGAAATATTTTTTATTTCTATATATCTACATTAATCACTAAGTCCAGCAATTACTATTATCCGAAGATTGCAGGGACGTTAGGCCAAAATTGAGAAAAGATTATTTCAACTACACAGCGAAAAATTCACGGAACATTAACAGGACACAATAACAAAGATTCTATTCTTTACAATCAATCCAGCGATACATTAAAAGATATAATAACTAACCCAAAGAATAATAATAATAAAACTAGGTGGGCTCTTTAATTAGTAATATGATAAGGCCTGCTCTATGGAACATAGAAAATACAGTAAATATAACGCTACTACTAGAATTTTATTTTTTAATAGCTAAACAACAGTTGCAACTTTTTTTTATCCCCATGCATATATCATAAATTTCAGCTGTATTAAGTTCTTTAACTTTGTATATGTTACCGGTCAAACCCGATATCAGGATATGCTAGTTTAGCCCAGGACAATCTAGTTTGGCCTAAATACCTTAGGCTTAACTAGTTTGGCCAAGGGCGAACTGATTTTGAATTGTTATGGATGAAATTCATCGCGAACAACATTTCGAGTATTAACAATATTACCTACATACGGTTTCCTAGTTCGCGTATCATAAATTAACACAATTAATTTCATCACACACCTTCATCGTGAACTGTAACTGGACATTCAATGTATGGCGTATCGTGTATTTAGGCTAAAGTAGACTGTCCTGGGCTAAACTAGTATATCCTGACACTCGAAGGCCAAACTAGTTTGGCCTGATATCGGGATTGGCAGGTAACATATATATTGATGTTTTGAGGTGTATATAGTTACTAACATTTATGTACACAATATTGCAGTACAATACTCAATTAGAAACGCCCATTATAAAAGATAGTAGATTTAGCAGTCGTCATAATTTGGTTAATAAGTTTGCGAGATTTACGCAGGTTGCTTGACCTTTGAGGAAGATTCTGGCATTGGTCAAAACGCCATGAGAAAGATGTATTCACTGAACGCAACAGCATAAATCTCAGGGAAGCTTGCCGTGGTAGGTCAGGGATTAGCAAGCTGGCCTCACGTTGCATGGGTCAAAAAAAAAAAAATAAAAAAACTGAAGCTATGTCAGAGGTGAAGGTCGGGTTAAGGCTTATGAAATTCCCCTCCAGACAGAGATTCAAACTGAGGATCTTTCGATCTCCAGACGCCTTAACCACTGATCCACTACATCACTCCATCATGGTTACTCGAAGCTAACACGCAAATTCCCTCGCTATCAGGTTCCAATTTTAATAACATTTAAAAAGAATAAAACTGTTATCAGGTTAGGTATGTGTCAGTGCCCGAGCCATGAGATGCTTTTGTATGATGGTAATTGGAAGTAACAAGCACTCCATTACAGATGCGGTATGCGTCCTGATCAAATCTACACATCGAAGTCACTCGTCAAAACGCTTTTACTTTAAATTGTAATCAATAGATTACCTTCTGGCCTTGCATTTGTCTGTTCTCATCTTAGACGTCTACTGAAATTGTTAATAAGATAATCTACTAAGTTAAAAGGCTATTATTCAGCACTCAGACTAGAGTTTATATTTTAGGTAGCTGTATTCAGACAGTGCGTTTTATATGATTTTCTTATGTTTAATAAGTGTTGTTTCATAGCATGAAAACCGAGATACAGAAAGTGAAAATCAAAATCACACTGCACGAAATAAATACCAAATTCAGAAAGACACTGAACCAGTGTTTCCTTATAAAATATTGAATAGTCTAAAATTAACTAATGCTGCAAGACATCGCTCAAATTTTAATGAAAACGCGAATCTCAAGAATATATAGCTACTATAAATGTCACTGTAATGAGTCACTGGAAAACAATAAATAGTAGCTTTGCATTGTTTTTTATAAGTAACTTAAAATGTAAAAACCACTTCAAACGTTTGGATGCTTCAATCATTTCTAACATTATTTTTATTTGTCCTTCGAAACGCAAAGCAAAGAAAGAGTTTAAAAGTGTCAAGATTTTTTAAAGGAAAAAAGATCTAGTGTAAATAAAAATGATAACGGTGCTTAGTTGTATTTAAAAATATTAATGAAGTAAAATCTCATATTCGACGAGAAAAAGCTTTTCTTATGAAACAAATTTACAGCTTGAGCCGGAGAATTTTTAGTCATTCTGAGTCACCCAGTATTTGTATTGCAGGTTATCTACAACGAAATAAATTGTGCTTGACATATCAATAGCTGCAGATACGTCAGTACGAGACATTTAAAACGAGGACCTATACGAATTCCACTTTGACATTTCCTTACGCCTAATGCCGGACTGGAACAAGTGCGCAACATCAAACACAGATAGCTGGCGACTCGTAATACGTTTATCACATATTAGCAAATTAGCGATGTGCTTCGCCAAGCTCAAAAGCAATGACGTAAGGCATATCATTGCGTAACTGCAACAAATAAAAAGAAACTAATATAACTGCCTTTGGGCAAACTCTCAACCTCGCACACACTTTCGCTTTCACTGAATGTTACGCAACTGCGCCGGCTTCTTTATCGTAGTACCTGGCTTGCTGAATGAACACCGCTACCACGGCCAACACGACGCAGCAGGCTCCCATCCCGCTGCAAACACAGGCAGCCGTCGTGTCGCCTCGCCTTATACCTCGCCTCTCCCTCCACCTGCACTTATCCGAAAAAACCAAAAAACGAAAACTGGCGTTAATTATCTTGAGGAACAGCTCGCTGCTGATTGGCTGAGAGTGTCACGCAGCGGGGGTGGCACCTCCCACCCAGCTGTTCCCCCCCTCCCCTCCTCCGCGGTCTGCACGTTTTGCAAGCTGCTGATGATAGCGCGTGAAAGTGCGTGACCTTGTGGATAATAATCGCCACACGCGTGCTCGCTACCCTCCTGAGCATCGTAAAGCGGAATGACTGCTTCCAATGAGTCACTCTCAATCTTTGTAATGTAACCGAGAACTGTTATTAGTGCTGTCAAGTCCTTATTAAACAGACCAATTATACCATCAGGAAGGCAGAATGGAACTCGCTACATTTGCTGAAAAAGCACGTTACAGTATTAAAAAGTGGGTGTGCACTATTGCTGTGCTAGGGTTGTAATGTTATTTGCTATCGACTAAAAAAGGTAAAAAAAATATCCCTTGTATCAGTGAAACTTCTACCGGTCCTACAAACTTTTTTCTATGTATTTTTCCAGTGTATTTTTTTTTTTGTGCATGTTTTATGTTTCTTTCGCACTCTACTATTTGTCTATTGCATTATTGTAGTAAATAGGCACTTTGTCGAAGTTATTCTCATAAACAAATGAAAACTATTAAAAACTTAAAACGCGCTTCTCTAAATTATAGAATATTTTATGTCTAGAGCTTTTATATCGGAGAACAAACTAGACAAAATTATCTGTTAACCGTTGTTACAGTCAATTTTCGAAAATAACAGGTTTTAAGCAGATGTCTGACTCTCAACTTAAATAACTTTTTATAAGCTAAAATAACTCATTTCCTCTGCTGGTAAGATGAATGGTAATATTTCTACATGCATATGAACGCTTTTAACGCTCGTGCATTAATACATTCACCGTATCGCATATATGAGATTCCATATTTCTTTTCTTACTATATAAGCGACCAGAGCATGTGATGAAACCATCTACATCGAGCGAATATAAATAAACAAAAGCTACTAATGATCAAAATATTTTCACTTGTACATACATTCATAGAAGATTTAACATGTAACGCGAACTATCTCCAAACGGTGTCGCGACACTTTTTAACGTGAACTTAAAAGACAGCCGGCAATAGCGTAGCTGTAGTGCCCAATATCGCAGCTGCTTGTTACGTGCGCAGGCGCAGAACGTTGCGGCGCATGCGCACGTGACTTGTAACGCGTAACGCTAACAAATTTCTCCTCACCGCGCCCAAAGAAGTTTCACTTCAGCAAATAACTCAGATCGTTCCCACTAGTAAACTATCTTTTTTACGTACTTCGTGATGCTACTGATTAGGAAAGGCGGGGAGCAAGCAGGGGTATGAACTACGCTAATAAAGCAAACATCCATTTACATTTTTATAGTTTTTGAAACGCCATATAATAGCTTCTTTCCAAAAAATTTACCGAGTGAAACGACCGCAGTAATTATTAAGGCACAGAAAGTAACACCATCTGCCCGTTCTTGTTAGTAACTATCGAGTAATTTGTCTTTAAAACATACGCGAAGAATTGGAATAGTAACATGACAGACTGCGATTAAATAAGGCGGAATTACTGAATATGGTAACATGAAATGTGAAGAAAAAAAAATAGAGATAAAATTAATCTTGAATGAGATAGCAGCCTTCAGAATAACGTTTCGTCAATACCTATGGCAAAAAAGTATTTCGTTTCAGGCTAAAACTTGGTCATTGCATTCAGAATCCGTATGTGATATAAATGTTAGTGTATCAACATATGATTATATAAATAGTTTTAACGTGTGTAAGAATAAGTGTCAGAATGATTCCAGTCCCGTAACAAAATAGCCGTAATTACAAGAGGCAGTTATGCGGTGAGCATCGAGCGCCTGAGACTATGAATGTATGTAGATAGTGGTAAGCAGAGTTCACACAATCAGAGAGGTTATAATAATAAACGAACACAAAACAAAAACTGCAGAAACCACGGGCGTGTGGTTACTGGTAATGCTGTGGCCTCATATTCGGGAGGACACAGGTTCGAACCCTCATACGGCCGTACCGATTTCGGTTTCCCGTGGTTTTCCGAAATCATTCCAGCTGAGTGTCGGCATGGTTCATTCGAAAAGTCATGGTCTAATTCCTTCGCGTTCCTTGCTACCAGTCATTTTTCTCCACTAATGACCTTGACGTCTACAAGGCTTAAAGCCATAAGGAAAAAAAACTGCAAAATATCGAAATATGGAAACATAAAACACTGTACTTAAAAGTACTGAAATAAAAAGAAGTTTCATTTTCAACTTGCTGTTAGCATGTACCATGTAATAATATAAGAGATTTAATTATTTATTTATTCGTTGAGGCCAACTAGGACTACGTTAAGCCTTTGTGCATTTGGCAGCCAGTTTCATCTTGTTTTGGGCCCAAAATTCATTCGTTTTGAATGCGCCTCTTAGCGCTCCTCTGTCCAGAGTGTACCGCGTCTTCTGTTGGAGTGTTCGTCTCGGCTTGTCCGACTTGTCATTAACTTCTTCAGAAATATATCTCTGTTGAAAGCATCTTCTGGTTCTAGTCCCATCAAATGTAGATCTTCTTTAATATTTACGGACCAGGTCATTACAGTTTTGGGTCTGGAATCAAATAAATTAAAGATTTTTTTGTTAGTCTGTTCTCCTCCACCCGTCTGAGGTTGCCATAGAATTGAGCCCGTCTTTTGAGGATTGTTTCAGTGATTTTCACTATTCTACTGTAAACTTCTTTGTTGGATCTCTTTAGATGGACGCCATTCTTAAAGTTGGAACCCAGAATTCCTATAATAATTTTTCTCTCCATTTTCTCCAGTTCTCCCAGAAGTCCTTTATCGGCATTCAGGAGCAAGGTTTCAGCTGCATACAATTATTACTATTACTATTTCATCTAATTATCCTGGAATATTTTGAGCGTTACTGTTTGGTAAATAGTAAATACAGTTTCTCGAATTAGCGTTGTTGTTGTTGTTGTTGTTGTTGTTGTTGTTGTTGTTGTTGTTGTTGTTGTTGTTTTAGGGCGCGTCGACAGCGGGGTCATTAGCGCCCTTCGAATTAGCGGGAAAAAAATATTTCTGTATATCTCGTCTTATTTACTTTAGCATTTGCCCACTGCTTCTCCCCTCAGGAAACTTGATGTGTGTAATAATGCATTTGGCTTTGTTTTTCTTCTAGTAGCAAAGCGTAAACATTTGGAATGTAGTATGTTTGTAACATTTACCGTAAATTAAATGCTAATATGGTACTTTACTACGCATATTGGAATGTTAATATTTGAGGTAGTTGGTTGATTAACGTGTTCCGTGTATTTTAACTTACTATGTCTCACGTACTGAAGAAATAAGTAACCAAGGTTAAGTAGTCAAAAACCAATATCAACAGAATGCAAAATCTCGAGTGTTATAGCGTGATCTTGGATTTGTATCTCGTGAAAGAGGCCTTTCTTTTCATGATACGAACGAATTATTTCTCCCTGTTCTGATTCCCGGACACTTATTCATAGGATATACCACAGATTTTAAGGTAGACCATAACCCGATCCATATTGGTTCTTCAATTTTGCTTAAGCTTGGACAAAGGGTCAGACACATCCCCTTTACAGATTTAAAATAGTTTATATAATTCCACAGCTCTCAAGCGCGTTTTATGGCCTCATCTAAAAAGTAACTTTGGACAAGACGGGACATCCCAAATTCCCGAGTATCCCATCTTGGCCAACTGAGCTATGTGACTAAATAGCAACAATTAAAACGATGAAAATTATAAAATCAGTTAAGAAAGCAATTAGAAAGACGCTCTGAAACACAAAAGATGCAGAGTGCTTTTACTGCCATAAACTATTATCTATAATTAAGTGAATGTTTGATAACCTGTCAGGCACATGGTATACGGTGATAATGAGGCGGTTTATATGTGTCCACATTGTTATGATTAATGGAAATCCGGATGTTTACCCTATCTTGCCCTGTATCGTACAATAGACAATAAGCGATTTTCGTGTATTATTGCATTAGCAAGAATTTAAAGTTTTATTATTCTTAATTATACTTCTGATTAGAGCAACTAAGTCTGGATATCTGTGTGGTAAAATTTCTAGTTTCTTCCAGTGAAATTAATATTTCATTCAGCGTATATTCATGATTTGTCATATATCACGGCGGCTAAGGTCAGTCGGCTTGGATGACTGTGGTTCAATCCGTGATAAAGAGAAGGATTTTTCTTCCAGCCTGAATCTCCTCCCTAGTGCTGGAAAATTCGAAACGCGTGGTCTATCAATGACTCATCATTACACTCTCCCTACAAACGCAGCAAGAAATAACACTCCTAGTTCCACATGAAAAAGGTTTGCGGCACTTCTCAAATAAGATGATTCAGTCAGTGGAGTAGGAACACTTTTAAGAATTTAATTATTCGAAAGAGGATTAGTAGCTCAATGGATAAGGCGTTCATCTTCAAAACTGAATGTGGTGGACTTTGATTTGTTCATTTAAGCTTCACTAAAACGCTCGGTGGTTTTGTACGTCCTGGAGAAAAGGAACCAGCCGTCATACCCCTGACACCCTGTCTTAGTAATCCTACTTTGGCAGGATCAAACCACTCTTCGGCTTGTGGAATAGGCTATTTGCATAGGTTACTAAACTTAGTTCCAACTCCAAGAGACTGGGATGGAAGAGCACGTGTTTGTTCAGAAAATCCTCCACTAGTATTCTTTTATTTATTTATTTCTTTTTAACTCGGCTTCGAGATCCTTGTAGGCAACAAAGGATAAGTGAAAGGAATTCGTCCATAGACTTTTGAAGATACAACCCTAGAACAGCTGGAATGATCTCGGGAAACAATGGAAAATTGGGATGGCCAAACCTGGAATCGAACCCGTGCCTTCTGGAAAGCCAGGCCTGAGCGATAACCACTCTCCCACCGGTGTGGGTGCACTATTTTTTAGTATAATTTAACAAAATATTTCCCGAATTACGCTTACAATAATCTGCTTGAAATCAGTAATACGGCTGTTTCACATAGCATATAATGCATATTAGCAAAGTTAAGGATAGCTTAACCTTGTGACGGAAGATTTGAGTAAATCTGAACAGGTGTCAGTGATATAATAAATTTAAAAAAATGTTTACGTTGTTTTGAATTCATAGTCCTCAATTCTATACCTTAGGTGATTGTAAGCATACTTCGGAGAGACTGACAAAGACAAATAGACACAAGTATTAAAAGCATGGCAGAATTAATTTTGCACCCACAGTAATTCGTACACTCCGAAAACACTTTTCGCCCTCCCCATCTAAATCTGCGCTTTGTTGTGTATGCAACAGGGAAATTTGAATTGCTTTGTAGTGAAAGAAAGGAAACACAGGTATTACAATGAGCAGCCATATTTTTGGTAATGGATAGTGACAGGCGGTCAGTCATGCATTTACAAAGGGCTTTGCAGACTTGCGCTAGCACATACAACTAGATGAAAGAGCCCAGCGGACTAAAGCTAGTACAGTATAAGCATTTGTCACGCGGAAGGCCGGCACAGGACCATAAAACGATTTGTAGGGCACTGGCGATGCGTTGTCGTTGCAAATAAAGGCAACAATCGAAACGATCAGTTGTCTTAGATACTTGGTACCTTCTAGTCCATGTTGCGGAAGAAATGTTATATTATTAGGTGGCCCGTGTGAAAATTTCACGAATGATATACGATGAATAGTGAGGTTGGTGGTTTGTATTAGGATAAAAGAAGAACAGACTCACTTGTTGCTATTGTTTATTTAACTGAAATAGGTACGTAACAAAACGCAACGTCTTACGAAACAATTAGAGAGGATGAAATGTTTCCCTGACAGAAACAAAAATTTCCTAAAAGCTACTTACTCTAGAAAGCGGAGTATATCAATATCTCTGGGTAGTGTGGTACTGATATTTTTTGGTAATACAATCACTCCGTACCGACGCCAGGGAAGCCTAGTAGCTCGACCTATCGCATACTCGTGACCTCGCTAGCGAAGCCTAGCAGCTCGACCTATCGCATACCGGTGGCCTCGCTAGCGAAGCCTAGCAGCTCGACCTATCGCATACCCATGGCCTCGCTAGCGAAGCCTAGCAGCTCGACCTATCGCATACCGGTGGCCTCGCTAGCGAAGCCTAGCAGCTCGACCTATCGCATACCCCGAAGCCTAGCAGCTCGACCTATCGCATACCCGTGACCTCGCTAGCGAAGCCTAGCAGCTCGACCTAACGCATACCCGTGACCTCGCTAGCGAAGTCTAGCAGCTCGACCTATCGCATACCCCGAAGCCTAGCAGCTCGACCTAACGCATACCCGTGACCTCGCTAGCGAAGTCTAGCAGCTCGACCTATCGCATACCCCGAAGCCTAGCAGCTCGACCTATCGCATACCCGTGACCTCGCTAGCGAAGCCTAGCAGCTCGACCTAACGCATACCCGTGACCTCGCTAGCGAAGCCTAGCAGCTCGACCTAACGCATACCCGTGACCTCGCTAGCGAAGTCTAGCAGCTCGACCTATCGCATACCCCGAAGCCTAGCAGCTCGACCTATCGCATACCCGTGACCTCGCTAGCGAAGCCTAGCAGCTCGACCTATCGCATACCCCGAAGCCTAGCAGCTCGACCTATCGCATACCCGTGACCTCGCTAGCGAAGCCTAGCAGCTCGACCTATCGCATACCCGTGACCTCGCTAGCGAAGCCTATCAGCTCGACCTATCGCATACCCCGAAGCCTAGCAGCTCGACCTATCGCATACCCGTGACCTCGCTAGCGAAGCCTAGCAGCTCGACCTATCACATACTCGTGACCTCGGTAGCGAAGCCTAGCAGCTCGACCTAACGCATATCCGTGACCTCGCTAGCGAAGCCTAGCAGCTCGACCTATCGCATACCCCGAAGCCTAGCAGCTCGACCTATCGCATACCCGGAAGCCTAGCAGCTCGACCTATCGCCTACCCGTAACCTCGCTAGCGAAGCATATCAGTTCGTCCTATCGCAAACCCGTGACCTCGATTATTTACAATTTATCCCTTAATGGAATGAATTTCGAAATTTCAGTTTATACTGCCAGTATTTGTTTAGTAAAGGGACCACAGTGATTATCGCTGTCTGCTAGATCTGCTTTTCCGGCCCACATGTCACAGATTCTACGTTAAATTGTAGGTCACTTATGCATGCTAGGATTACCAGGATATGATAGGTGACTACGATAACGGTGGATTGCGTAGCCGGTAAGTCACCAGGTCATAAAGATCACATGAAATTACTGTTACCATCATGTTTCATTCTACTGTCGATATAGAAACACAGCTACCAGATACCAGCTGCGTTCAAAAGAAAGTCACTTGAAGTCAAATGATAATACTAGAAGACCACTTTGATTGCTTCAATAGACGAGGTATGTGCATCATAGTAGATCGGACGAAACCAGGAAGCCAATGATTATTTGGAATTTCCCAGAAGGAGTGAAAAACGTTAAGCTTGGTATCCAAAGCGAAGGTTGGTTGTACCTTCCAGAAGGAGACATACTGATCCTCGAATTGGAGGTCGCGTTTCCAGTTCCCTTCCTCCTTACATAACCTAACACGGCAATCCTACAGGCTAAATGAGACGTGCAGTTTAACGTGGAGTCCGAATCACGGAAGCTTTCTGACGTACTTTACAATATACATTGCACGCAAGCTTTGCCAGAGGTGAAGATCGGGTTGAGGATCTATAAGAACCCCCATAGAGAAACGTGCGAACACACTACTGATTTTGGGCCCTCTGCCATAGTACAGCTTTTAACATTGTAACGGTTGATATGTCTCACTGTTCGTGAGGATAGCTGTTGACCTCCGAGGAGGTACCTCAAGTAATGAAATGACTTTTTCATTTTAAAAAATATACTATTACAAGTTTTAATCATGTATTTCAACTTCGAATAACGTAAATAAATTTTCCCCAGTACACAGATCACCCATTCATACACACAGCAGACTCGACAGTCATACTGTAATTACGATATTAACCACTCGATGCAGTGTTTAACGTACAAGGCCAATAGTATAGAACCGGTAGGAAACAAATGTAATATTAGATACTATTCTTATCCATCATACTGTTGTTGATTTACAGTCAGAAGTTAGGTTGTTTGCAGATGACATAATACAGGGCGTTCGCCGGGAAACGCAACCCACTGTTAGCGCTACAAGGAAGAAACTGCTCCCGGCGAGCGAGCGGTCAGTTTCCGGCATTGTTCGACCGTCGGCCGCGGACTATTTCATAATAATTACGCTTCATAAACTTCATAAACTTGTGTGCTAAGCATTTAAATGTGACGTAATTCATTAGCTTACCTTATAAAAGATGCTGGAAGTGTTGACCCTCTTGTGTAATGCACATTTCACATCTTCTGAACATATTTCGAGACACACGCTGCCCTAACTGACTTAATGATTTTTTGGGTGACTGTTCTAGTCGAAAAGCGATATCGTCAATTTTCTCCTCTGTGAGAATACGGTTGACCGACAGTCACTTTTTGTTAAAAAATGAACCCGTTTCTCTTACTTTTTTAACCAGACGCAGAATTGTTGATTTAGCTGGCAGTAAAGCGCCAGGAAATTCGCGACGAAATTTACTGCGACACTTTTTAAACGACTTCTTCTTCACATATGTATCGTAGAGAAATATTCTTTGTTGCAAACTGTAACGTACCATAATTTTACTCACACTCAAACACGGTACAGATTAATAAGAGTATGAATCCCCAAACCAGCCAAACCGCAAAGAAACGTTTATTCACAACACTGATTAATAAGAGACTGAAGTCACAAACTATCTACAATGCAAAGAAACCGTTCTTAACAATGTAAGGGTCACTGCACTGCACTGTTGGGGCAGCGGAGGTGTTAAACAGTGCGGTGATTCACGGTGCCGTGTGGCGGAAACTGCTGGCTTCACTGACCGAGCAAGTTGCCGACGGCAACAGACTGGGAGGGTAGCGTTTTCCAGCGAACGCCCTGTACTTTGTAATTGTAGGGGGTGATCTGGAAAGGTTATTTAGTAGGGTGGGTCAACATAAAATAAATGCAAGAAGTGTCAGCTAATTAGGTAGACACATGAGAACAATACGGTTTTGTACGATTATAAGGTGGGGGAGCTATTACTGGTTGAAGGTATATCTCATGACATATCGGATACCCACTACAGTCGGTAACATTCATCGAGTCTATTCCAGTAACTTGTAAGTCGACTATAGAGGGTTGGATTCGCTGAACCAGATAATATGAGTCAGAGGATCTTAGGTTGTGAATGACTTTTTCTTCTTAATAATAATGACTGAGAAGAACGGTCAGTGAGACAAATTCACTGTTGTTTGCCAACACGAGTGATTCCTGCAGCTCAAGTGATGGTACACATTTTTATTGATTTCCTGGTATGAACAAAATAAAATTTAAGGAGCCTGAGAAAAACAATGCTTGCATTGGCGAGGCAACACATGAGATGTTTGCACCTCGTATTATGCGTGAAATCGTCAACGGCTTGGTGGAAAGTTGTTCTATGGAAGAGGGGCACAAAAGTGAAACAATTTGAGGGAACAACCACGAATTTAAATTCCTACCGTGAATTAATTTCTAATGGTACCATACTATGTAAAAATACGAAAAGCTGGTTGTACATCAGAGGCATAACCAAGAGATGCTGGAAAGTGACTAAAGACTTTAATGCTTCTTTCAGAATGAAAGAACTACTACTTTCAGCAAGAAAGCAGTTACAAGATTGCTAGATCTTTAGCTAATGAAATCTTGTATAATTAAATACGTTATTTTTAATTAGTAAAATATTTGTATTAAATAAATATATTAGTAATAATATATTTTGTGGTACCAACATACTTGAATTGTGAATGATGAAACATTGTAATTCACACTCTAGCATAGTAAGATAAGTCTACGTATCAATGAACCATTCGGAAAGTAGAAGCTAGCTGATAGCTTAATTGAACTCGAGCCAACTATAGTTTACATCTGTTTCATTTGCTGATTGCTCGTGCTGATAAATTAATTTTTTTTTTTGGTCGCGTTATGTCACATTAATGCTCATCGAACTGACGCTGTGCCTTCTACAACACTGATATGACACCTTATAAACGATAGATGAAATGTCTGCTTTGCTCTTGAATGCCATGAGTGGAATGTCGAGAAAGTACTATACGCTTAGTTACATTGCAAACAAAATTTCGTAAGTTGCTCCATCGCAATTCAAAATTAATTAAGAAATTCGTTCCTAAAAATGGGAAAGGTACGTAACTAAACGCGCATTGCTCATTGAAATTACGAACTAAAAAAAAAAAAGTGGAAACTAGCCTAGGGTTAGAGTGAATTATGAAAATACCTTAAAAAATAACACATCTCTTACTTTTAAAGCTAATGGAATATTTAAAATCCTTACGAAATATAAAAGAAATAAGGCAACTTATTTGGTTTATTATACTAATCTGTTTGTAATATCACCTCCTCTAATATTTTTATTCGTATTTAATTTTAACTTGTCACTGCCATACCAATTAAAAACGTGAAATTTAAGTATTTCATAAGCAAGGCTGAATGCAACTGCTAATTCTGTTTGGCTGTCAGGAGCGTACGAAATATTTGCAGGAACGTTGCTGGATGTGTTGCACTGTTTGGTGCAACGCTCTAAAGGATTCTGCTACTAGATATGGACGGTATACTTCATCGTTATGGAATGTGATGACAGCGTATGTAGATGCAATGACGGTAGCAGGCGTCGTCAGCTCATAACTGCAATCATGTCCTCGTATAATCACCGGTACTGATTGCCCGCCTTTGGAGACAGCCAAGTAGAGAGTGGCTCTTACCACGACATGGACACGGAAAAGCCCATGATGGAACCAGTATCAGCATCAGCGACAGAATGAATTCATCACGTCCCATCTTGTCGAATGTAAACTCGGTCACGTAATAAGGTGGGAATCCTCCCACATATTACATAGGTTCGCAGGCTTGGTTTCTGAGAAGAGTCCATTTCTCTGTCCAGACTTGGACGAATGGATGATATTTCACGTGCTTGTAACAGGAAACCAGGTTTGCTTGTTGTGCTGAGTGGACCGCATGAGACTCGGTTACGCGTGAAATCGGCTGCGAATACGCGCTGAACCCTCTCTGCAAAGATCAAGGGCGGCTCTATAGGTAATGATAGGTGACATGTCACCACTTATTAATCAAGCGTAAATAAATGAAAAAATAAATGTAGGGAAAGAGAAATATATGTCGGATCGGGAGTACGGAGCTACTCTACTAGATGGCGCCACAGATGCAACGAGCAGGATACCAGCGCCACAACGACGGTAGAGTGACCTACGAGGAGCTACTTAACGGCAGCGCATAGCACAAGGAGCTCTCTTCATGCCTGACCGCCGAGGCAATATCACTCCGCTATCTGTCATTGTGTATTGTGAGACTGAGTCTAATAAACCGGATCCTTGTATCAGGTGTGTTCTCGTAGTTACTCTCCACTGCCCGAAGGATATCCATAGCCAACCTTCGCTAGTGAGCCATCTACCTAGAACCGGGAACTCCATTCAACCCGCCCGACTCCTGATCTTTCCCAGATGGATTCGACATATATATCTGAAAAAAAAATCTCTAATATACGGTAACTTACGACAGTTAGGGGAAATATTGGAATCCATCTGTTGGCCGCATCAGTACACTATCTCGCCGTCGTGGAGACAGATTCCAATTGGCAAAAATTGCGCATGCGCAGTGGCATTTTCGCGGAAATACAGAAGAGAGAGGAACTACTTTGCAAGTGGCCACTGGTGGCAACTCCCTCCCGGCAGCGGGCAGACACGTGGACTCCGCAACATTATGGATACTGAAAAAGTTAGTAGAGCGCAGTAGCAGCTGTGATTTTTTTCACATTTAACTACATCTCCTAGAAGCTTTCTAATGTGAGGAGGCAATATTGTTTCTATTTCTTGTTCCTTTAAAGGAGTATTACATAAATTTGTGAATGTACGTACCAGAAAACGACTCCCAAGAGAAATATGTTCCACTTGGAAACGGTGTGTCACTGCCTCATCGTCAATGAAGACAGTGTCTGTGCCATGTAGGCAGTGCCACATTAACAAAGTATGGGGCCTGGACACTCAAAATTTTTATAACTCTCTGTCTTTGAATAAAAAATACAAAGAAAAACGTTTTGTAGATGACTAATTGATTAGATCATATTTTTATTCGATTAAACAAACAACTTTTACTATTTATGGTACTTAAAAATTACTTTTATTTACATTATTATAAATTAATTTTCATGCAATTCATATTACTTTGTTTTATTTTGGAAGATTATTATTTTCTTTTATTATTTTTATTTAATCAAAACATTTTGACTCCCAGGGCACCCTTAAAAATCGTGGTCCCCAGGGTAGTGCACAGTCGTGCCTATTGGGTAATCCAGCACTGCCTGTAGGTCAACTCATACGATTTTGGCTATTCAGTCGTTGTTTAGATTTTGGTCAATTTTAAAGCATTTAGCATTGATTACTTCAGTTCCAAAATCATTTATTTAATCCGGAAGTACACGCAAAGTAATGAGACATTCAAATGTTACATATTTTTAAGTTGTGAGCTTCTTAGTGAACTGTGAGCTGTTATTCCTGGCACCTTTCACTTCAACAATGAAGATCAGCAATCAATCGAAAAAATTGTCTTGTTAGTACCTTAACAAATCAGTTCAGCCTCCACTGGCAAAATCATTGAGTGGTATTTCCATAGTTCTCCAAATTGCACCCACTAATGTCCATAAGAACTGACACACTACATTGTGCCTTAAATGTGTTATAATACGTTCTAATATAGGAATGCAGATGAGATACACTGAAGTGCCAAATAAGATTCCAGTTGCCTGTAATAACAGGAAGAACTGTATACGCGACAATGTCTGCCGGAGGGGATTACCCTGGAACCTGTCCTCACAAGTAGTTCGCAACAGGAGATGGACTGTGTGTAGTGAAAAAAATGTCACTCGGTGTCTGTGCGTTAGAAAATCGTGGTCAGAGGTGGCCGATGGGCCATCCTTCGTGTCTTCTGGAAGGCAGATGCGCAAAACGCGGACAGGAGGCCGGAAGCAGCAATAGAGCAGCTCCAGGGTGTAGCAATGGGCAGGCTGCAAAACGATAAATTTCGAATAGCGAAAGTTTTTTAGGGATCTTGCTCAAAGTGTGTGAAAATCCAAAGGACTATTTAGAAGTCTTGATACGCTGACGAAAGGTCTTTTCGGAATCGGGCAAAACCTAGAAGGGAAGGTACTAATACCTCAGCCAACCACACTTTTGTTAACCTCAACAAGAGGTAATATTTACGAAGTTTGTTGCATGGGGGCGATTCGGACGAGGCGTACAATTTTCTTCGCCACGAGATAGGGGGACGAAGATCCCACTGCTGCAGGGATGCGCGAGAGGGATCTTCTTGGAGACTTCTGATGGTTGACGGATCGCAAGGAGTGATAGCCAACGTTTATGGCTTTGTGCCCACAACGCTGTTGGGTCCAGATTGCCACCGCATTTGACATATGCTGAAGAGGGTGAACGAGCGGAGAAGGAGCAAATCGGTCTACTGATGGTCGCTGGAGCCTCTTGTTGAGGGGACGTTTGCCGGCATTCAGTATTACAGCCCCATGACGAATGGTCACTTTATCGCAGCGAACTACAGCGCCCCACACCACGTCCAACTTTGACAATATATACGTCGCTTTCAAAAGTGGTTCACAACAAAAACACCCGAAAATTGTACATCGATTCCACGTTACAGATCTTAAGATCTCATTCAATATACATGATATGGCAATGTTTCATTTCATTCAAGTTAAGTAAATCATACATTTGTTCGTTAAATTTGTTAAATATACTTCTGAGTTATGATGTGTGCATCGTTTAATTTTATTTGCAATTTATTTAATCTCCTCAATCATTCTATTTAGTCAGCACTGTAAGGTCTATTATACTTATGATCTTTAGATTAATAAACATCAAATTAATTAAACCTGAACTAAACCACCTATTAAAATTTGGCACTCAACATTTGGACGTATAAACCACCTACTTCAAGTGTTACTCAATTTATTAAGAAGAAATTTGTTTCTGAGGCAGTCAGAATAGACGAAAAATATGACTTCATTACCAATTTCATGAACTTTAAAACGTAGTGTGCCGTTCTGCGTAGTGAATACACCTTATTGGCTAAAGTTTAGAATTCCCCATTAAGCGAAACATGACATCAAATGTGTTAATAAACATAAACTACTTCTGTGACTATGAAGTAGTACAGCAGTATTGGTCAAAGATATTATATCATGTTATACCCATTGAGCCTGCAGCATTGCCTTTATAACCTTCAAGATATCACCCAAGGTAAGGGGTGAGCGGTAATGCTCTGGCCTCGTCCAGCCATCAAGATTCCTTTTTCTATTTATGATTTCCTGAAATAACTCCAGGTGAATGATGGGGTGGATCCTTCAAAAGGCCATGACCAAAGTCCTTCACGTTCCTTGAACTTCAGTGCTTTACCACCTCTGATGACCTCGACGTCGACGGGGCGTAAAGCTATTAGGAAAATTTTTTTTCAAGAAATCCACATGTAATCCTGAGGTCTACAGTAACTTTTACCGTGGAAACGCCATTCAAATCTCAGTTATTAACAACCTTTATATTTTCCAATGCTTATCGTATCAGGCTCAATAAATATAAATCATTGCTGGTTTCAGCTGTTTCAATGCGCATTAACAATTAATGCTATCTTGAAATTGTGAAGAATTCTCCTAATGACCATCACTTCCTTCAATTTCTCCTGTTAGATTAACCCCAGAGGGGGCGGTAACTTTTTTTTTCATCCATCTCTTCCTATGTTGCGCCAACCTCTTCATCTCAACATACCCCTTACAAGCCACGTCCTCAATTATCTGCTTCATATATTCTAATCTCTGTCTTCCTCTGCAATTCTTACCTTCGACTGTTCCCTCCACTAACAAGTTAACCAATCCCGTATTACTCAAAATATGACCTACCATCCTGTTTTTTTTCTTTCTTTAAGACTCTTCCACAAATTTCTTTCATCGCCCATCATTTCCAAAACTGGTTCATTTCGTACTTTATCCATCCACCTAATTTTCATCATCCCTCTTAGCACCACATTTCAAATCCTTCAATTTTCCTTCATTCAGTTAGCTTATTAAAATATATTAATTCATCGTAACTGGCTCGGGGTGAGGAGAGTGGTGTATACATGGGGTTTCAATATACTGAAAAATTTTCTAATTCAGTACATGCACTTTTTCCATTTGACCCACATCTACCAAAATCAATCGAATTGGTTTCTGGTATGTAAGTATAAAATTATTAATGACTGAAACAAGAATGGTAACAAATTTCACGATTTACTTTAGAGCTTAGTGTGAAGTTAAACCAATAGCAGGTCTGTAGAAATGGTCATGGCTGTGGTCTGAATGGATGTATTCAGATGTTACGATTAAAATCTCTTTTTTTGTGCATAGCTCATAAAACACTGGCCACTCTCGTTCATAAGTTATGCGGGCTGATGTAACCCTGACCCAAAACACGTCATTCCATTTCTCTCGTCACTTCTGGCTTATAAGCGCCCGAGTTGAGCGAAGCACAGTGCTGCCGTTAACATACAAGGATTCACATTGCGTTATCTGAATTTGTTTCCATTATACGCAGTAAAACAAAACAAGTTCATTTTCCAAGGTGTAACATAAGCAAATCACATCTCAGTATTTATCTGGATATTTTTAAGGACGGTAAGTGGAATGAATACTGTTTGATATTGCACTCTGTAGTCATGGATAATTTAAACATCTTAAAATCAGTGGACGTTAACCACTTTAACGAGAAAAGAAATAACAAAATAAAATTGTGAAAATTATTTTCGAACGTTCACATATATATATTCTAATTTTGAACTAAAATGATCAAAACATTTTGAAGTTGCAAAACGCGGTTCTCAGCAATCACTTGGCGTATGCTGGGACGGTCCCCTATCTCCGCCCCATACACTATATATATATATATATATATATATATATATATTTTTTTTTTTTTTTTTTTTTTTTTTTTGGCATTTAGCCTTAGGCTAATCTTGCCAGGATCAGAGGGTAGGGATACTATATTTTAGTTGTTAGTTTTCTTTATTTTAGTGATTTTATATTAGGTTTTTGGTTTTTACAACGTACTTGATTGAATTGAATTGAATTGAATTGAATTGATCGCTTTTGCGTCTGGATCTGAAAGAGTAGTCATTAAGGATATTATGTCTGTCATTTTAGGAGCGTTTCTTTATTAGTTCTTTTCTGGCTTCTTTGTATTCATCACATCTGAGAAGGTAATGATAAATATCTTCCATTGTCTCACATCTGGGGCAGTTCGGTGATTCCGCGATTTTCATGATGTGCTTTTTATCATTTAATAGGGTGTGTCCTGTGCGCAGTCTGTTAATTAGGGTAATCTTGTTCCTGTTTAGTTCTTTTGTTTCATACCATGGTTTCTTGTTGATCTTGTTACTTATTGCCCGATGCCAAAGTCCTTTTGTTCCCTTGTTGTTTTCCCATTTCTCTTCCCATTCTTGTCTTATCCGGATTGCTGTCCAATGTCTGAAATCTGTGAATGGAGTGGCCACATCCAATTTTTCATTGGCCGCTAGCTGTGTTTTTGCTGCCCTGTCGGCCATTTCGTTACCGTGTATTCCCACATGACTTGGCACCCACTGAAGACTTATATCCACGTCCAGTGTTGTCAATTTCTTTATCTCTCTAGCTACTTCGTATGCCAGATAATTTTTAGTTTTGCCTTTTGGGATTCCCATGATTGTCTGCAAGGCACTTCTGGAGTCTGAACAGATGACCACTTTCTTTAAATCTGATTTTCCGATGAATTGTAGCGCCTTAAGGATAGCAAATAGTTCGGCAGAGAAGCTTGAGAATTGGTTTGGCAGGCGGTATGCCTCTACGATGTTGCTCGCCGGGTACGCATAGGCGGCCGCACAGGCCTCCTCTCCCACCTTCGCTCCATCTGTGTATATCTGCGACCAGCCATTCCATCTAGTGTTTAAGATTTCCATCGTATTTTGAATCGCTTCTTCTGATGTGCAGAATTTCTTCGCTGTCATCTTTAGAGTGATGGTTGGATGCACACGAGTGGATAAGTCCGCTTTTTGCCATGGTTCGATCTCCGAATATAGGTCGTTGATTTCGCTTTTGTGGATCTTCCATTGGTTTTGTTGATTGCCAGTAGTTTATAAGTCTCGGCGTCTTGTGAAGGTTTGGTGGTTTTCTTCGCATCTCGTGAGCTAATATCTGTATTTTCTTTACCAGAATGTGGTCTTTTTTAGAGCATACTTTTAACCAAAAGTTTAGTCCTATCTTTTTCCTTCGTAGGTATAGGGGAGGAATTACTGTTTCCGCTTCCATCGCTTCTATCGGAGTAGTCTTGATAAATCCACCAATTATCCTTATAGCAGCTGCTTGAACGGTGTCCAGTTTCTTTAGTAGCGTTTTGCTAGCGTTATCATAGAGCATCCCGCCATAATCGAGTCTGCTTCTTACCATGCTGAAGTATATATTGCGGACTAGCCGCGGATCAGCTCCCCAAGTCAATGAAGCGAGAACTTTTAGCACATTTATTAGCAGTAGGGAGGACGCCCTCAGCTCTGATATATGTTTGCGCCACGTGAGCTTGGCGTCCAGCCATATACCAAGGAATTTCACCTCTTTCACCTGATCTATAAGTAGTCCGTTAACAGTTATTTTGAAGTCATTTTCTTGGAAGTGCCTATGTGTGAATATGCATATTTTGCATTTTTTGATTGTTAGATCAAGCCCTATCTGTCTCAGATTTTCCAGGATTACTCTTATTGCCGCTTCTAGGATCGATCTGGCTTTTTCTTTATCTGGATGTGAGACATATATGACAAAGTCGTCCGCGTATTGAAGGAAATTCACCATAGCTGGTAAGCCATTGCGTACCTTGGTCGAGTAGATGTTGAAGAGGGTCGGACTCATAGGGTCACCCTGTGGAATGCCCTGGTAGACATGTCGGATAATTCTCTTCCCTTCTGCTGTTTCAATAATATTCACTCTACGTGAGAGATAATTGCAGCACCAGTTTGTCAATTTGTTGGGAAGCTCTATCTCTATCATTGTTTCTCGTAGGATGTCAATCTGGAGATTGTTATAAGCATCTTTTATGTCTAGGAACGCTGCTGCGTGGTAATTATTTCTGCCGTAGCTCAACTGGATGTCGGTGACCAGCGTACTAACGATGTCTATCGTACCGAAACCCTTGCGGAATCCCATAGTTCGAGGATCGAGCCTTCGTTGGTGCTCTATGTGCCATTCCATCCTATTCTTGATCATCGTGCACATTAGTTAGCTAGGCAAGGCACTAAAGATATGGGTCTGTAAGAGGAGGCGTCGCTCTTGTTCCTGTTTGGCTTTAATACGGGCACGATTACAATGTTTCTCCACTGCTCAGGGACGTATGATGTGTTTATCATGGTCGTTGAAGATATTTAAGATTTTTTGCTTGGCTATTGGCGGAAGGTTTGTTGATCATGGAGTATGTTATCCTATCGTCTCCTGGAGCCGTATCCTTCTTCTTATGGCACTTTCGAGTTCGTTCATGCTGAAGAATGGGTCTTCCGTTCTGTTGCTGTTTTCATTGGTCTCATGAACTGCGTTTCGTTCTAAATCTGTCGGTACATATGCCGGTGCAGTCAGTTCTATGAATTGTTCAGCGAGACTATCATCGGAGTATAAGTTGTTAGGTGAAGGCCGCTTTCCGTTAAACAATCTCATTTTCGCCCACATTTCTTGCGACGAAATGCCGTGTTTGATTGTAGAGCAGAAATCTCTCCATCCTTGTCTCTTCGTTTTCCTGATCGTATTTCTGGCTTCTGCTGTTGTCTGTCTGAGTATCATGAAGTTCTGGATAGTTGGATCTTTTCTGTACATTTTTGTAGCCAGGCGTCGTCTTGCAATTGCTCTGGAGCATTCGGTAGTCCACCAGGGTTTTCTGATGATCTTACTTCTTTCACTTATTTTATATTCTGGGATGCTTTCTTCTGCAGATTTACTTATAATGGCTTCCAGGTCATTGTATCGTTGTTGTGGGTCATTTGTATCTGAGTATGAATGCGCCATTCGCGAGTCGATTCTTTCTTGATATTGGATCCAATTGGCTTTGTTACAATTCCAGCGCCTCTTTGCTGGGATAGTCTTCTGGCCCATAGTGGAATCCAATGATATTTTTAGTACCAGATGGTCACTTCCTAATGTAATCCTTGTAGTATCTCCCACTTGGTCCTGGTCATCATGCATGCCGATATCAGAGAAATGTCGGGTGACGAGTTTCTTTGGTGTGGAGTCCCGAGTCCTCGTTCCGTGTTTATTGTTCAGCACCGTAAGTGAAGACGACGTTATGGCTGACGCGAGTTCTTCGCCCTGAGGGTCCGTCTGTCCTGCCTGCCACATCGGGTGTGTGCATTGAAGTCCCCTCCCACAAGACTTTTAGGTGGTAACTGGTTGAATATGCATCCCAGTCTTCTTCCCTAGAATTGATTTGTGGCGGCTTGTATATTACAGTCACATTCTCCAGGGGCGCTCTGTGTTTCAGGTCAACTGAGAGAACCTCTATGCCATTACTGGGCTCCACTATGTTTCTTCTGATGTCGCTAGTACATCATTTCTCACAAAGATAGCAACTCCACCGAAACCGTTGCCCCTATCTCTTCTGTAGATATAGTAGTTTCTGTGCTTTACATTAGTGTCCCTACGTAACCATGTTTCGGTAATCAGTATAACGTGTGGGGCGTGCTCCTCTATTGCTCTCTGTAGGTCATTCCATTTAGGTAGTAGGCTTCTGGCATTCCATTGTAGTGTTGTGAATTTCGACTTTCTATCCATTATCTGTTATGTTACATAACTCCATTGTAGTATCACTCGCTCCCATTTCCTTAATTTCTTGCATGATGTTGCTGGTGGCTTCTTCCTGAATTTTTTGTATAATTTCCTTGGGTAGATTTCCTTTTAACTGTTGCATGATGGTTTTGATCACAATTTTCACTATGGTGCTAATGCATTCAATGTTCAGTTCCTTAGGAGGTGGCTCCGCCATCTGGACCGCATTTGTTTCTATTCTTTCTGGCACTGTCCTTCTTTGAGGTAATTCCCTGTTAGTAATTGTCTTTTCTTCCGTTGCTGCTGCGCTGTAGGTTTTAGACTGTAAGGGGGGAAAGTCCGTTGGCTTTGTGTTCGTATCCTCCTCCCATTACTATTTTGTTACCAAGCGCCTGTTTCTGCTTCAGCTCCTCTTGTTGTTTTCTAATTGGACACGCCTTGTCAGTCGCCTTGTGCTCACCCCCACAATTGACACATTTGGTAGTCTCATTATGACAATTGGAAGCATTATGTTCCTCACCACATTTGGGGCATCTCTCTTTGCTTCTGCAATTGGTAGATATGTGCCCATATCTTTGGCACTTGAAACATTGAGTCACGGGGTAGACATATGGTGTCACCTAAATCTTAGGTAGAAGAGCTCCACTTCATCCGGTTAAAAATTGGCTTTCGAAATGTAAGTAGAACCGTTTGTAGAGGTTTTGTTTCAACTTGTCCATCCATCCATATTTTTTTGATAAATCGTCTTACCCCTACTATTGGAGCAGTTGATTTAAATGTTTCTAAGTAGTTCTTCTTCGTTGAGGTCTGTGGGAACGAATTTAATAACACCTTTGCATTCGACCCTGCTGGCAGGGATATAAGCTTTTAATCCCAGTGACTGTAAGAAATCGATGTTTTCCACGAAGCTGTTTGCTGCTTCCGCCTTTGCGAATTCCAGCATCATCCGGTTTTTACCCTGTTGGTTCATCCTCTGCAGTCCGTTAACTTTATTATAAAATATTTTGCCTAGTTGAATTGGGTGAGGCATAGTGCCATTCATCTTTGGCTCAATTGTGACTACATAAGGTGCTTGTGATTGACGGCCATATAGTCTGATACGTTGATGTGGGGAAGTTGGCTTGTCTTTATCCCCGCCTTCGCTTGTAGTCACGGGGTTAAGTTGGTCACTTTTTGTCTTACCCGCTATTTCTGGGGTGTGGTATGGTGGCTGCTGCGATGTTGTCATCTGCTTTGTAATCTGTTCCTTATTCGAGTTAAGTAATGTTTCTGACGTCGTTGGTTCTTCTTTTATTTACCTTAGGTACACCTCTTCTCTCCGAGGCTTTACGCTTCTTTCTGAGGTAATATTTCCTTCTTCTTCACTATCCAAGGTAGATTCTTCCATCTTCTTTTTTGTTGACTCCGACATCTCTTTGTTCTGATTGGTAGATAAATAAATCTTGCTTATCGCCAGTTGTTTTGGCTGTAACGCCACCACTAGATTCCGCCATATTGACTCCTTTACACGCTGCGGCCGCTGCCGACGAGCTGTAGCTGTTCTGACGTGCACTTAATTCCTTTACACTTGTTTTAATAACTACTTTTGGGTTCGGATGTTGTGTCCCACTATAACTTGTTGTCACCGGTACACTCACTTGGCGCTATGGCCACTCGCTCCGCTGTAGACTCACTTCACTACCGACACACACGTAAACAAGGAAGCACTCTCGTAGCTGCTAGACTAGATCCGTATGCGACGTAGCTAAACGTGAACTGTATATATATATATATATATATATATATATATATAAAACTTTAGTTACTCGAATCGTAGACAGATGGCAACACTTAAGCTCCTTCCATTGCTCCAGCAACTGAGAACCCTTGGTTTTAACTGCCCAGTGGAAACACTGGACATTTTCTAAATTACAAGCAATTACGAGAATCAAGGCTTTGCTTGTTCCAATAGAGCCCATTCGCAAATATTAATAATAATAACTGCCTGATTTGTAAATATAACATGTTGTACTAGGACGGTGTAAATGTTGTAGTGACTTTGAGGAGATTTGTATACCATGGTTACAACAATGAAGATTTTTTCATTAAAAAATTAGAAATATTAATTTTTAAAAAACAAAATACGGTATGTAACGCAGTTGTTTTGAGTGTTTCAAAAAGTTTCCTTTAGTTAATACATTAATTTTTTCTGCTGAATTGATTTCTAAGCAGAAACAGCAGTTGCACACAGGGGAGCGTGCACAAACTACGTGGCTCGGCCCAGGGGAGGGGGGGGGGGGTTGGCTGGAAGGCTACGTGGGGGGAGGGGGGGGGTTCCGAGCCAGGCCACGTAGCTATCCTTTCATAACATTTTTCACATTTAAAATGAGGAACAGAACCCACAGCTTGTGAATATTTATTTCCCTCAGTTAATTATCTCTTTATGTAATTTACAATCGTCTGACAAGAGAAAACAGTACAAAATGTCTTCTGGACTCAAAAGAGAAAAAAGCTACGTGCTACGTGGAGGGGGAGGGGTGGGGGGTAGTGGCAAAAGCCACTTAGGACTACGTGGGGGGGAGGGGGGTTCACAGGAGGCCAAAATGTAGCTACGTGGTTTATGCACGCTCCCAAGGAGGTGGTGCTGGAATGGAATGAAATTTCGGATGAAATTGCAGACTACCACCTGAAATAAATCATTAAGATTTCAGAACACATTGAAAATGATCTATTGCAATAATCATAAACTAACCGCAACTCAGTGCATAAAATTACTCCCTCTGCTTCTTACACCACTTGAACTTCTTGTAAAATATTCGCATATTTACCTAATAGTGTGTGTAGCCATGGCCCCATGTAGCTTCTATTTTCATTCAACTTTGACGTATTTCGCGCTTAGCGCTTTCAATATAAACTCATGTAATTTCAGTTTCGGACAGTTCCTATAGTGAAGGGGACCATGTTATGAAGAAAAGATATCAATACGCGTGTTTTTGTCTGTGTGCTTTCACATTATGTGTGGCCAGGATCGCCTGAAGCTTGCCAGACGTTGTACCACAAAATAACAAATAGTGACAGCTCGGTTGATCCTAGGGTGCCAATGACCCAGCCGTCGACGCGCCCGTAAGCCCCAGTAACAACAACATCGGATGACGCTAGGGCATGACATTCGGGAAGACACGAATTCGAATCCCCGTCCGACCATCCATATTTCGGTATTCCATGGTTTCCTTAAATCATTCCAGACGAACGCCAGGATGGTTTCTTCAAAAGTCATGGCCCAGTTCCTACCCGTTCCGTGTCTCCAATCCACTTACACCTCTAATGAGGTTGACGAGGTATAAAGCCCTAAACCAAAGCGTTTTCGGCCCCAATTAGCGACATCATTTTCCGTTGTTACATTATAGCCAGAGAAATGTTTTTATTCTCATAAATACGTATTCTGGGTGTGATTCTTGTGACGGAAGATTCTGATCATCTTTATGATAGAATCAATATTTTCAAAATATCTCGTTCTTGGGCAGGGTTGTGATGACAGACCCCTCACATGCAGATTTGTGTGAATTTGTTTTCTAAAAGCACAATGTTCTAGTTTTCAGTCCCATATAGGACAAACGAAGACGACCAGGAATAGTTGATGAATCTTTTTTCCAACTCAGCGGAAAACTTTACATCAGGGTAAATGCTATTGTTTATGTGATCGACCAATCTCGTGTGGCCAATCCACGAAAGTAGCAAATGTCCATTGGGAAGCATCGCGCATTCTGATAAGTAGGGTTCGGATCTTTAGGACAAGTCATATTTTTTTCCTGCCTTCTTTTGAGCTGAAATGCTGAATTAAAACACTGATTCAACGCTTCTGATTGTATTTAAATGTATTTTATATAACACTAGCAGTTACCCGCGACTTCGTCCGCGTGGAAGAGTGTTGTAATATAAGATTTTGTTGAGAGGTCTAGTCGCTCAGTGGTTAGGGCGTCCAACTGGACATGGAAAAGTCCCCAGCTTGAATCCCAGTCTCGGAGAGGATTTTCATAGGTCCTTAGTTCGACCTTCACCTCTGGCACAGGTTGTTGTGTGATGTGAAGTGCGCTAGAATGCTCACGTGGTTCTGATTCCACGTCGAACTGTAGGTCCTCTATGCCCGGTAGGATCACTGCGTTAGGTTAAGCGGCTACGAAAGGGACTGATTGCGTAGACGTAAAGAAGCCTTGTCACCAGGTCAATCGACCATACAGTTATTTTAGAGCTATTTTTATTGGTGATAGTAGTAATAAATACTGCAATAAAATAACAAAAATGTATTTATGTTCCAAACAACTTCATCGAACTTCTAAAACAATAAAAATATTCTGTATGTTAGTAGTATTTTCAGTTTAATACATCGGTATATATAATATTGTAGGACTTGTTATTTTCTGAAAAAACATGTAAATTTTTTGCACTCGATACCCGCGAGCAGGCAACATATAGTTGACCAAAGGAAAAGCAGTGAGTATCCAAGTGTATTCCCACCAATTTCAACGTTTGACCTTGCGATTTATTAATTGTCATTGAAAATGAAATTTTTAATGGGAACTGTAATGTTTTAAATTCAAAGGGAATATTACTGGGAATAATTGGGATACGCGGAATTATAACGGCTTCCCCTTTAGATGCACCGGTAAGAATTGTCACCTTCACAATGTTTCTTCCTAGTTCTGTGATGTGTAATCTGGTGCCATTGCAATACCTTGAGGGGAGGGAGGGGGGGGGGTCGAGATTACGCATCAGGAGAACTCGAGTGCCAACCTTAAGCTCGAGTTTATGGGACGATAGCCCAGATAACTCGAAGGAATTTGAAAACTCGACGGGGTAGGTAGCAGCATCGTCAGTTAACATTACTGTATCGATTGGAAGAGTGTGTTGTCACTTCCCCGACTATTTCCTCTAACATATATATATATATTATTGCTCCAGAATCATTTTTCGGGGCAAGTATTGTCCTCTCACATAACCAGTTTTCGTCATTGATAATATTTAGTTGAATGCTCGGGAAAACATTAGAAATGAGATCGCGTTTGTTCAGGTGTTTCAGCAACTCGTTGCAATGCCAAATATGTGGCGTATTGTTATTGCCGTCTTTTGTTTGCTTCGGTGTTTCAGAAGCTTTTGAGATCGATTGCCAATCCGCTTGCTCTTAGCACCGAGCTCGCGATTTTCCGCGGTGTGATCTTCCAGACACCAAGTGTTCATTTTGGTGTTGTCGCCCAACTTGTGACTGCTCCGGCAATTCAGCATCTCCAGAAGCCGCACAATACATGCTAAGTGCTCAACCCTGTGCAGCTCTGCTAGAGGATTTGTTCCTGGGTTTTGGCTTTTTTCACAGCCGTAGTTTTCTTACATTTCATTGAAAGATTTGAATTTCGTTTACCCGGCATCTCTTAAAATTACTAATTTCAAGACTTGCGAATAAAAATTAATATAGTTTTAATTAATGGAAACTCAAAACGTCAAAAATATGATGGAAGCGACTAACCATCCAAAAAATTTACTAACATTCAAAGAGCAAATAAATACCTAAGTGGTCCAAGGACGTTGATCTCGTTAAAAAATTGCGAAATTAAAAATGTATATTTTGATTTGCACTGAATATCTGAAAATTACTAATCTTTTTTTTTTTTTAAGTGAACTTAATTTGCTCTCTGAATATTCATTTTGTTTTGAAGATATGTGGGTTCCGTCATAATTCTGTTTTAAATCAGAAATTTAGGTATTATAGTAATAATTGATTCTTTTATTCATAATGTTCAGTGTTAATGTTCGTTTCTCTATCTGTGAAAACAGTTGACTGCATGTAGATCAGTATGCTATAGTTTGTTCGTTTCGATCCATTAATTCTTCTCTGAAATATAAATTACAATGTCAAAGTAGTAATAGATTCTTTATTCATAATAGGTTTCTGAATCTGCAAACAGAATTGAATGTCTACCGGCAAATCACCACTCTGCTTGTCTGACTCTCCACTATCTGAATAAAACATTTATAAATTTCAAAAATTTACTTCGCGCAATGCCGTGTGTTCTGCTAAATCATCCAAGCTTATTATATATCTTTTGATACTTTATCATTATAAAGCGATAGATGACGTCACTAAAATGGTGCTCGTGAAAGAAGCTTAAACTATTAATAATGTTTCAGTTCTCATTTTGGTCCAGGCTGCATTTCAACAAAGTAACAAACTCCGCTAATAATACCGCTAGAAAATCAAAGCTTCTGTCACTCGCGCATTAATACATTAGTAACGTGAATTATTATTTCAGATCGCAGGAAAATAAATACTGAATACATATGAAACTACATTCATTACGTAATTAAAAAATTTATACTAAAATGCTTGTAAATTACAGTGTACAACTGAAAGTTCATAATTCTCTACAACTCTAAGACAATTTTTGTTAATATTGCTGGTCAAGCTTACATCGCGATAAAGTGACTGTTACTGCTCGTGCTTTAGTAAGGCGTATAATGAAATTAATTGTGATAGTAATTTATGCTACACTAATTAGGAATCTTGATATAGAAAATTCTGTTACTATTCGAAATCCAGTTCCAATGCATTTAATGTGTTGAGGTGTGTTCATAACGTTTGATTTTGTAGCGGCAATATTAGCAGAGATAGTGGTTAGGTTGAAATGCTTCCTGGACCAGAATATTTTTGTTACAGTATAAGGCAGAAGTCATTTAGTTATTATTAGTAATAAATAAGCAACTTTCATAAGCTCCGTGTAAATGAGGTGTATCGCGTTGTAAACGACTTGCAATATTGCTTCATGAAACATTAAGTGTCTACGTTAGGCCATTGAATACATTCGATTTAAGTAAAGGATTTACTGGAGTAGTTTACGTGGCGATACATAACGTCACAACGTGACATAGTGCTTATGATATTTGCTTAAATAACTGATAACTAAATTTCTCATGCCATTGGCTGTGACAAAAAGATTCAGTTTTCATTATGGTCCAGGCTGAATATGCAATGTAACCACAATCTCCGCTAATATTGGCGCTACAAATTCAAAACCTCAACCACAACGCGCATTGAAACAAATATTTTATCCTAAGTTAGCATCGTCGTGTATCGCGACGTAAACTTGAACCGGATTTATTAGATATTTGTAGAAATTGAACAGTAAGTAAAAAGCAGTGTTTCCTAAATCATAGTCTACTATTTGTACTGATTTATACAAAAATTTTGAACAAAAAAGGGTTAGTTAATAATTTGTAATATTACAGAGAATGTATAGTGGAAAAAAAGAAGACAGGAAATAAATTAAACCGAGATAGAATGGAATCCGTAACATTTTTATAAATACGACATTTCGAGCACCGGCATTTTGCACTTTTAGTAAATCGACTTTCGTGCTGGTATAATCATAGCATTTTACGTTGTTTTTTTTCACAAGCTTTGATTTTTCACATTTAGTATATTACGATCGAAATTATGGTGCAATATTTGAGATGTCATACTATTTTATGTACGCAAATGAAAAAATCTCTTTACGAACTTAACAACAGTACCTACCTTTTTTAATTTAAGGTTAAGTACATATTTATAATTCCTGCTTCCAAACTATTGTTTGTCAAGTGAATCGGTTTTATGGCTTTTAAACTAAACACAAACTTGCATATGTAAGAAGGTTTTCACTTTTATTTCTGAAAAGCAGTGTTTGCGATTTATGTAAAAAGCAAAGAGTAAACGTTGCACGGCTGTCTACGAAGTAGGAAACTCTTTGTTGTTTGCGAATTGATATTAATGGCAATTTCTGAAACAACTATGTGTTTTTGCGGGATAAAATTGATCCTATGTCACTTCGCACGCAATTAACTGACTTCATGCCAAATTTCATTTAAATATGTTGAGTTATTATGGCGTTATAGATTCCAGACGTACATCCAAACACACATCCGAACTTTCTCGTTTTCTCATTTATAGATATATAGATATGCATGCATATTCAGACAATTTTCCTAATTTTGGTCATATTTCAATAATATTTATGGTCATATTTTGAGGAAAAATCTGGTAGTTTGTTAATAGTACCGGGAATTCACTAGATGAGAAGAAATTAATAAATTTATTGACGGAACTGTACTTCTACTGTGCAGGTGGGGATGGGGGAGGGGACTAATTTTCACTGCTGACAGAAATCACCATTCATGAATTAAAGTTATACATTATTGTCACTCTCCAAACGTAATGTTCCGCCCGCCTTTGAATCTCGACAATGCAGCAGAACCATGGCTGTGTCGATCCGCGTCAATCAATATCTCAATGAAATATCCTCAGTCATCACTCTGCAGTGGATCATTGAGCAGACCTACCGCCATGCTGAAACTAAAATTTTCTGAAAGTGCGAAGTTACGTAACGGAATTTAGAGACGAGTATTTTAGTACAGATGAAAGAGTTCTATTCTGTAAATTATGAAATTAAAGCGACTTCAACAAAAGAATTTAAAATTTAATTTCCCAATTGTGCAGCGAGTGCACGGAAGCAAATTATGCTGTCTAAGCGACACTACTAGATGAAATAAATTATGTACCATATAACTGAGCATGTTTTGATGTACAGTAAATTTAAATGTTTGGTCATATTTTGTCGTTTTTAGGTCATATTTACCCATTTTTAAGGTCATATTTGCCTGCATATTTCTCTATTTTTTTGGTCATAAAGATCCGAACCCTACTGATAAGACCACTAAAGCAAGTGCAGATTCGTGGGTTTGACCACGGATCTGGAATAATTTCCACGTCACGAATCATACAAAGCAGTAACAAATAGACACAACTATTTAAGATCAATTGAAACCAAAAATGAATTGCTGAGTCTAAAAGTGACAAATTTTTTTCATAAGAACGCAGTTTCTCTTGGCGTTGAGAATATATGAAATGATCTCGGGTAACTAGCCGAGTTAAAGAAGTGTTATAATTACACTTCTTTAACCCGGTTAGTCACCTGAGAACATTTCATTTAAAAAAAAAAATGTTTTTATGATCACAGGTCAAATCCCCGAGATCTGATCTGATAAATTTATCCAATTTGATAGTTTTTGGACCTCTTATAGTCGATTTAAACAAAAAATGCATTGTACAGAGTTGAGTAGCGCTCTGCAGCCAGATCGCTGATGGGCTGATACGTGCGTCCAACCAACATATAAAAAACACGCGAAATGCTGTAGTATTCAGTACAAAGGCATTTATGGAAGACGACTATGATATTATCGTCTTTCACGATTGACTCGGCTAGAATAGCAAGAATTTTTCAATATTTATCCACGGTATCTTGACATTTGGATTCTCTGGACGAGCAATACCTGTCAAGGAATTGCACCTGCTGGGATTTTGAGAGGTCTAGCACCTCCCTGCAAAGGTACTATTTAAACTTTTATCAAACAGAGGAAGATACAGGGAAGACAGCCATGGCTCGCAGATTGTCAGAAACCCCTGATGTCAGTATCCTAGACACTTTATGTCGGTGGCGAGAGCCATCACGTGTACACTGCTTGCAGCAACAGTACGATCAGTGGGACTGATATGATCACCAATATACCGTCGCGGAGGTCAAATCTAGAACTGATTGCGATTCAGTTTTTACTGGCAGTGCAGCATCAGCTGTTTCACGAGACGTAAATCGTTGGGCGAGCACTAAACACTAACGCTCGGACCTGGCATCGGGAGGACGCGGGTTCAATTCCTCGTCCAGCCATCCAAATTTGTGTTTTCCATGGTTTCTCGAAATCATTCCAGGCCAATTTCAGTAAGGTTCCTTAAAAACAGCTAAGTCTAGTACTTTCCTGTTCCTTGTCCGCAATCCTCTTCCGCCTCTAAATCGATGAGGCATAAATCCACAAGGAAAAAAAAAAAATGTTTCACGATCAATAATAGGTACCCTTTCACGCTTTGCAATTCCAAGTGATAAGACTACATTCTGGAAGAGATCTATGTAAGGGGTCATCCATAAATTATGTGAGGTATTTTTCCGGTCCGACCCCCCATCCCCTCTGGTGAGATCTGGTCCGTGAGACCCCCCCCCCCCCTAGAAATCGCCCTCGCAACTTCTTGAGATTTTTTTTTTTTTTTTTTTTTAGGTCTCACCCTTCCAAACCCGGTTAACTGCCACTTTTCGACTTTCTCGTCATTTGTAGACCTACTTTTATTTTTAGCTCTACCGTCCCACAAAAATTTCCAATTCCTCATGTGAGATTTTCGTTGACTACTCCCCCTCCCCCTTGGTGAGATTTCGCCGGACCCCCCCTCCCTATTTCACCTCACGTAATTTTTATGGCTGTCCCCTAAAAATTGGTGTATCTAAAACTAGTGTGAACACACATTTTCAAATTTAAATTATTCTAATAAATTACTTCCAATAGACTTTCTTTTGCCTTAGGATCATATCATTACCTTTACATTTGAGTTTTATTCAAATCCACGCGAAAGTGACGTTTTACTTTCTTTTTTTAAATCAATGTAAGGAATGATAGAGCAACTAAACCCCTAACGAACTTGCGATCCTACGAATTTGAGTTCACGATACACGATACGAGACAGTCTATGACTCTCCTAATAGTCGCCGATTAATTCCAATTTAATTTAATGATACGTCTGTTCCTAACTCTGTGAGGACTAAACGGTAATACAACAACACGCAATTAAAACCAATAGTACCTCATATGAGTCTCGGATAAGCTGTGTCGATATGTATCATTCTAAACAGGCTGTCGGTATTAATGTAGGAGATGCTGCCAGTACAGATTAAAATCCCGGAACAACGCTAGCCGAGCTTATCACCGTCTTCAATATTCGTTTCAACCAAATACAGGACTATGAGCAAAAACTGCAAAAATTGCAGAACTGTTCAAAAACTTGTTAGTATATATAACACGTAATCGTTCCAAAATATTTCATCAGCTTGGTGTGTATTGTATAATATAAAACTGTAACTACCGCTTTGTGGACATAGGTCTTATTATTTTAAACACCTGCTTAGATTAGAGGCGGCCATACTATTACTAAGCTGTAAGTGGGCTTCATCTATCTGTCCCTTTGTACAAGCATCCAGGCGGTACTGGCAAACGTTGACCACACCATTTAATGTAGTAATAGCCTTGGTGGTAAATACGTTATAGTTATCTTTCATACATTTATAATTTCTCTTTAATAAATGGGGATTTTAATTTTGTTTTATGAAGGAGTGAAAATAAGGATTCTTGCAAGAATCTCGACGTTATTTTGAATACAGGAAAACTGTCACAATATGACATTTATTTTGTTATCATTGGCGATTACAAGTCTTTACCGTTAGCATTAGCACAAATTGGCAAAATCATAAAAGCCACGCTCAGAGGAACAATTAGCCGTCATGAGCAAGCAAACAATTGTGTATTTACTTTTAAATCCATCTCGAAATTAATATGCAAGAAAGAATGATACTTGGAAACAATGTACAATACAAGTTATGATGACATCAGACATAGATATCATAATACTGTGACTTTACATTTCAATAAATCAGGGCGCCACGAATGAACAATATGCCATTTGAAAATAACTAGTTCTGCCAAATTACGCCGCTAGCTCAGGGGGTTTTCAGTTACAAAGTAAGAACATGGATCTATCTTCTCAAAGACGCTTAATGGTTCAGTTTCACCGAATGCACAATCAGATGGCTTGGTCGTAATAATTTACCATTGTAGTTCTGCGTCTGATGTCTGCGGTGTTCGGAGATGATCCACGGTATGTGAGACTGTCTAACAAGTCGGCTACAGGCACGACCTAGTGGTAATGCGCATCATCGCATTACTGGCTGTTTTGCCGTGCGAAAACTGCTCCAGCAAGGCGGCAGCGTCAGTTTTCCGACACCAGGAGGCGGACTGCTGCAGTTAGCGAGAAAAGCCAGCTTTCGGAGTCCGCCACGGACTAGAATAGCACGAAGCTCGTCGCTCTTCTATCTGCGAGGAAACCTCTGGCTCCGCCCCTTGCAGTCTCGAAGATCACATTTAACAGAAAATTCCCAGGATTTTAAGTTATGTGCTCATTTGGAATGGATCTTCAGGCTGGCACCTAATGTCACGTGATATCCCCAACATCTTATTCGCTCCACGTGTATATCACAGAGTTCGGAAATATTCGGCTAAGTTCGCGGGTGAGAGCGTATTCGGGTGGCGGGTTTTTCGCACCCAGGCAGTGGCCTGTTGTTGACTGCCCACCCCAAGGTGAAAACCAGTGTTGTCCGGCAAAACCCTTTATCTCAGACTTCCTGTCGCCGTGGCACGGGAAGGCCACGATTAGCTTCAAGCCTACACAGCTCAATAATTATTTAATATTCGTTGCAACAAGATACACTGAATGTTCACCATTGAATTACAGTCCTCACTTGGAATATTGCATACGTTAGGAAATTACTAAAAAAAACTAACTAGGTGATTGCCCAAGATTTATGAAAATTACTCTAACATTATGATTCATATAATAAAAAATGCACATTAGAATGTGGCGACAGCGTTACATTGTATTAGCTCTTCGTTCGTTTATACTTTTTAGATCAGCACTAAGATCACAGAAGGTTTACAAAGTACAATACAATAATTCAAAACAGAATATAGTATACCAGGGTAAAGCACGTTTCACGGGTAGCGTACGTGACTACTGACAAATTTTTAAGTGCCTGACGATTATCACCTCACAGAAAGAGACAGAAAGACGCAATTTGGGTCCGCGAAGTAGATTTTTCGTGAAAACGTCGTGATAAAACCACAAAGAGTTGGTTGGAAACAGTTGGAGGATAGAAAGCATGTCAATAGAATAGTGGACCTGTACAGTACATGGCATATACTGATGATTAGACATTGATAAATATAGACGAAAGATTTAGAAACAGCATGTGAAAGGGAGGAGAGGACCACGATAATCAATTAGCATTTATTTCAAGCATAAGGCGTTTGTAGTAACAAGTTAAATAAGGCAGTGATGAATGGTATCCCTCAGAATGCAAAGGATTTTCAAGTAAAAATGTGTGTAAATCGTAAATAGATACGTAGGAAAATTGCCACAGAGGCATGAAATCGATCACAATTAATTAATTGTAATAATAATAGAAAGTATTTAAATTTTAAAAAATCACTTGATTAATATGTGAGGCATAAGTCCAACGGGTAGAGCATGTCTGTACGAGTTCGTCGTGCAGCATTCGTTTTGCCTGTGACGTCATGTCGGATTTTCTTTTCGACGTTGTCGTAGTTCTCGCTTTTGTTCGGCCCTGAATTTTTTAGGTTTCTTAGATTCCATTTGCGCGAATTTTCTTATAATTTGCGTTTTCGATAATCCTGAACATATTTACGACTCAAATAAGATGACACATTTGTTTTTTGTTAGTTTCAATTTGATATCGATCTTCACTTGTATCCCGACGAATGTTTATATTATCTCACTTTGGCTCCTAGTAGTGCTTTGCGAACAGTTTACAATGAAATTTGAATAAACGTCTTAACTGGACGCTTTTTCACGCTACACTAATTTATAACTTTACACAATACTCATTCAAAATAATCGCCAACATACACTCACACTGGTCTGATGACGTCACAGGTAAAACAAATGCTACACGACGAACTCACACAGACATGCTCTTCACGATGTGAGCTTGACCGTTATTAAAGCATTATTAGTCTCGTAGTTATTAGCGATTCAAATATGACGGTATCTTGTAACAATAGGAAGTTCGACCGGCTATCACCTTACTTAGCGAGCGAATAGACGTTTTCAAGGTAAAACATTATATATATATATATATATATATATATATATATATATATATATATATATATATATATATATAATGTTGACATAGGTATATATATAGTAGAAGTCCTATTATCTGAGGTAAACGGGACCGGAATCACCTCAGATAACGAAAAACTCGTATAACCGGAGGTCAAGAAAAGAGGTTACAATGAATCAAAAAACGTATTGCAACTGAAATAATACAATTTATTTATAGTGTAAAACTAATTTGTGAAGCAATAAAGTTGTTTTTTGTACATTAATTACGATCACCTCCCAAAAAAAGTCTTTAATTGTCTTCTGTGTCATAATTTCGTTTCTCTTCTTAGCGGAAGTATAGCGCCAACGCTGTAGCATCGTTATGTCGGCTGCTGTGCTTTCTTCCTTTGCGCAATATACTCAAGTGCTGCTTCTATTCTTTTTAAACCTTCAGCACGAGAAATTTATGAACAGTTTCATTTTTATCTTCTTCGTCTTCTTCTCCTTGTCCGCTGACAACCATATTAACAATTTCATCATCTTTAAGCTGATTTTGACCGTCATCCAACAACCACTCTTGTATACTTTCATTGTTAATTTCTTTTACAACTGGAAGTTGGTTGGCTAACTGTGTCAGTTCATTGACATCTTGTTGAGCTAGATCGTTCTTTTTAGGCTTTTCCATACCAAACAGTTTCATCCATGATCGTTGATGCGTTTCCTGTTTTACTTCATCCCACGCCATGGCTAACCAATAAACTGCATCATTCACTGCATCTTTCTTTATTGACAGTACCACGCTTAATATCGTACACACTCTACTTGGAAAAATATTCCATATCTTCATAAAACCTCCCTATCGTATTTAAAAAATTTGCCTCGATTAACCCGGCGGCTCAGATAATCGGAACTCGGATAGCCGGACTTTTACTATATATATATATATATATTTCTCGCTCTGCCCTTAGTTGTACGCTACTTCTTCCACAACAGGCAATGGTAAATGGAATACTCAATGATTAAAGCAGACTCGTAGTACGAAAATGAACATCGCATCTCTGCCTACCTTATATTTTTTTATCTCTTCCCTCAATTTTTGTAATACTTGAAATTCCATAAAGCTCGTCAAATATGACTGAAATTTTTGTAATGAAAACGTTTCTAAGGAACCCTCCAGAGTGGCTCAGCGCGCTGTAGCGAGCGTTAGAATCGCACTTTTCCTAGTGTGTTATATAGAGGCTCTATCAATCTCCCTTAGCCCTTACGTTAAGGGATTCTTGTCAGAAGTACTTGCCGTCTTGGCATTGCCGTCTTTTATTTGCTGTTTCCGTGTAAGTGCTTGTTTTACTTTTATATTTATCATTTCTGTTGAGCCTTTTTTTAAAATTTTTATAATTTTTTTTCTTTCTTTTTTTTTTCTTTTTTTGTATTTAATTTAACAGTGTAAGTGTATCCGTTTCGCACTGAATTTTTCGTTTTCTCACTAGATTTCTTCTGTCAGCAGCTGGAGTGGTCTTCTATGTGGACCCTCGTATATGTCGTAGTGCCCTAGAGAGCGAATAAGGTGGTTGTCGCTCTCCTCAGTTTTTTGGTAAAAATGTCTTGCTATTTTTTTATACCTATCTCGAAGTCTCGGGATTCCCACTGTCTCGTGGAGGATGTCTGTCGGGAATCTCATTGGCAGGTGGAGTGCTCTCTTCAGCGCCTTGTTTTGCATTCTCTGCAGCTTCTCAATATGCGTTCTTGAGGCATATCCCCATACAGGGGATGCATATTCCATAATCGGACGCACCAGTGCTTGATATAATTGGAGGCCGCATCTGGTTGGTAGTGTGCTACTGTAATTCAACACTGGATAAAGTTGCCCCAGTCGTTGAAGAACTCGTCAGGCGCACGAGTTCTTCAACGACTGGGGCAACTTTATCCAGTGTTGAATTACAGTAGCACACTACCAACCAGATGCGGCCTCCAATTTGTGTGGTTAAGTGCCTACTGGATAAATACAATCAAATTCTAGTGAACTTCAACAGTCATGGAAGTAAATCAATTCGTTCGAAAATGGAAGCTGTAATTCTCTTTTGCAAATGGATATTTGCGTCTATGAGCATTCGAAATCGATGAGTGGCTATATAGTAGAATCTGATTACAAGAAGAAAGTGTGCACGGTATCCATGTGGACTTCATTCCTAATGTTACATACGCTAAGTGACGAAATGTAAAAGAACGCCTCCGAGTCCTGAAGGAAACCAACGCAGAAAGAAAATTTGTGCACAGCAATAACGAAGTAGGCAACGTTTCCATATCACATGCAGGTCTCGGAATAAGAAGTGTAAAAATACGTAATGTGCCCATTGAAACCAGTGCAGATAGCATACGAAAAGGCACGGGAAAATTTGGTACAATAATGAGCGTATGGTAGCAAAAAATTTTTTTTATAGATAGAGGAATTAGAACTGTGAAAATAGATCTTAAGTGCCACATACCATCCTATGTAAATATTTCCGGATTTAAAGAACTTGTTATTTTCGATGGACAGTCACGATCGTGTGATAAATGCAACTCAAACGAACATCTCAAGGCTGAATCCACCAAAAAGAGACCCCTGCAGTTACCATCTGAGCGCTTGGTGCCTAGTACAGCTTTCATTGGGGATTGCTTAAAAGCATCATACGCTAGCGTGGCAAATAGTAAATACTCAATGAATGGAATTGGAAATGATGAGCCTACTCTCATCATGGAAACAGGTGACTCCTCGAACATCATGATGGAAACAGAGAATCTTTACACCTCAAGAACTGTCAAAGGATATAGGATTTAAAAAAAAAAAAAAAAAAAACCTATACAACAGCACAAGGAAACAACAAAACTGTTAAGCTACATTCTCTGGTAATACCATTAACTGAAAAGAAGAATCTATGCAAAATGTTAAACAACATCCTGTGATAATATAATATTCCGAGAAAAAAGAATCTAAGCTGACGGTAGAACACAAGCATGAAAATACACCCAACACCAAAAGAACGAGACGTGATAAGAGGGGACTAGATCCGATAGCGAAAGAATGAACTGAAAAATCCAGAAAAGTTCCCACCTTACAAACGGAGACGAATGTTGCTGAAGGACTCCAAGAAATAACTATCAAAATAAGACAAGCGAGATACCTGAGATTAAAAGGTCTGCGGGAACACTAAAATACTTTGGTCCGACGACTTAGGTGACATTGAAGAAGAGGGTATTTCAAACGAATAAGAGGTATAAGCAAGATTCTAAATGTTATCAAACAAACGCGAAAATAAAACTCAATTGCTTGATCTACCTTGCGTGACGACATTTAATTTCTGTGGCAGACGGCATTGGAACAACGCCCTCTCAGACATAGTCTGTGTCTACCTTAAATCTAAATGGAATAAAGTATCACACTAAAATACAATGCCTGAAAAAGTATCTATGGGCGGCATCTATAGATGTAGCGATCCTATCGGAATTAACCTGGGAAGAGGAATGGAATGTCACGGATTACAACGTACTGATGAATACCGGTATTGGCCACGGTCTAGGGGCTACAATTTTAACGAAAGAGGGGATTAGAATGAAAGATGTGGTAATTTTAGAGAATATAAAAGAGTAAGCCTGTACAATAGCGGAAATACGTATAATATACATATACGCTCCCTCCGGAAATCAGAATAGAGAAACTAAAAAAATATTTTATAAAACAGATATAACCTAACTCCTGATAAACACCGATAATAGTTTTATCTCCAAACGACCAATTTCCTAATTTTGATAAATACCAAGAACTTGAGTACCAAATAAATAAGTTAAGTTTGTCAGACAGTTGGGAAATAAAAAGTGGACAATGCCCCAGGTTTACATTTATAACTGAGAGCACAGAAAGAAAATTAGATAGAATTTATGTTTCACCTGACATAACCAGCGAATTTACATCAGTTGAGATCTGATCAATAGCATTTTGAGGCCATACGGCAAAATAAAATTGCAACACCAAGAAATCTTTAGAAACAGGGTCAATGGAAATTGAATATCTCCATCTCAAAGTTACGCATCAGAAATACATTGATAAACTTCGCCAGATGTTTGAAGAAATTGGAAAACGAAAGAAAAGAATTCCTTTTCGTGGTCCGACGAGAATTATGAACCAACGATATAGATACGATTCAGAACACAAAAAATAAAACATACCAAGGCCAGAATAACAAACATCACAAGGAAAAATACGAGCTAATTCTGGATCCATTCAACAAGAAACAGTAACTTCAACATTTCATCTCATGAAAGAAAGACACCACGCAAACAGAAACCTTGTGACCGAGTTAAAGGCAGCAATTAAAAACTAGACGAGGAAAGAAAATTTGAAATTATCAGACCCTTAACGCTGCTCAATTCGGACTATAAAATATTTGGACGAATTATTGCGAATAGACTTGGGAATGTAGCCAAAAATATTATTTGAAAAGATCAGACTTGTATTGGGAGAGGTAGAAATATAATACAAACGGTAACAAATATTCGCGATATAAACGCAGCAAAACATGAAAATGGCTATTCTATCCCAAGATTTTCACAAAGCATTCGATAGCATTAATCATACTTATTTAAAACTGACCAGGAAAGGATGGTTATCAGTCAGGAAATATGTAGCATGATTTACACACTACTACATCGAGCAACATCAGGAATATCTATAAACGGATCAATAGCAAATGCAATAAAAATACCTAGGTCCATTCCAGAATTATGCCCTTTATCCATGTTACCGTTTGCGTTCAAAGTTGAACCATGATTAGCGGCAGTTCATAATATACTTCCTGGCTTAAAGTACCGAAGAATAAAAACAGCGGTGTGTGCATATTCAAATGAAATCAACATCATCATTACCAACTTGGAAGAGTCAGAAATCACGTGACAATTAGTAAACTCATATAAAAAATCTTCAAATGCAAAGTTAAATTTACGAAAATCTGCAATATTGATCATAGGTGCTGGTGTAGAATTAAACAACACAACATGGATAAAACCATATTACAAGATAAAGATTTTTAAATATGGAATTAATTAATGTGCTACAAAAAGCACCTGTTATTAGCCGCTGTTGGGAGTAAATTGCACGAATTCTCTTACAGGGAACTAAACCCAATACAGAAAGTACAGTTTATAAATACCATAGCGCTCTCAAAAACATAGTACATGGCCCACATATTTCCAATAGAAATAGCTAAAATAATTGAAACGGCAATCAGCAGGTATGTTCAAAGGGGACAGATACTGAAGATCCAACATAAAGTTCTGCTGATGCCGTATGAAGAAGGAGGACTAAAACTGGTTGACAAAGGTACGAAATGTACTGCTATCTTCGTGAGAAATATGTGTAATCAATGTAGAGCAACGGAAACATGCTTACAGGACGTATAAAAATTTTGCTAGAACCGCATAACAACACGACGCCAGTTGACGTCAGTTACATAATCGCGAACTTAAAGACACTTTCGCTTATTCTACATTGAAAATAGCTGCATAAAAATAAACAATACAGAACCGGTACCATCAACAAAAACATTATACGGCTTGATGCAAAGAGAGATCAAAAGTAAATTAGAGCTCAATTATAAAAGAAATGACTGGGCAAAAAATATAGGAGAATATCCGCAGGCAATATATCAGCAGTAATGCCAGTTAGACATGACAGAGTTATACATAGAAAGATACAGACCAAGGAAAAATCTTTTCGTGTTATGCCTCTGCCCTTCTGCCACGTGCTTACGATGTAATTTGAAAGAAACATTCAACACCGACTGTTAGCATATGAAGCCCCTGATATATGGAGCTGGAAAAAAAGTTGGCAATAAAAAATAGAACCATCCCACATAATTTCACAACAGATGATATATTAACCCCAAATACGATAATACATCCTGCTACTAAGAGAAATGGCTCACTTTTGGTTCTTTGCATACTACACCCACTATTCGGTTCATAAAATAAGAGAAACGTCCATCGAAAACTAATGGTACAGTTTAATTAAATGGAAAAAATATAAGGAATACTCTGCACGCTTCTTACTTGTCATAATGCCTTAATAAGTACAAATCGTGTTTTCAAGACAATTATTCGACAGAAAAATAACATCCATACTTTCACAGTAAAAATTATTAATATTATTATCACCTACATCATTATTCCAAGAAGACTAAGAGAAGAATATTGATTTTACTGGAGCTCATTACATTATAATAAAAAAGAAGGTTTGTTTTATTTTTTAAAACAAAGAATAACAAACGTATCGTAAACTTATTGTTGTACGTGGATTTTTGCGAAAAATTCGCTGAGTCGCCGCTTACAACGGACAGGGCAGCGTCGTGATTGTGGTTCCGCAGCCTCATAAGCTACACATTAAAAAAAAGCTACACGCTGAATATAGTTACAAGACAGATGGCAACACTTCACTCCCCCCCTTTAGTACGACCTGGCATTAAGTATAAAATGCTTGGCGTCAGCAAGACCATGCGGCCATAAAACCATAGCTAAAAAATTGGAGCATGTCATCGACAAGTAAAAACTCATCCAAGGCAGCCGACCTCAAAATTTTCGGAAAGGTGGTGAAGAAAAAAGAAAAGTTTCTAAGGAAAACATAATTTCAAAAACGAATGATCATTATTTATTTGTTTGATATATTTCGCATTGACCTGGTTTTAGAAAATATGAGATGCAGTAAATAAACTAATAGCAACATCGTATATACGAGTATCTCTGCCTCACATTACAATTTTTTATCTCTGCCTTTCGTATTGTGTTCAGTCTCTTCCTCAACAGACATCGCAGGTACACTTCCTTTTAACAATATAAGTGTGCCGACCTCGGTAGCGTAGGGGCTAGAGTAATGGCCCCGCGTGCCGAAGGTCGCCGGTTCGAGTCCGGCCGAGAGCATAGGTGTTTAAGTGTTGAGTGTCTGCGTGAATGTCCTGTCCGTCCTTTGGTATCCATACTTGGAAGATACAATATATATACTGGATGACTGATTCACTCGAAGCTACGATAATCACATTGAGCTGGCTGTATGGCCTTAGTTGCCAAATTCCATTAATATATATACAGGGTGATTCAAAATGATTGTCGGGGTTTCAAAAAATTCCTACACTTAGCACAATTGAGATACGAATTTGAATCTTATTTTGATGTGTAAAGAAAATCATCTAGTTTTTTTACATCCATTACAAATGTTCGATATGTGTGCCCTGTGTCACTCTGCAAACATCTATGCGATAGTCCATTTCATCCCACACGCGACGCAGCATGTCATCAGAAATGTTTACAAAGGCGGCCCTGATCCGTTCTCTCAGTTGCGGGATAGTCGCAGGTAGAGGAGGAAGATAAACTTGATCCTTGACGTAACCCCACAGAAAAAAATCCCATGGGGTTAAATCTGGTGAACGAGGTGGCCAAGCCATGAGCAATTGGTCACTGTCGGCTCCGCGTCCTATCCATCGTTGCGGCAATTGTTCGTTGAGAAATGTTCTGACCTCCCGATGGAAATGAGGTGGAGCACCATCTTGTTGGAATATGAAATCATCCACCTCTTTCAGCTAAGGCAGCAACCACTTATATCGAGGTAAGTTAGTCCTGTTACTGTCTGTTCATTGAAGAAGAACGGGCCGTACACTTTCGCCTTGAAAACAGCATTGACCACACACACTTTTGGAAAATCACGCTGGTGTTCAATAAAAGCACTAGGATTTTCTGTCCCCCAAATCCGCACATTATGCTTGTTAACTTTCCCGCACAAGTGAAAGTTCGCTTCATCACTAAAAATGAGTTTTTTACAAAACCCATCTTCTTCCATTTTTTCTTGCATAATGTTGCAAAACGTGAGACGTTTGCGATGGTCGTCAGGTGTTAAAGCCTGAAGCAGCCCTAGGCGATAGGCTTTCATTTTTAGGCGTTTTCGTAGCACGCGCCAAACTGTGGTTTGCGGAATGTTCAGTTCTCTGCTGTCTCTTCTTGTTGATTTCCGCGGGCTACGTTGATAAGCTCCTCTGACACGGTTCACATCGACTTCCGACATAGAAGGACGCCCACTGCTTTTAACTTTACATAAGCAGCCCTTCTCCACGAACTGCGCATACCACCTACGAATGTAATTGTCTGAAGGTGCATCTTTCTTAAATTTTTTTCGAAAGTGCCGTTAGACAACGGTTACTGACTGACACACGTGAAAATCTAGAGTGCAAAAAGCCTTCTCTATAGCGTTAGCTGCCATATTGCAAACACTGACATCTGGTGGAACAAAACGTAACTACAAGATTAGCGGCTGCTACAAAACAAAACTTTGAGAGTTTGTCTTTTCATCCATGTAAAGATAATACTTTTATGTTTATTACACAGCCGGTAAAAATTCATGAAATCCCGATAATCATTTTGAATCACCCTGTATATATATATATATATATATATATATATATATATATATATATATATATATATATATATATATATATATATATATAGTGCAAATAAAATCAAATGCAGTTATTTATTTGAAATTTGACTGACACTTAAGTCATTATCGAGAATCCCCGAAGGTGGTCGGGCTATTCAGTTTTCGTCCAGTCTCTAGATAACGCATTTTATTAAAGTAGATAAGTTTTGCGTGATTCCACATTGTAGCCCGCAGGATTGTGGCGTACTACAAATTTTTAAATATTTGTATTTAAATTTTTTATATTCAGATTAATTTAATATTTGTGAATATTTAGTAAATTACATGGTTTATTGGCCATCTTTCCGCAGTTGCTTAACAATAAATTTTAAGTGAAAAATCCGTATTATGCAACCTCGTCAAGCATTTTCAACGGCCACATATCATCGCTAGAGATAATAAAAAACCATTTGCTAAAAGACGGATTTTTCATTTAAAATTTATTGCTAAGCAACTGCGGAAAGATGGCCAATAAACCATGTATTATGCAGCCTCGTCAAGCATTTCCAGCGGCCACATATCATCGCTAGAGATAATAAAAAACCATTTGCTAAAAGACGGATTTTTCATTTAAAATTTATTTAGTAAATTAATTATCTGATCAACGTAATTGATATCCCAGGCTGCCTTAATTTCTTAACAATTTAACTGAATAAAGAGGTTGCTAGTTGAAGGAGCAGGAGAGATTTTGAAGCTGGCGACGGTATTTCCGATGGAAATTTCCAGAAAGCACGGCCACAGCGGATAGGCACCGCTAGCCGTCAAGGTCAGGGCGTTGAACCCCGCCTCGGGATACCTGAGCGGCGGAAGGGGTGAGCGACGCGCGGGAAGGCCAGAGCAAATAAGATTGACTTCGAACTTCACGTGGTTTTGGGAAGAAGGTAAACAACCAATGCTGTATCATATATGGAGTCTACAGATGTTAATTCGTGGCTTCTTTTTCATGAAACGAAACTTCGGGAAGGAGTTTCGGAAGAGGGAAGGAGAGGCGGCCATACTTGGTCATTCTGTGGTCAGCGTTCGTCGTGTCCAGACTACACAGTGCGGAGTGGCCCTGTACTAGCGGGCTATGGCATCGAGCACAGGCTGGTCGATTTATGCAGTCCATTCATTGGTGGGACAGCTTACAGAGCAACGCCGCACGCCGCTGCTGCTGATGCTGGTGATTTTGGTAATGTGTTCCATCGCCCATCATATTTCATGGTTTGGAAAGAATTTGAAGGATCCGTAATCGACCCATGAGACATGATCTCTGCTCAATTCCATTTAAAAGCTAGCTGGCAAATGATCTCATGAACTTTAAAGCTCCTTGCAAATTCAGTTTGAGCCTTGATATTGTTCATCCTTTTTCAATTCAATTCGGTGCCCAAGGGATTTTATCCACCATTCATGTAACTTCAATTGTTGGCTTGTGGCCACGATGTTATCATGTTCTTAATTTTATTAAATGAAGTATTTAATATTGAGCTTATGTTTGCTATCTTCAGGCAGATTGTAAAGCCGGATATTGCTTTTGCTTGCAGATACACATAATGTCTAACATAAAGTTAAATATATCCGGCTATGTACAAACCATAGGAAAACAATAAATTAAGCATTTTATGTCTTTCATCAACAGCAATCAGGATCCTTGCTACCTGAAAATTAATTTCATAGTTAAAATCAATAACCAAATTAATATTAAAACATACCATATAGTAATGCCCTCCCCCCCTCTCATTACAACATGAGGGTGGGATGTAATCTCAGTGACGATTTTGTTCTTGGTGATAACGTGACATAGCTGAAGTTTCTCTGAAGCAGTTCAACGTGTTAGTTTCAGTGTAAGTTAATATCAACGAATGAAATTACTATTTTTTTTTTTTTTTTTTTTTTCTGTCGTCAGTCTTTCGACTGGTTTGATGCAATCCTCCATCCTTTCCTATCCTGTGCTAACCTCTTCATTTCTACATACCCCTTACAATCCCACGTCCTCAATTATCTGCTTCATATATTCTAATCTCTGTCTTCCTCTACAGTTCTTACCTTCGACTGTTCCCTCCACTAACAAGTTAACCAATCCAGCATGTCTCAAAATATGACCTACCAGCCTGTCTCTTCTTTCTGTAAGCTTCTTCCATAAACTTCTTTTCTCACCCATCATTTCCAAAACTCGTTCATTTCTTACTTTGTCTGTCCACCTTAATTTTTCAGCATTCTTCTGTAGCACCACATTTCAAATGCTTCAATTTTCTTTCTTTCCGGTATTCCTAAAGTCCATAGTTTCGCTACCATAAAGATGCTGTGCTCCACACAATAGAGTTTTAAAAAGTTCTTTCTAATTCCTAGATCAATATTTGAAACTAAAAGGTTTCTCTTTTTCATGAAGGCTCTTTTTGCTAGTGCTATTCTGCTTTTAACATCATTCCTGCTTCGGCCATCGGTTGTAATTTTGCTTCCCAAGTAACAGAACTCACTCACTTCTCCTATTGCATCCGATCCTATTTTTATATTTAATCTGCTAGTATTGGTATCATTTCTGCTACATTTCATCACTTTTGTCTTGCTTTGATTTATATTCAGTCCAAAATCTTCCTTCAGTATTTTGTTCATGCCATTCAATAACTTCTCAATATCCTCAGCCCTCTCTGCTAACAAGACAATGTCATCAGCAATCGTAGCATACTGATTTTTTCTCCCTGAAAACTTATGCCACTATGGAAATTTTTCTTTGACTTTCTTCATTGCTTCTTCTACATACAAGTTGAATATTAACGGGGATAGACTACAACCTTGTCTCACACCCTTTATAACCGATGCATGTCTCTCGTGATTCTCTACTTTTATTACAGCCACTTGATTCTTATATAGTTTATAGAGTATCCTTCTATCTCGATACTTTAGACCTGACTTCTTTAAAATTTTGAACATCTTGTCCCACCTAACATTATCAAATGCTTTTTCTAAATCAACAAATGCCATAAAAGTATCTTTGTTTTTCTTGATCCGCCCTTCAAGTATTAATCTTAAAGACAGAATTGCTTCCCTTGTACCGCGATTTTTCCTAAACCCAAACTGATCTTCACCTACTATCTCTTCTACTACCCTTTTCCATCCTTCTGTATATTATTCTAGTCAGTAATTTTGAAGCATGTGATGATAGACTAATGGTGCGATAATTCTCACATTTGTCGGCTTGTGCTTTCTTTGGAAGTGTGAAGATGATATTTTTATTAAAATCAGTTGGAATTTCTCCTGTTTCATAACTTTTTGATATCAACTTGAATAATCTTTCGATTCCTTCCTCTCCTAGAGATTTAAGAAGTTCTGCAGGGATCTCATCAAATCCAACTGCCTTATTTGCTTTCAAGTTATTCAGAGCTTTATTAAATTCTGTTCTCAAAACAGGATCTCCTAAGTCATCAATGTCGACATCGCCTTCCTTTTCCAATACACTATTGTTCAAGTCGTCCCCATCATACAGTTTCTCAATGTATTCCTTCCATCGGTTAGCTCTATCTTCTGAGCTTAAAAGAGGTTTCCCATCGGCAGCTTTAATGTTCATACCTCTTTTCTTCATTTCTCCAAAATTCTGTTTGATCTTTCTATATGCAACATCTACTTTTCCTACGACCATTTCCTTTTCTACTTCTTCACACGTTTCTTGTAGCCATTTTTCTTTTGCTATTTTGCATTTCCTATTTATTTGATTTCTAAATTGCCTGTACTGCTCTCTTCCTGTTTCATCCTGAGCATTTTTGTACCTTCTCCTCTGATCCATCAGCTCCAAAATTTCTTCTGTGATCCAAGGTTTTCGGGCAGCTTGTTCCCTAAAGCCTAATGTTTCTTTGCCAGCTTTCATTATTTCGGTCTTTAATGCATTCCATTCGTCCTCGGTTGAGCTCCTTTCACAGTTACTTCTTAGACCTAAGTCTGCCATTTCTGCAAATTTTTCTCTTGTGCTAGATTGTTTCAGCTTATTCACCGCCAATCTGTTCTGCTTATGCTGCTTCCTTATTCGCTTGAATTTCAGCCTGCACTTCATTACTATCAAATTATGGTCCGAGTCTATGTCTGCTCCTGGGTAGTGGGTACGCTTTACAGTCTAGAACTTGATTCCTGAATCTCTGTTTGACCATGATATAATCTAGCTGATATATGCCTGTATCCCCAGGACGTTTCCAGGTGTATATTCTTCTTGCATGGTTCTTAAACAGTGTGTTCGCCACTACTAGCTTATATCTTTCACAAAATTCTAGCAACCTGCTTCCTCGCTCATTTCTTTCTCCTAAACCAAAACTTCCTACAGTATTCCCCTCTTTTCCTTCTCCCACTATTGCATTCCAATCACCCATGATTATTAGATTTTCCTCCCCTTTCACATATTGGATTAATTCTTCAATTTCAGCGTATATTTTTTCTATTTCTTCGTCATCTTCCTGTGACGTTGGCATATATACTTGTACTAATGTGGTTGGGACGGGCTTAGTTTCTAACCTCATCAAAATAATCCTGTCACTAAACTGTTAATAATAACTCACCCGTTTCCCTACTTTCTTGTTCATTACAAATCCTACACCAGTGACTCCATTGACAGCTTGTGTGCTAATAATCCTGTGCTCCCCAGACCAGAAATCCTGTGCGTCCTTCCATTTAATCTCACTAATCCCAACAACATCTAACTTAAGTTGTCCCATCTCTCATTTTAAGTTTTCTAACCTACCTGCCCTATTCAGACTTCTAACATTCCACGCTCCGACTCGTAGAATGTTTCTATCCATTCTGATGACTCAAAATACGACCTATGAATCGTAGTTTAGAATTAGCTTTGCCTACGACGGAAGTAATGTGCAAGTCCCATTACGCCGATACTTTAGGGAATTAACCGTGTCAACAACAGAATGAACTTTGTACGCCTGAACAAACGGAGTCTTTATGTTACTTATTTGCAATGCTTGCACTTTTTGCAGTTAAGTGTTAAGCTGCCATTTAAGGCACCATTCCGAAATAACATCCAGATCACGTTGAATTTCTAAGCAATCGTCAGAGCACCTTATTTCCCTACAATTAAGTGCACAATCGGCAAACAATTGCAACCTGCAATTAACGTTGTCACTGATATAGTTTTTAAAAATTAGGAAAAGAAGGTCCTATTACATTTCCTTGCAGAGCGCCCGAAGTAGCATCTAGCTTAGAAGAGGCTTTCCCGTCAACGACATACTGTGACCGATCAGTTAGAAAATCGCGTATCCATTCGCAAATCTGATCCGATATACCGTATGCTCGAATCTTCGCTTAAAGTCGATTGTGTGGTACAGAGTCAAAATATTTCTGAAAAACCAAGAAAATTGTATCAACTTGTGAACCCGCGTCGATAACTTTCATTACGTCATGCGAAAATAGGGCCAGTTGTGTTTCACACGATATATTCTTCCGAAATTCATGTTGATACGGTTTTAGTAACTCGTTTTCATCTAGTGCTCCAGAATTCTACGGCAAACAGATGTTAGAGATATGGGTCGATAATTCCCAGGATCTCTCCGATCTCATTTCTTGAAAACAGGAACCACCTTGGCCATTTTTCAGTCAAAAGGTAGTTTACTCTCTTCTAAAGATTTACGGAATTTATCACAGAATGGTTCTCTTTCTTCTGCGTATTGTGAAAATGCTCTATTGGTATACCATCGGGACCCGGCGCTTTTCCCCACTTCAGGAACTTTAATTGCTTTATAACCTACGCTATCAATTTGTACCGGATCCATTTCAAATTCTACACGCCGTGGAAAAGCAGGAATGTGTTCGTCAGTGAAAGAATTTTTAAATTTGGTGTTACATACAGCAGCCTAGTCACGGCCGTCAACTTCCCGACCGTCTTGTACTAGAACGCATTTTGTTGTCACTACCACTAACTTCTTTTTACGACCAAAATTTCTTTGGGTTTCCGTTGACGCTCTTGTAAAATGAATTGCAAGGAAAATCATTAAAGGCCTCGCGCATCGCATTCTTAAAATGTTCTCTTATCTCATCTAACTTTTCTAAATCACTCATATACATCGTTCTTGAGCGTGCATGTATCTTCCTTTGCTTTTTAAGTAACCTTTAACTTCAAATGTATACCACGGGGGATCATTCCTTTCATGATCATCCGTTTCGGTATATGTAAGTCTATACCTTCCCTGACTATACGCATGAATTGAAGCCACATCTCTTCAACAGACCCTCTTGCTTCTATGAAGGTAAGGTAATATCCCTCGAATAAGTTCTAAAACACTCCTTGGGGGCTTTTTCGAAACTCTAAACGATCCTTTTTCTTTTTGCGCGCAGCTGTTAATGTTACTGCAATTGCAGATTTATGATCACTTATTCTCGTGGTGGTAGAAATGACCGTGGATAATTCAGGCCTATTTTTAAAGAAAATGTTTTCGTTATCGGTGTGGCACCGCGTTGGTTCAGTGACGATCTGCTCAAGATGAAAATTGAGGAAAGGTCAAGAATAATTTCACAGACTGTTTTATCCCTGCCATCAGTAACGTGAAAAGTCCAATCGATATAAGTTGAAGTCGCCTCCTAGTGTTATTGCACGATCCGGAAATTGACGAGCTATATTACTTACATTATTCCTTAAGGCCTCAGTAATAGTCATGTCTGCATCTGATGGACGATAGAAAGACCCTATTACAAGTTTTGTCCTAGCTACGTTTAGTCTAATCCACAGGGTTTCACAGACCATATCGATATCTATTTCCTTACACGACACGTGTTTACTAACAGCTACAAGTACACCACTTCCATTGGAATGCGACCTATCCTTACGGAAAACGTTCATGCTATTGTTAAAAATTTCTGCTGAACTTATATCCGGTTTTAACCAGCTTTCAGTACCTAGTATAATATCTGCTTCTGTGTTACTAATAACGCTTTCAAGCCCAGGCTGCTTGTTACAAACTATTCTACAGTTAATAACTAGTACTTTTAACGGCCGAGATATATTTAAGCTTCTCCTAATGTGTGGTGTCGAATTCAATTAGGATGCCCCTAAATGTAATCCCACTTTCGGGTCTTCATGCCTCAGCCTAAAAAATCCCAATGAATTCCACATGGCGCTACCACTCACATAGCCGATTCACGTGTGTAGAGCACATCTGATCTATCCAAGGGAACCCAACTCGACCCCAGGGCGAAGATCTAGGAATCTGCAGCCACGTTTATCGCAGAAATGCCGCACTCTGTTTCAGACCCTCGACTCGGCTATGAACCAGAGGTGCACAGTCAGTTCTATCGACGATGCTGCAGATAGTTAACTCAGCCGAAATCTTGCGGTCATTAGCCATAGAGTTCACCCTTTCACAAGCCGCCGGAAGCATCATTGGAGCCGACATGAGCTACAATCTACAGCTGGTTACACCCCGTCCATTCCATGGCATCCGGGATTGCCTGTTCCACATCTTGGATGAGACCTCCCGGAATGCACAATGAATGGATATTGGATTTGATCTCTGACCTGTTCGTCATTTCCCTAAGGGGCTCAAGAAACAACCTACAACCAGAACCCCCTTCTGTGATTGCTCAGACCTAGGGGGCTGGAAACTGGCAGGATGACGATTGCGAAATTGAATCAATCCCGGGCAATACATCAAGCCGATTGGATAGTGGTACAAGCTTGCTCTTTTGGGATTTAGACTTTTAGGACTGCCTCCGCATGCGGCGTCGTCGTCCAAAAACCACACGCCAGTCACCGTCAGGCGACTGCCGCACAAATTCGAACATCTAAGCCTGGACTGCAGGTACGACGATTGGTAGGGAAGAACCTGTCAGAGCACTAGCTTCATCAGGGTCAACCATACTACCGACCGCAGTCACCAACGGCAGCTTCCAGCCATGTAACTTTCGTTATCAAAGTTTGCAAGTTGAGTGCGAAGATCAGCCACCTCAGCCCGCGTCTGCACACAGCAATCACAGTACCTACGCATTTTACGAGAACGTTTCAGAACAAAACTGAGAAGAGGATGAAAGAATGAACTAACCGAGCGATCTAAATAACACTGTTCACTACTTACTAACAATCACTAATCACGGCTTAAATAATCCCCAACTATGGAGGTAATTAAATTTAGATCAGACGGTGGATACTACACCCAGTAGTTAATAGGACGTAACAGTAAACTGTATTAACTAACTACAGTAATAAATAAAAGAACAAATAAACTCTATATACCTTCCTACAGGTAAATTTAAAAGGTGTTTACTGTACGCTGCAGCTATTGAAATAACGCTAATAAAACAAAAGCTACCGCAACACTTTAAACTTTAAAGTAAACAGAAATGGCGGCACTTCTCACGGCGGTTGCTGGAGATCAAATAGCTGTTACTCTGTGTAGACGGTGAATATACAGAGATAAAAGCTAACTGCAACACTTTAAATTAAATAAACAGAAATTGTGGCACTTCTCACGACGGTTGCTGGAGATCAACTAGCTGCTGCTCTGCGTAGGCAGTGAATGTTCAATCATAAAAGCTCACTGCAACACTTTAAACAGAAATGGCTGACTTCTCACGACCGACGGTTGTTGGAGATCAACTAGCTATTGCTCTATGTAGACAGTGAATATATAAAAGCTAACTACAACACTTTAAATTAAATAAACAGAAATTGTGGGCACTTCTCACGACGGTTTCTGGAGATCAACTCAACTGTTAAAATGCAGCAGGAGTGTTTAAATGTTAAATTCAAGGAACTGTACTAAATAAATTGAAATTTCGCTCGGAACTGTGCTAATTATTTCTACAATAATTTTTGGGCAGTTATAAGTTATTAACTATTGCTGGGTTTTCTTATCGTCTAGCGCACCTAACAAATGAATTTGTTAGCTGCACTAGACGGATAAGAAAACCCAGCATTAGTATAGCAGCAAAGGATAACGGCCTAAGTATTCAAAATGTTACTATGTTTAATTTAAATAAAACTGTACATTCAGCTAGCAAGTGTTCGAGACGAGAGTGAACCTTTCTCGTCCATAACACGTGTGTGGAAATGCTAATAATTTACGTAATTCCCCAGAGGCTTTCTGGTAACTAGCGGCAGATAGTTAATCCACACTAACTGAGTGGAATGTTCGCAAGCCCTACAACTGATCCATCAATGGAGAAAAGTTGGTCACAAGCCATTTAAATCCTCCAAATAATATACCTTGCAATGGAAACACACGCACTGCTTTTGGTTATTGTTAACATACGTGGCTCGACCTGGAATACTGAACACTTCTTACGGACAAGTTTGAATTCACTCAGTTCAAGTTTATCACGTTGGAACTAGCATTTATAAATAACATTTTACGAATGGATTGATTGCATTGCGTGGACTCTTTATATTTGATTATTAGAATGATAAATAAGCAAAAGGAGAGGCATTGTATCTTCAGTATGGCTACATCAATAAACTTCAGCATGAAAGCCACACACCTCTCTTCGGTGTTTTCATTCCGATACGTATTTTTGCTTCCTTACCTAACTTCAAAATTATAATATAACGTCTAAAAGTTAGCTTCGATGGCACATAGCGTTTCATTAGCACCTAAATAGGTTGTTAAGCATATACAATCTCATAATTTTGTAGCCTGACCGAGGGCTTCATGGTCACGCCTTGGGTTTTGCGCATCGGAAATCTAAGCGAATGTTGAGACAGTATCCAATTTCAGTCTAAAACATTGCGCATTTGACAAACCACTTAACACACTGGCACTGAGAGTTCTCAGTGACCGAGCTTGATGGGTGAGCGGTTAACGCTCTGGCCTCGCATTCGGGAGGACGCGGGTTCGAATCCCCGTCCGGGTATCCAGATTGGGTTTTTCATGGTTTCCCAAATCACTCCAGGCGAATGCCGGGACGCTTCCTTCAAAAAGCGATGGTTGAATTCCTTCCAGTTCCTTGTCCCCAATCCCATTCCGCCTCTAATGACCTCGACGTCGACGAGGCGTAAAGCCATAAGTAAAAAAAAAGTTCTTAGTGTTCACAGACAGTGGCGACACATTATTCTCATCCCTATCCATTTACTGACGATAGAAATATTGCTCTAGAGTGTTGAACTACACACCCAGCAATATGATCATATTTTTTCTGACGTATTTGTACCAGATCAGGCACAACGTGCTAGTCTCCCCCCCCCCCCCCAGGTAAAGAAACAGTTCTGCTGCGGGAGTGGACGACGCCGAACCTGCGCTGAATGAGGGAAGCTTTGGCCCACACGCGTGGGAAATTATTACAAGAGAAGATAGCGGTCTGGTGGTTCAGTGGTTAAGGGGTCTGACTGGTGATCGAAAGGTCCCCGGTTCAAATCCCTGTCTCGGCGGGGATTTTCATAGGCACTTAACCCGACCTACACCTCTGGCACAGCTTGCTGTGTATGTGAAGTACACCAGAGACGCTTCCGTGGTTGGATTCCACGTTAACTGTATCCCGGTAGGATGGCCGGGTTAGGTTAAGGCGGTTACGACAGGGGCGAAATGTGCACAGCCAGCAGAAGCCCTGTCACCAGGTCATTCGGACCACGGAATTATTATTTATTACAAGAGAGAGAAAGTCCGTTCCTTTAATATTCGCTATTAGGCAGCACGCACGCCCTACATACGAAATTGTAAAGGGCTTTTGTACTTTCAGCTAGCAGTTGCGCATGCACAGTTATACAAATCTCCACATAGGCTGGAAATTTGTTGAAAACATTGAATCAGTTACAGTTGCACTAAACAGAACGGTTACTGGAGAGAAGTTGACAGTTTTAAATTAGGTGAACGCGCGATCAAACAAGTTGATCATTATAGCAACACTTCGGTTTACGAAGCTTTCAGCCTTAGCGTATTTCTCAATAATACAAATGCAACGCATATACTAATGAAATCAATCCATACAAAATTATAGCAAAAATAAAAGGAACGAATTTCCAGCTACACACGGATATACTGAAACAAGTGCCTAAAAATTAATACATATTCAGTGTAATCTTCTTAAGCACACGAGATGTACCGTACCACAGAGATGAGTGCACTTTTTTTTTACTTATGGCTTTTTTCGCTTTGTCGATGTTGATGTCATTAGAGGCGGGATGGATTGGGGACAAGGAACGGGAAGAATTCGGCCATGGCCTTTTAAAGGAAGCATTCCGGCATTCCCCTGGAGTGATTTGGAGAAACCGTGGCAAACCCAATCTGATTGCACGGACGGAGATTTTCTAAGTGAAGTTAACGGAGCCATACCGAGAATGGGGCCGGATATTTTGAAGATTCTATCCTAACAAGCAAAGCTGCTTGCTTGCTTGTAGTACAACGTTGTAGAAGAGATCAAAACAGCGAGAAAACTTATACAGATGCCAACAAAGAAGCATTTTGGGTCGACGTGCCTCCAAACCGGGTTCCAGGGAGGACGACCGGCAATCTTTCGGACGCCTGCTGCTGGCCAACCTGATTACTACTTACTAGAGGTCTCCCATAATTCCTCTAGGTCCCTCAGCTCCACGTACCCCTATAAAATTTCCCAGGCAATGGTGAACCCCCTTATCAAAAAACTGGCTTTTTTTTTAGCTCCACTATTGGCAACAATGAGCGATATTGACCATTGTGCGTGCTATACCCTTGAGATAACCAGTCCCCCATTACGTAAATCTTGTCGCGTATCCCACTTTGAGAAACCCTGTTCTACGTTGTTGCTAGGACAGTCCCCAGTTCCCGCCTCAGACTACAAGCTACACAAGTAGCACCACAAAATACACTGCTCACTCATTTCATACCAGCGACTCAAACATAGTAGCTTAGTGCCTAACAGTATCATAACGTGTTAAATACGTGTTATCCATCTAGCAAATTTCACCACGAGTACTTTCAATATCGGTCTTATGATTCAGATCGCTTGCCTAATGCGTCCGGCGTGCGTCTGATTCATATCCGCAGTCCTCTGCGTTAACGTCATGGCGCAGGATTTTCTTCACTTTGAACAAAATCATCGGAACACGTTTGTTCTAGGCCGAAATTCACTATACAACAATATCATCATACATACGCACGTAGCCCTTGAGGCTGCACAGTCAGTTCGATGTTAAGAGAAATCAAGTGAGCTTTGTATGATCGGTAAGAATAATGCTAGCCCACGCTTTATAACAAATTTAGACAAGATCCATAGTGCGATGTTTACAACGGTTTATTTGATCTCCGTTAAGCGATGGCAGCTGAATATGGAATCGACCAACAAAAGAGCATTCTGTGCCGTCCGTTCCTGGCTCTATTGAAAGTTGACTGGTATGTATTGGATACGAACTGCCTACCTGAGTGACGTTCGCTAAGAGAAATTTTTGGGGCTTGTGCTGCAGAAAAGCTTAAAATACTGGACAATTTTATCACTTGCACATTGGACACCGCTGAAATTTTCAGTAGTGACCTAACATGGTCTACATTACGATAGTACAAGTGTGGACACTGCCTTCGGAGTATAAGAATTCGTGTCTTCTGAAACCCATTATGGGCGTTCTAAAATAAGTGCAAAGTGAGTGAACTTTCACACGCTTTAACAGCTTAGGTTCGCGATCACTGCCTCTCAAGGGGCTACACACAATGACTAATTTACGGTAAAAAAACTGTAAGGTCACTGCAGCTATGTTACTTGATCTGGTTGGCGTGTATCCTCACGCAGGTGTCAGATGACTAGTTTCTTGTAGCATATTTTGGTTTCTTGAGAGGAAATGTGAAGCTACAATCTGCACGACCGCACTAAGATCAGGGAAACATCATGACATTCGTTGCTCTCTCATGAGGTATCTGTACTGTACTACGTCCAATTCCGTATTTGTCAGTCCACCAACGAATAGGCGTCGATTCACATAGAAGTATTGGGATTCCTAGCACTTATCGACTGCAATTCATTATTAGAAGGAGGCGTTGATTAATACACTTACGCTATTTGACTCAAAAAATTCTTAACCGGACAGCTAATTCTCGAATGTCTGAGGATCAGTAACTGCCTCGTAGCAAGTCTCGGTATGCGCGAAATAACTTTCTTTGTACAAACAAGATTAATTTTGCTTTGAGGTCTACGGATAAATATCGAGATTAG
>CM061921.1:226797182-226879106 GCA_031002005.1 Vandiemenella viatica | reverse complement strand
CGTAGGATAACCGTAGTATTATTGTGAATAATTGAGTGTGTGAATCTGAGCCATTGATACTGGCGACTCACGGGTTGCTGGACTGAAATTAGATCACCTTGCCAAAACCCAGTCAATTTAATATCACCTTCTGTGATAGCAGATTTGCAACAAGGCACGAGCTATAATTAATTTCAAAATTCAAAATGTTAATGGGGATGTGAGATGTCACACTTCACGAGTTGCTCTAAGATTGTAAATAGTAGATTAAGTTACGTAATTCAGAGATGTTGATGCGAGATCCATTGTGTGAACGTGAAGGCAAGTGAAAAGTGGTGAAAATATGTTCAGTGACTGTGAAATAAGAAATTTAAAAATTTTATAGACAAATTTTTAAATTTTCCGGGGAAAGTGGGCTATGTATGACACAGTACATACGTGTAATGTTGCAGCACTAGTTTGCAACGGATTTGTGAGGCTGCAGCGAGATGCAGACAGGGTAGCTGTCGCCCACAGGAATGTGGCAACCCCTCGTATTTCCCCGAATCCGCTGGCAGCTAAGCGGATGGGGTGGGGGACACTCGCTGGGAGGCCACAGAGGTGTGCACATCGTGGCGGTACGTGGCCGGACGTTGGAATATAAGACGCGAGTGAAAGTGTGAGTTCGCGCTTCTGCTGTAAGAGCCTTCCAGTCCGTATCTCCAGGGAGCAGGTTTCGACGCCAGACTGCGTCCTAGCTGCTTGAGGGGCCACTTTACGTCTGTGCAGCGTCGACCGTGCGTCCGACAAGAAGCGACACCACGGACCTGACCGCAGCTGTCATCACAAGAAGCCTGCAGCTGCCGTCGCAGGAGAAACCATACGGTATTGTGTGTATTGCGTGCGTCCACTAGCCCAGTAACGACCCTGAGGAATAACAATATATGCCGGACAGTTTATAATAAGAAATTAATTAATAATTAATTAATCAATCCATGTACGTGATCCAATAAATATTAATGGATGATTTATAATAAATAGAATGAATAACATATTTTGATGTCGCAATTAGCGTGACACTTCAGTAAAAAGGGCAAAGTAGAAGCATTCCCAGACTAAGATGGTGTCTCATAGGTGCCAATATAGGTGAGCCCCTGACGGATACTGTAAACTCAGAGAAGCAACTTTATACTAATAAATCCATTGATAAAAATAAAAAGATAAATAATGAATTCAAAATAAAAAGTGTCTCACGTTTTCCTTTGCAATAACTGCCGGCCTTACATGAAGTACTTATCAGGTGATGGATGACATATTACACTACCTACTACATTAACTACAGGCCACATTCTGGAGGACGTGGGTTCGAATCCCCGTCCGGGCATCCAGATTTGGGTTTTCCATGGTTTCCCCCAAATCACTCCAGGCGAATGCCGGGATGCTTCCCTCAAAATGCCATGGCCGAATTCCTTCCCGTTCCTTGTCCCCAGTCCCATCCCGCCTCTAATGACCTTAGCCGACGACGAGGCGTAAAGCCGTAAGAAGAAAAAAAAAAAAAAAAGCTAGAGGCTACTAAATATGACATCTTATGTACTGAAAACCGACATCAAGTGTCAATTTTAGGTTTCGATCACTGCACCGTAGTGTATAAAATAACTTATTGTTGTAAAAGGCACAAAGATCCGAAGAGTTTATGACTAAAGAACAATTTATACTGAGGAATATAAATTCTACACCATTTTCGATTTAATGAAGACGCAAGAAATTGGATACTAAATTCGATGGAGTTTGTCCATAACAGAAATATTATTCTCGTTTAAACTTCAAATGTTTACGCTTATTTATTTCATCGCGATAAAATTTACATATTCACGTTCAGTAAAAATTGAAGCAAACTTACATTAACGTATAGATAAAGTATTTCCCGAAGTTACGATTTTGCTAACATGATATGTGTTTCAGGCTATGGTAAGCACCCGAACACGTGGACCCGTGCAGACTGAGGAGTAAGAATGACTGTTGCTGGTTTTATATACAGTTGTCTGAATTGTCGTATTTCCTTAAATTCGATCATGATACGATTTTATGTTGAGTGTGGGTGCACTGTCCACATTAGGCGTGCTTGTCTCGTCCTGCACACTCTGTGCAAACCAGCTTTTTAACAACTCTGAGATGATATTATGTTTCACAAGATCACTGGATATTTTAAAAACTCTACATTCAGCGCATTGGTGAATTTTCCTGTCCCATTAGGAATTAAAGGCTCTATTTATTATGATATTCAATCAGATTTCTGTAATCATACTTGTGAATTTCTGTTTGTTTTTAAGCTGTTAGAGCGAAATAAAATGCATCTCCTCATAGGAATGTAAAGAAACAATAACAATTCAGGATTAGCGTCTGAAATGAGTTACTAGGTGAAAAACAATAATTTAATCGCCGGGATATGTAAAGCCCATCCTCCAACAGCCACAAACGTGGGAACTATGAACCGATACTAGGTATTCATTCAATTTGTTACATAACAGGAAGTTACGTCCAGCGTATTACCGTATACAACATATGGTACTCTCATTCATCTAACACAAGTTTATCGAAGTATGAAACTAAGTATGCCATGCATACGAACCCGATAACAAATCTTGGTATTCTATTCATAATGTGAAAGCCCCCTCCCCTTTTTTTATTTTAAAATATTCTTATTTTATCACTATCAGCTAAACTAACATCTGAACTCGTATACTAGCCGTCTTGAATACTACCAGTAAGGATCAGCTGGAAATTGGGTTATGGCATCAAACAAATAAAATCAGTATTTTACCACATTTTTTAGGTTTACTTGATTCCTAAATTTTCAAGTTTTACATTTTTTTTAAAGTTCAGTTTCTGTAGGAGCTTAGAAATATTTATATCTTAAATATTCACTCCACCAACTCATAAACCTACTTGTTTTAACACAGATTTAAGAAAGCAAATGATTGTTCCTTACTCTGAAATTCATTCTCTGCCCTGAAATAAACACTTTGTCACTGACTGATCAGGCATCAACTCAACATTGCCACGTAAATAAAGAGAACAATATCATACAAACGTTTTATATTATTAATCTTAAATTGGAATGGCAACGATATCTAACACGTAAGTACATCAAATATACATTTGTCTATGGAGTAATGTGTATTATGCTTGGTTAAAAAAGCTAACTGACGTTGATACAATGATTTCTTAATGTAAACCAAACTATGTTTGCTCTTGTAGTAACTGCTGAAACCTCAACAGTCTCAGATCACGAAATAAATATTTTAGATCCTTAAAATTCCCGTTAATAGTTTGAACTATTTAATAACGGAATGTGTTTTAACGTTACAAGATTATTAAGCTAAAATTTTCATTAAAATTTTTGTAGGGTGGCCGTAATAAATATCTACAATTTTGAAACGTTAATTAATAGAAAAATAATTCTTCCATTGATATTAAACCTAAGATATATCAGCTGTTTGCAAGAATATTAGCAGCCGGCCGTCATGTATTACGGACTAATTTCTTTCGTAATTGTTTGCAGCAGAATGGGTATGATACTTTATGGCATCTTCTTTCTCAAAATCATCCGGGTGATCGGAAAATTCCTTCTTGGGAAGCACGTTTGTTACACGATGACGTCATGAAACTAACCAGTACAGGATCAGTGACGCATACCGTATTTCCGGAGTTCCAGGCATCTGTCAAAGACTTTTCATCACTTTTTTTAAAAAAAGTTTCTCACCCATCTTTTATCAGAACAAATTTGTGGATACGGGATATCTTATCAGGGCGTTGAAATAGGTGGTAAAACGTAATAAAATGTAACGTCACTTCCGGCGTGTGTTATAGTAGTGTTGTAGATCTTATAGCGCTTATCATCTTAGTAAACATCGTTAGCAAAATGATCATTTACCTAACCAAAGACGTAAATAGAGATTGAGGATGTTATAAAATATGTCATTAACGTTAAAGACAGATTGGACCTATAGGATATTCACTGCTAGATAAGGATAATTATGATTTCATGTGGCTCCTAAATTGCACAGGGTTAACGCAGAAAATATAGTAGATTTGAAGAAGTATGCACATCCTACCAACTGATTCTGGGAAAGAGTGCTACAGATTTAACTATTCAGACTGTGTGGAATACATAGGAAAGGCAGTAAACTAGACTAGAGAAACTCTATTCAGAGAATGATATCGTTGATATTGATGGCTGAAAATAACGAAACGTTGTTTGTCCTTTTATAAACTGGACTAAACTACGAGTTACAGATACTTCATTTCTCATTACTTCGTTCAAAGAATGGTGAAAAATACATACATTCTACGCAAGGCGTGACTAGGCAGTACTGATGGGCGCACTAGCACTACATAAAGAAAATGCTATAATGGTTAAGTAGCTAGCGGAGATCTGCCACTATGTACGACATGACAGAGACGCATCAACAATTCAGCAAGACAGAAAAAAAATAGGTGGTTTCATACAACTGCGCGATGAAATTAAACTATTGTCAATAAATGATGCTAAGGTTTTCAGAAGAAGCCAATGAACGCCAAACTGCCTTTCTTTACTGATGTTCACACTGATCACCGATCAACTAGATAATATTCCTCAAAATTTTGAATTTCTAGAAGCATGTTTTCAATAATGTTTTGTACTGTTAACTAAGCATTGTTTCTTGGCATAAGAACCCTGTGTGTGTATCTACCGCAAATACATATTGTAAATTGGTATGGTTGCAGCGTTTCAGTTTCCTGTCGTGGCTGGAACCATATTTTCACATGGAATCCAAACCACGGAACGTCTTGGCTAATCTCATATGGCCAAGTGCAACTCTTGATCCCACCGGTATTTGAACGCGGGACGCTCAATTCTCTCTCTCCTTTGTCTGATTTGGACCGAGCGTGGTGGGTGAACGGTTAACGTTCTGGTCTCGCATTCGGGAGGACGCGGGCTCGAATCGCCGTCCGGATATCCAGATTTGGATTTTCCATGGTTTCCCCAAATCATTACAGGCGAATGCCGGGATGCTTCCTTCAGAGAATTCCTTCCCGTTCCTTGTCCCCATTCCCATCCCGTCTCTAATGACCTTAGCCGTCGACGAGGCGTAAAGCCACAGGTTAAAAAAAAAAAAAAAAAAAAAAAAAAAAAAAAAAAAAAAAAAAAAAAAAAAAAAAAAAAAATGATTTGGCTTAGTTTTCTTCTCAATTTTTAGATATTTCAGCAATATGTTTGAATATATTTTAAAATATAAATCATTTTATCATTACTCATTTTTTATCTTAATATTTAGGTTTATCAAAAGTATTTTTGAATATCTTTTAAATTATAAATAGTTTAATTATTATTATTCCTCTTTTTATGTCTATTTTTATCATGATGAAACAAGTAATATAAACCAATAAAATTTATTTCATCCATTCGTTCCCTTCAGATAATAATGTATTTTTTGAAGAACAGAAGCAGAGGACTTAGAAATTATTAACGTTAATATGATTACACCAATCAATTTTCCAGTCTTCAAATTAAAGTACTATTGATGTTGTTCTGTCAAGTCGCGTTCGTCTTGGAATTACTATTTGTTTTTAGTAGAACATTATGAGAAGCAAAATGCGGGCGAAGTTTTCCTTATAATTACTTTTCTTTGTTGTGTTGCACCCGTCGTCTTCGATGGACGTCTCGTTTATGCACGACATAGTGGATGCAGCTTACCAACAGCCAGAAGTGGGCATTTCCCTTAGTGACGGTATGATGTTATTGCAGCTTTCTTTTCGTCCACACCCATATACAATGAGCTTCACATTCTAACAGTCGATGGAGTATAACCACTGAGCTACCAGACCGCAAGCATCCAACCACTCCTGATACATCGAACAGAAGAAATTCTCACAAATCCTTCGCTACTTAAGAGATGTGTCATCCGTGTGAGGTGACTGCAATCTCTTGAATGATCGACAGAAATCCGCAGCCACAACTAAGGGGTGCATTAAATATTATAATTTGTTTTCCGGAGTCATATTTTGTTCGTTAAGATATTCTTAACGCTAGTTGCCTTAAACTTGTGTTAGGTTTAAAACTTTCAATTTATCATAATAATCCCGTGTAGTAAAATCTAATAACCAAATGTGACGTGAACGTTTTTAATGTTTCCCCGTGTTTCGAAAGCCTCTTAGTTTTTGTCAGATATTTGTTAGACTAGGTATCGTAAATGTATGTGCAGTATCTTCAGGCAGCCTTGCGGCGATGACAGACTGACTAACACAGTACCGAATGATGTCAGGAAGATTGAATGAAACAGCAAATATGAGAGTGTTAGGGAAAAACTATATAAATTAAAAATTTTACTTTTATGTACGTTCAGCTAACAGAGGCGGTTCAAGGTCAGTCTGCTCTATTCCCACACCTCTCCCTTACCTGTAGGGGGTAGTAAGGTGAGGAGCAGGGCCAAAGGAACATGACATTACCGGGCGTACTCTCTGGCCTCGCATTCAGGAGGACGCGGGTTCGAATGCCGACAGGCAACCAACATTTGAGTTTTCCATGGTTTCCTCAAATCACTCCAAACAAATGCCGGGATGGTTCTTTCAAAAAAAAAAAAAAAAAAAAAAAAGGCCATGTCTTAATTCCTTCCTTTCCTTTCCCAAATCCTTCATCGTCTCTAATGACCTCGACATCGACGAGGCATAATTCCATAAGCAAAAAAAAATAATAAACATGACTTTGAGCCGTTAATACGGAGTAAACAGGGTACAATAATAACTGTTCCTGGTTATGGTATAGACTGTAGAGAACAGAGGATGTAGATGGGACTGAGGGGAGGAAAGGGTGCGGCGAATCGATTGTGTTTCGTAAACAGTTAATCAGGTGCACCAGAGAGGCTAAAATCCTACGACCACAAATACCTTGATAGTAAGAAAATGAAAAAATCAGTAACTAAAAAACAAACCGAGAAGTGCATGGAAATACGGGGGTTGTCTAATAAAATCATTATCTTAAGCGTAAAACGAAAACTGCGTAAAATTCTTTAGACCTTTCGGGAATATCGTTCAAAATTACAGCATCCTTGATCGGCCTTTATTTTGTTGCAGCATTTAATCTGAAATGGAGGAATAAGAATTTCGTGGTAACATTACGGGTCGGATTGAATTTAGACAGGAGAGAACCAATAAATGAGATAGAAAGCGTTTAAAACACTCAAAAACGGTCACAGAATTGGTTCTCAACAAGCCGCAACTCAGTGCGTTGCGTAGCCGTCGCGCTGTCTTTTGTTACCTGCCAGGAAGTAAAGTCAAGAACAACTTAACTCACCTGTATTGAAAGGCATCAACTTTGGCAGACTAAGTTTCCACACTTGCATGTATCATGGAAGACTTACACGTCATAACGGCAAGAAACTATCACGATGAATAAGATTGATACAAAGAGCTGAGGCGACTGCTCGGATTATGTATCTACCAAATATAACGGACAAGTAAAACCCCTTTAATCTGCAGGCAGTGCATTAGCTGCAAGTGAGTCAGTGTATAAACTACAGGTTGTCGGCAGAAAAGGTGATATACAGTACGTATACAGTACTATCACTCTTTAAGGACATGTTATAGTACGTTAAGAACAGAGGAACTTGCCTACAACTATTTCGTAATTCACACAGCTGTATTCTGGACAGTAACCTGTGCACTTAGGCTAAAGTAATCCCCTCTATTTCAATCCCTAAGGACACACAGTGAGAATTCCCAGGATAAGTTTGAACGAGGTTTATTTTTATTTATTTATTTATTTATTTTTGCTTTCGGCTTTATGCCTCAGGTCATTAGAGGCGGGGAAGGGACTGGGGGCAAGGAACTGAAAGGTATTCTGTCATGGCATTTTGAGGAAACCATCCCTGCATTCGCCTGAAGTGATTTCTAGAAACCATGGAAAATATAAATCTGAATGACCTGACGGGAATTCGAACCTGCGTCCCCCAGAATGCGAGGCTAGAGCGTTACCAGTCACACAACATGCCCGGTAGGAGTTAATTAAAAGGATTACATTTTTACTGATCTGGACCAAACGTAAACCGTAGTGCCCAGAAGTTAGGGTATGCTCCACAAACACCGTAGCCCTTAGCATTCTTTAACCCTCTCAAACTTGCCGCCCCCTCTCATCATAAAATTCTCATCATAAAAATCTTTTTTTTTTCAATTTTTTGCCTGATCATAATCCTAGTGATGGTTGTAATTATCACCTAGAACTTCTTGCAGATTAGTTTAAGATGCAAGTCTACCCGCCGTTATGAATTAATATCGAGGTCATAAAATATGTTTACACTATTGTATACATTTGAGATCATCATTCAGGAACAATTGTAAGTTACTGTTCATATTGTCTCCGAGATCATTTATAAACTGAAATAATCTAAGCACACATTCTTTTGCGACAGTCTTCTCAGTCCACAACGTAGTATTGTGATCATTCAAACTTTCCACTCATAAGAGTCGAGGAACTGCGTGTACAGCACAATGCCGTGCTGAATGCTTTAAAACTATTAAAAATATTACCGGAATAAAGCAACAATTGTGTTTGTGTTACTTCGACATGGATCAACATTTGTAATAAGTTAGTACTTTATCGAAAAACAGGTCCCAAACGAGCAAACTGGCTCCTATATACAGTGGGAAACAAAAAAACAAAACAAAAAATCAAATTGTTAATTTATGGGGGATCACGAATAAGGCATGTGAATATCAGGAGATATATGTATTATCGATAACAGCAAAGCGTTAGATTTCGTAGACATACAAAGGCTTTGGCTATGAGCCTGTCAGGAATCCAGAAAGTCTATGACAGTTAATAAAATCGCCGTAGAGAACTAGTAACGCACAACCAGGACTGTAACACGAAATACGAAATGATTTAGAATCAGAAAAAAAATAAAGGACTCGGAAGCAAACAAACCAACAATCTTCGGTATGCCGATAATACTTGTGGTTTCAGACTTATTGACATCGATGTCTTTAGAATCGTAGTAAGATTGGTAGCAAGGAACAGGAAGGAATTCAGAAATGGCGTTTGGAGGAAACATCCCTGCATTCACCTGCAGCGATTTAGGAAACCGGCGGAAAATCGAAATCAGATGATCTAACAAACTTCTTCCCACATCAAGGCAACAACAATGACGGATGATACAAGATTTGAAACGAGGAAGTCAAAACCATCAAAGATCTCCACGATGCAAATATTACCACGGTGAAGAATCCGTGCTCAACAAAAGGCGTTACCTTTAGGTAGCAATGTAACACATGTGAAATACATAAATTTGGCAGCAAAATCTGTATTTCCCATCACTACATGCACTCTCGAAACTTTGACACTTTATCATTGAGCCTGGTGGATGCTCGGATATGGCATTTAAAAGACATGAGTTTGATCGCCGGTCAAGCCACCCTGATTCCGTTTTTCCACGGTTTTCCATAACTGCTGCAGTCAAAAGCCGAATGGCTCCTTCGAAGTCTATAGCCGGATTCCTTCCGGTTTCTTGTCCTTAATCCTCTACCGGCACCAAAACGCTGATGGGCCGTAAAGACCTAAATAAAAATTAGGACGCTTAAGAATGTTGATGGAGTACCACTGAATGATGCATTAAGAAATTTCTAAGGGTATTTTAGGAAACGGAAAGAGAATGTGTTTGGACACTTACATCAGGGTCAATTAGTAAGGGATGGTGAGATAAACATTAGAGCAGAAACTTCTATAAATAAGTAGCAACGAGCAGACTAAAAATTTCAAACAGATCCCGATGGTATTGTGAGGAAACTAGTTAAGATAAAAAAAAAAGCGTTAAGGAGCTGGTATTGATAATATTGCTACAGGTGCATTAAAGATGGCACGATACGTAAATTAAATTAAGATGCCACTTAATTACGGCGTAGCAGAAATCTCTTATGGCATTACCAGAAAAGTTGTTATAAATCTGACCAGACCAAGGATATTGTTTGAAGGAATAACCAGGAAACAGTAGCTCTCATATTTTCTAGGACTTTCTATCGTAATAGCTATTCCACCTTTATGATATGGTGCACTGGTCCAGTACTCGCTGCTCTCATATGGAAGCAGTAAGTGACAGCTTATACCAGAGAATCATATCCTAAAGTACAGGGTGTTTCAAAAATGACCGGTATATTTGAAAAATCAATAAAAACTAAACGGGCAGCGATAGAAATACACCGTTTGTTGCAATATGCTTCGGACAACAGTAAATTTTCGGGCAGACAAACTTTCGAAATTAGTTACAATTTTCAACAACAGATGGCGCTGCAGGCGATTTGAAAGATATAGAAGTAAACGCAGTCTGTAAGTTCGCCATTTTGTAAGTCGTCTTTCTGCTGTAAGCGTGTGCTGTTCACAGATTGTAAGTTTGCTGTGAAAAAATGGTTTATTCCGTACAATAATCGTACTTTAGATTTTTCCAGACTGTAGCGCCATCTGTTGTTGAAAATTGTAACTAACTTCGAAAGTTTGTCTGCCTGAAAATTTACTGTTGTCCCAAGCATATTGCAACAAACCGTGTATTTCTATCGCTGCCCGTTTAGTTTTTATTTATTTTTCAAATATACAGGTCATTTTTGAAATACCCTGTACATTTCTTAATGGTGATTACAGTATAAAAGAAGAACAATGGTAGAAGAAGAAGAGCAGAGGAAGCGAATAAATAGTTAAAAGTCGAGGTTATAATGGCTATGTAGAAGTAAGGAGTAAAGAATATGAGAGAGGGGTTTTATCGAATCAGGAAGGATACTGATTACAGGAAAAGTTCGTTGTGGATGAGGAAGAACCTGCGCTGTTATCTAGTAGGTACGAATCATTTTTTGATCTGAAGAATCACAGTAAATCTTAGTAGCGTATCAGTTGTATAATAACAGAACAGCGTGAATGATGTACCATCTGAAACTTATACCTTTCACCACTTTATTTTCACTAACTTCTTCGACAAAGTTCTTGATAGTTAAAACATAGCTATTTCTATTTCACGTGGAAAAACTTGGATGACAGCCAAATTTTTCTAAGTATATCATCTGCTACACGATATACATTATTCTCAAGTCCTCTATTAACTATTCAACAGTGTTCACGCTATCGATGAAACTGTTTCTACAAATCATTGGGTTTTCAGTGAAGACACACACCATCACGCTTACAATAACACTGTCACACTGTGGAAGGCAACGGGAAACCATCCCAGTTCATATCCCCTAGGATGTTGCCATGGAGGGATAAACATTCCCCATAGCGGCCACCTACACCCGGACTCGGTACTCATAGAAGACGAAGTTCAAAGGACTGTATGCAGTTATATTGATGATATCTCCTGAAGAGTGGTGCAGACCACATTTAAATTACCTGTTCAAATAATCCACTATATAACTCTCCCAGTTCAAAACCCAGTAATCGGATATTCTGATTTCCTCAAATGTACCGATCGTGATGGGTGAACGGTTAACGTTCTGGCCTCTCATTCGGGAGGACGCGGGTTCGAATCCCCGTCCGGGCATCCAGATTTGGGCTTTCCATGGTTTCCCCAAATCACTCCATGCGAAAGCCGGGATGCTTCCTTCAAAAATGCCATGGCCGATTCCTCCCCGTTCCTTGTCCCCAGTCCCATCCCGCCTCTAATGACCTTAGCCATCGACGTAAAGCAATAAGTAAAAAAAAAAAAAAATCCTCAAATGTTTTCACGACGTCGTGCAGTGCACAATGTGTTTCGGTGTTTGCGATTGACATGCAGTCATTTCATCCTTAAACAGTTCTAACCCAATTGTACAAGAGTACATTACGATGTGTGGTAGATACTCTGATGAAGATGGACAATAATGGTAGCAAAATCGATACTTACTACCAGTAGGTTCCAGTTTCATAAATGGCACTACAAAAGTACGAGAGTTATACGGGAGTGGAGTATATACGAGCTGTTCCATAAAAAGAGGTACAAACTTTAAGAGGAAGAGCATCAAAACGATGCAGAATTGCATTGGAAGCCATATCGGAAACTTCATGAGAAAGTGGTTGAAGAGGTACAAGAAATGAAGGAACCCAAGGCAGAGATCAGAGGGAAAAACATTTATTCCATTACATAATGTTACAGGAGATGTTCTAAGTTTTCACTATTACTTTCGACGCAAGCGATATCCCGCGGGCCCATATATTGGCGGACATGGTCGAAAACATATGGATTTTCTTGTATAACAGCTGCAGCACAGACGATTCTTCAAAAAAGATCCATTTCAGAACTAACAGGTGTTCCATATACAAAGTATTTAAGCGCCACCAGAAGAAATCTAGGCTGTTCAAATCAGGAAATCAGGAAACCGGTGCACGACGCCACACGCTCTCTTGAACAGCGACGAACAGCGACGGATAGTGACGTTTCAGATAGTGGGTTCCTATGCACTTCTGGATCTCACCACCTCCTCTTAATATATGTACCTCTATTTACTCAACACCATGTATGTTATAACAGTTATGTTTCTAAATAAAAAATACCTCTTACTGACAAAGGGGTACTTGACACAAACCATGAAACCTTAATTTACATTGATAGAGTAAGTTGTGAGGATACCGAAAATCAACTTCATTTGTTGGATAGGAGTTAAAAACATACTGTTTTTAATAAAATAAAAATGCAAAAAGACAGCTGTTAGTCACGTGACACGAAACACCAATGGGAGCGCATGACGTCAGTGTTCAGCTCGCGCCAGTTTAGCTGCCGTGTATTTTCATGTGTTGGCTATCTTTCCGTCACTTATTTAAGTTTCTTAAGGTTTCAGTGCTGGTAGTAAAATAATTGTTCTTCTTATACTCGCAACGGAAGTTGGTTTTATCAAGGCAAATAGCTTTAATTTGCCCAGAATTGACGTGATGATGCTGGGAATGTTTTTTGCATCAAACACAGATTTCTGCTCAGAAGAATTCCCGAATGTCAAAACGTCCAAGTAAATACTTACTTGTTATACGTTATAAATAATACCATATTACGATAAAACGTTAGAATATAAGGTTAGTGGAGCGTTTTACTTAATACAGATTGGTAATTTTCGATTTTAATCAACAGGTCTACATTACGAGTATTTCAGTGTAGTATCTTTTAAAATATGTTTAATATGACTGTTGCTTCGCAGAAGAATGTGTAGTATTTAATCGTTAATGTAATTACTATTCAAAAAAATCCTTGAGTGATTTCTACAACTATTTTTTGCCGCGCTGGGTTAGTTAAAGTTAAGTCTGTTCACATTTGTTCTAAGCTATTCTTTCAGCAGTAATGTTGTGGATATAAGCTTTTTATTTCTATCTTAGAGATTATACAAGTTTTTGTATAGCTAGAAAAATATTTTTATCATATTTTCTAAGAAAGTCTTAAAATATCGTCCTATTCAGGTGGAAATATTTTTCGGTATTCGTTGAAGCGGGGATTCTACGATAACTGTAGCGCCGCAATTTGGTGATAGATTCTTAAGTAACGTGACAAATCGAAAGTAAGGAATAATTTTTTTTGATATCTCCCTTAGTTCTCGATACTGTCTCGAAAGTGAGGTGGTTAGGTCGAAATGCGGCCTCGACCAGAAGAAAAATTTCTCCAAATCTAAATTCGATGATGGATTCTTCAGTAACTCGAAGAGACAAATCAAAAGTAAGAATATTTTTTTTTTGGATTCATGAGTAGATCTACTTTTGATACTGATCCCATTATATGATACTCCATATCGTTTTCAAAATTGTTTGGCAACAATATCAATAAAAAATTTTGATACGTTTATAATGAACAGCATTTTAACCTCCAGGGTCGTAATTTATTTACCGGTAATAATTTAAGTTTTTCACAGCACAAAATATTGAGGAACATTGCTTATTAAACATAATAAGATATTAAGCAGAAACTTACGTCAAAGTGGTCTTCACAAAAATATATTGAGGATGTTGTAGTCACATAAGCCGGATCGCGTCGTGCAAGCATTAACCACTTTTTCCACACTACTTCGTTGCGTGGAACGGAAACAAACAATTTGTTAAAGGTCGTGTTTACACACAGAGGCACCACACACCATTTGTAAACTCTAGAACTCATTTTATTAATAAAATAAGCAACCGCCTATATGTTTACAATGGCACGAGCCAACAACTGACGTCACAAGAGACCAACTGACAGCTGGGAGCGTTTTGGCGCCAATATTCAAATCATCGCATAAAAATGCAAAATTTTGCTATTTTCCGTTCGTTATTTCAAGAAAAATATTTTTTTTGTTTATAGTAGACAACCAGCTACAATACTGACTACTTTCCCAAAATTAGTCAAGTACCCCAATGCAGAGTGGAAAAAGTGGAAGAATATCTGAGTCGGATAATTAACAGACTTCACGCGTGGCTGATTTCAACAGCAAACCCAGAGCTTTCCATAACCTGATACGAGTAATCTACAACAACTAGGTAGGTGGAACAATACTGTACCACACGTGTTCCCTACGGAAACCTGTCTCAAATTGTTGAGAGATTGCACCCGAAGTAAACTGAAAAATTCTGCAACAGAAAGAAAAATTAATAGTTAAAAATCATAACTCACATTTCAGCTTCGAATTGCTATGCAGTCTCTATCTGAGTCTAGATCTGAAGATTTAATCCAAAGTAGTATGTTTGTGAGATTACGAAGTAACGTTTAAAGCGGAAAGACTTGGCGATTACGATACTTACCATACAGTTTACTGATAGTTCAAAACTGGTAGGTGGCAACTTAAGCAAATCTCCAAAAAATAAAGCTTTAGAGAACAGGAGTAATTACAGCAATGCAGTAAATGATCTTAAAGTCCTAGATGACAGTAATTTAAACTGTCTGAGATTCTCTCTCAGTATGTCGGAAGAAATTCTCTTCCCTTCATGCTTTGTAGAATGCTAGAAAATTTTCCCCACCCATTTCAAAAATCGAATGGTACAGTTCTTGTGCTTTCCACCACAATTACTCCAAGGTTGTGCAGCAAAATTTAAGACCGATAGACACAAGAGAACTTGCTATGAATCCTATGGAAGATTCGTCTGCGACCTGTACGACCATGTTTCCCCTTCATTCGTTCGCTTTCATTATTATTATTATTATTACTAAAAGTGGGTGGCGGATTGCACCTATCCTAGTGTGTAAGCGTTTGCATAGGAAGGGATACACGGGATATGACAGGAGGAGCCCATGGGCTATTTTAATGAACCATCCCGACATTCGCCTGGAGCGATCTGGCATGGAAAACCCAGATCGGGAAGGCTTAGAGTGGTTCCGTGCTTGCGATCGACAACCATTTTACTTTTATTTTTGTTTTCTTCTGCGGCTCCTAAATCTGAAATCTCCAGCCTACCTTTATTCTAACATCACATATTTAGGACTTTCCAAAAATATTAATACTAAATCCCTGAACTCGATATACTAACCGTCTCCAGACATAGCTTGGAAACCGAATTCCTTATCCATTCAAGCGGCTAAATCATTCAATAATCTTCACCTGACAACAATAACTGCTGAAGAAATAGGCCCATTTAAAAATGCTTTGAGAAAGAATTACTTGTCCTGGCACTAACAGTCCAACCACTCCTTCCAAGCTAGCTTAAACTAGTATTCATTTTCACATACTTCCTCAGCTTTCAATAGTATTAATCTGCATACACCAATTACACATAAGTTTTATGAAGACTTTAGTTATTCACATTATCGTATTGCACTGTTGGCCGGGAGATCCCAAAGGATTGTTCAGTCGCCAATTGACAGATATTTCGATTCCCGCACGATGCGCCTCCTGTTGTGGCAACATAATTTAATCCGGTAATCCTATCGGGTTTAACGTGGAATCTAAACGACGGAAACGTTCTGGCGTACTTAACATTACACAGCAAGCAGTACCAGATGTGAAGGTCTGATTGAGAGCCTTTGTAAATCCCAGCTTAGACTGGGATTCGAACCGGGGACCTTTCGATCTCATGTCAGACGCCTTAATCACTGAACCTCCAGACCGCTCCTTTTAGTTATCTTAATGTAAGTAAAGTGTGGAATAAATATTGCAAACTGTTAATATATGATAGATATAAATCATGTATTATAAATACCTCATATGATGTAACAGTGGGCTTGGCAGCCCTAATCTTGCCAGGCTAAATAAACCTTTAAATAAATAAATGTCACCTGTGCCTAGCAGCGTGTAGGCTGCTTACGATATTACCACGGCAGAAAAATTGCGGAAGACCAATAATGTGCAGCTATTGTGACGTAATCATAACATCAGTGTAGGGTCACGATCAAAACGTCTGTTGTGCATGTGCCGCAATAAAATGCACAATGCTAAAATTATTTATATATATAGGCTTTCGGCCATGTCAGCCATACAGCCAGCTGCAAGTGTATCTTTGTTTCTTCTAGTGTATGTGTGCTGTATCATTGTCATTTATTCTGTAGTATGGACAACAGAGGACAGACACTTAATTAAAACCTCCTATGCCCTCGGCCGGACTTGAACCTTCGACCCTTACAACGTGAGACCAGCTCGCTAGCCCCTACACTACAGGGACCAGCCTATTATAACTTATAATGCTTTTACCAAAAGTGCCAATATTAAAGAAAAAACGGCAGTTTCGGAAATACTATTCCAGGAAAGAGTGAAATGCTTGAAACAACGCCAATCCAGAGATTATCATGTGAGAACAGCCCTTGGCGAACTAGGAAATCACTCAACAACACGGATCCTTTTCCTCCATTAGATATCAGTCCTTCCAGAAAACTTCATCTCGGGTTATTGATACTGCTGTTACTTCCACAACATCGCTCCACAATTCTCTCTTTCAATCTCAATTGCTGCTCCAGCAGACACGAGCCACAGCATTCTAGTTCAAGTGTTTTAGCTATTTTATCTGCAGCTCTACTATATTAAGGTTAAAAACAATTATAAACATGAAATTACAGTAAGGAGGAAAAGCACAAATAGTTACAAAAAATTAAAAACCTTTACGACAATTGATTTTATGGCAATGGAATTCCTGTTGTAAATTGTGTAGTGGTGTGCTGTCTTCAAGTTTGTTGGTTTCGTTCAAATTCACGCTATATTACTCCTAGCATACTATACATATAGCAACACGAAACTTGGCGCCGTCAGATGCAAGTGAGTAGGTGCTTTTTCCTATAATTAGCCATCTAAACCGTATTTCTGTTTTCTTGCAATGTATACGTACGTCATCATTATTTTCTCTGTAGTATGAACAACAAAAGAAAAACGTAACACTTGATTAAAACCACCCATGCCCGCGGCCAGTCTCGAACTGGCGACACAAGTTGAGGCGAACGGGCTATACCCTGTTCCCTCCGAACTGGCGGATCAAGATCATGTTCGCCTTGCACCGCTCCTCACCTCACTAACCCTTCCTCCCCTGCCTCTGAGTGCTGATCGCTGTGTCCAGACGGGTATTGGTAAATTTCCCTTTCGCATGTAGGGGTAAGGGCAGCGGTGGGGATACAGCAGACTGACCTTGAGCCGCCTCTGTTAACTGAACGATCTATAATCACTACGCCAACAGTGCCGGCGACCAGCACAGTTAGAGCTGTGAAATGTGTGAGAATTATAGTCGCTCAGTAGTAAAATCAACAAGGGAAAAATAACATTCCAAAAATAAAAACGCTCAGAAGTTTTATCGGTGAGACTTGCATTCCACATGAGTCTTATACCATGTTCCCGCCACACTATGCCGTTCCTGACCGCATTCCTCTATTAACACACAAATAAATGAAGGAAAAATTATTTCATTGTAGTAATCAATAAGTACCGTCGATAGCATTTAATTCAGTAAGTGATTTTGCAAATTAAGCATTCTGGATGCTTTATTTACTCAAGTCGATACCTGTTTTGAATTAAAGCATAATATATAGCAACCAGTTTGAAAACCCACAGCTCTCCCTTGAAGTTTACCGGTATCTTCCGCCAATTTCCGTTTGAAAAGTGTCCCACATACTACTACATTACTTTGTATCTTCATTACGTATCTTCAAAATTCTTCCTCTCTAAGTATTTTTTGTTACGTTGTACTGCACAGTTAGCCCAAATATTCAACTGATATTACCGTCTGGAGTGTTGACCGGATCGCTTATTATTGCCATTTCGTCGCAATTCTTGCAATTTTGCATTAGTTTAAAATTTTTGCTTGTCTGAGTATTATATGAAACATTTATTTCCCTATATTTCTGGAAATAACTGAAGCTCGTTTACCATTGTCCACAAGAGGATTTATTTTTTAAATAAGACAAGTAGGTGTTTAGACATAATCGTCGTGATATTCACGAGTTTGCGTAGTTTAAATCTGATTATAATTGAGTTATACTTTACCCCGACTTCGTAGGTGTGGACTTAAAATTTTATTGCTAGAATTGGATGCGGAAAACTGCAAGTTAAACAAACTGCAAAAGAAACAAAGCCAGAGCAACCAATACAACTTACAGAGACTTACACATGTCTGTTTACTGTTCTGTTATTTTTTCAAAATTTCACCCGACGAATATGTTATTTAACAGAAAAAAAGTATCTGTGTCCTTCATAATGATACATTAGTATTTTCCTAGTCAAATTTCATCACGTTCGATTTTTTTCGTGAATCCAGACAGAACTAATTTCGCCTTTATAATATTAGTGTGCATATTGTAAGTCATATTTTGAGACCGAACACAAATCAGTTAAGTGTCAGAAAACATATATCAAAAATAGGACAATCTAAATGTAATTAGTTATATTTACCGACAAAGAGGTCTTTCAGTGTCACTAGGTAATGTCTACGTGAAGAAATTCATCCACTCTTCATCTCAAAGGATCAATCTCGAATTTACGTGAGTAACAAGGTGTAACAGAATGTCATATTCGTGTATTTAGGTCTTTCAAGCCTCGATGGAAATGACATGTCCAGTGCCACGCCCTGTCCGACCCCCCTTCCCCCCCCCCCCCCCCCCGCCATACCCTATCTCTAGACTCACTGGACAGCATGTTGAGCTGGCCTCTTTAACAAAAACTACTCGATTATTCTCGGAGACGGATTCCCTTCCATTCAACCCACCGTCATTTTAGCTATCGACTAAGCTCCGCACCCACTCCTGGTTAATTAGTAAGGGGGTTAAATCAAAGAATTTATATTAATTATCCTAAAATAAATTACTGACGTAGTAGCAATTAACTTTTATTCCAAGTTGTATGGGAACAAAGCACAACTGTTATTAGAGAAATGAGGAATTGGCGTTTGATGTGATATTTAATTACGTGCAGAATGATAATGGTGCGCAATTTTCGGTGTTGGGATGGGTTGGAGTGCGCGGGCGCCCGGATGCGATCGAAGGAGGCTGTGCTGCGTGGGCAGCCTCTCACTCCTCCGCCCGACGCGGACGCACAGTGTTGAGCGGTGAGTCACACTCTCCTATTTCATATCGCTGTCTTCAGTTACAGAGTTTTTATATATTGTTTTCCTGTTACAGCATTCCTGATTCTTTGACATTTCTAATGTATTTTCAGATTCGAATTTCCTCCGCGGAAGATATAATCATGAACTTTTATTATGAAAAACAGTACAGAATTCTTATTTGAGAGCATTTTTTTGTATATTATGTTTCATTACTGGGTACTTGTCATATTATTTACTTTCCAAAAATACCATAAAATGTTTTCAGCACTAAATCTCATCTTTCATGAGAAGGTATCTTATTATATGGATAACGTTACACCAAACAATTATCACAAATATCATTTGTTTCCTAGTTCTATAACGCTTCCCTAGAATTATTCTTCAAAATTTTTGTGTCCCTCCAAACAAGACAATGTCTTAGATTTTTATATATATTTTTAATTGCAGTAGATATTAATAGCATTTTTATTACAGTATGTCAATTATGAATCGAAGAAATCATCTACGGTGCAATATCTGAAGTAGCTTCTCATTACTAAAAATCTGAAAGACTCAGGTTTGCTGTAAACCGATTTTTAAAAAAAAATCGAGATTACAACAGCTTCAAAATTTTGTGATCCAAATTTTACATTTCAATGTTACGATTTGCGGTTCTCATTCTCAACTAGAATAAGAAAGAGGACGGAGAATTAGAGCTCGAAACGACACAGAACTGAAATGGCTGAAAGATCGAGAAAAAAAATTATCCATCATGTTTATCGCAATATCAGTACATGTCACGGTAAATTAGAGAATCATAACCTGTTTTTTATTGTAACTACACTAGTCACGAATATTTCTTCCTAATTATGACATTTCTGTTGTTGGCTTAATTTCTTCATTTAGTGTTAATTCAGTAATATCTGATTGGCTAGTGCATCTTCATGTGTGTGTCTGTGTGCGTGAGTGTGTTTTATCATAGAGAGAGCAATTGCAATAACCACGAGGATGGGCATATACAGCACGAGTGTATTTAGTCTCCTATTGTGCGGGACAAACGCCAGCTGATGTGATTTGACCCATTCAGGTGTTTAGCCAACCGCTAAAGAGACACACATAAATCTGAAACGGTCAGAATAACTTTTTCCTTTTACTAATCATTGTGTTACACTCCTATTCCATTTAATTTTTTTTTTTTAAATAAAGAAACAAACAGAAGAAATGTAATTTATTTACTAACAGAATCGTTCGTTTTCTTACGTTGTTAAAGAAGCTTTCTGCTCGATCATACTATCGAATGTAAAAGTTCCAGATATCAGTGGCATTTATAATATTAAAGTTTCCGCAATTTTTTAAATATAAAATCTGATCCCAGACTTAGCAGTTCTGTAGTTAGCAAAAACGATTTTCTGAAAAACCATACGTTTCAGCTTATCAGGTACTTTTATAGCAATCGCTTAGCTTCACTGAGAAGTCATTATTTATGTTCAAGTAACTAGCTAAAATGTCTAGCTAAAATTAGGCAATGCAAATTTGGTATTTATTCCGAAATTAGATTAATGCATTTTATAGCGTGAATTTTAAGTTGCCATTAACACTTTTGTTTTCTTGTGGCTTTATGCATCGTCGACGTCGATGTCATTAGAGGCGGGAAAGGACTGGGTACAAGTAACGGGAAGGAATTCGGCCATAGACTTTTGAAGGAAATATCCCGACATTCGATTGGAATGATTTGGGGAAACTATGAAAACCAAAATCTGGATGGCTGGATGGGGATTCGAACCCACGCTCTCCCGAATGCGAGGCCAGAGCGTTACCATCAACAGTTGTTATATAATCTAGAATTATTTTTTATGTCGAATGAATAGCAAAATTTAAAAGTACTTTGGTGAAACAATTGTTAGGTTCAGAAACGTTTTTACTGCTCTGTCTTAAGTTCCGTACGCTCATGTTCAGTTTGATCCATTTACAATAAATATTTCTCGATAAAACGAAAGATGAAAGACACAAATTTCAAACGGCATAATATTTATTTTGATGATGGAGTGTGTTTCCTTTTTAACTTGCAACCCGCCAGTGTGGTTGCGGGGGAGGACCTCGCTTTAATCCCGGCCCCTGCCTACCTGCGGTTTTCCGCAGTCACCTAAGTAAATGTTAAGATGATCAATTTCCACCTCATAAACTAAACATTTCAAAAATTAAAATACACCTGTCATAAAGAACATAAGTTACACGAATTGCATACAGAGGGCAACACCTAAGCTTCCCCCATTAGAGTAGTTTCCTTCCGGTAAGCTGGATGGTCAGCAATCCTCCAATGAAGCCGGCGGGGTGACCACGCTTCATGGTGATCAGAACTCATGGATGAAAGTTGTATCGTCAGATTTTGATTGATAATGGCTGACGATCAGTACTTTTTGCGAAATGACGGTCCAAACGAACACAATCCCATTACAGATTTATAATAACACAGATTTTAGCCGTTTGGGGCTTACTGATAGGTCGATTATTTTGTTTCCGTAATAATATGATGTATTTTTGTCCAGTTTAGAATAAAATATTTCTCGCAGTGAGAAACAATCAAGGTAAAAACAACACACTTATTGTAATCAGCTGTCGCCTATATGGAACTCGACTTGGGGATTGGATGAGCTGTCACCGAGCCGGCTTCAAGAAGACGCGGGTTCAAATCCTCGTCCAGCCATCCTGATTTTGGTTTCCATTGTTTTTCAAAATCATTCCAGGCGAATTCTGAGATGGTTCCTTCAAAAAGGCCATGGACGAATTCCTTCCAGTTCCTTGCCTCCCTCCATCTCCCGCCACTAATGCCCCCGATGTTGAAGAGGCGCATATCCCGTACAAAATGTAACCTAATAATTTTGCCTCCTGTTTTCTACATGTATAAGGATTACATTAAACAACTTTATAATAGAAACGATAATGTGTTATCGCTTGGAAAGGTAAGGTTAGATTTTAAAAAAAACTCGACTGAACCGTAAGTATATACATAAAGAAAAATGGTAGAATGAAAAACAGCCTTCAGTCACTAGAATACAAATTTTATTGTATTATACAATGCATTTCGGACCCTGAGGATCCATCTTCAGGTGTCTATGGTATTTACATTAGCTTAAATTTTCCTTAAGCGAGATTGTATATGAAACTGATTATTCAGCATCTCGTCAATTCTGGTAAGTTTTCTACAATGTTTTCATATTTACTCCTTTCTCTCACGACAAAACGTATTCACGACACTTACTTGAAATCATTTTTCAGCACAGGAACAAACGTTACTAGGAACAAATCTCGCTTAAGGAAAATTTAAACCAATGCAAATACCATAGTCACCTGAAGACGGATCCACAGGGTCTGAAATGCATTGTGTAATACAATAAAAGTTGTATTCTAGTGACTGAAGGCTGTTTCTCATTCTACCTTTTGTCTGATCAATACAGTCACGTCAGTACAGTGAATTATGGATAAAATTAAGTTATATACATAAAGTTTAAGCTGTCTCGTTTCAACAACAAAAAAAAGTTTACTTGGAAAGAGCCTGAAGATAGTCATAATTTAGGATTTAAACACCAGGAATAACGTTTTAAAATGAAAAACGACACCTTCTTCTTTTCAAGAACTTCTTTCATTTCGTAAGAGGTCGTTAAAAATCAAGCCAACGTCTTATTCAACTAAAAATTAATGTCGCATCTGGAAGCGCTTGATCACGCAGACTGTGGAGAGCAGTAATCAATTCTGAATCGGTTATTCGCCTCTGATAATTCGTAACCGTAATCAGCTCTTCTTCCGCAATCTCGCTGCGAGCGAATCGATATGGTCCAGGGCGTAACCATAGCCACAGTGGCAGTGCCCCTTTAGGCTCTGACCTGATGCCTCAGGTAACACACCCATTCACCACTTTTAACGTCGTTTATCTCAGATACGTCCATTACCCCTAAAAGCAAGTAATATTGGACTCACTTTTCTGACTACACATTTTAAAATAATATTCTCTATCAGATTAAATAAATATGGCTTAAATATGGCTATAATATAACAGTTGTTCATAGTTATTTCTGTAAATCTGGTCCTAGCAGTATGATGTATATACTTTTTTAGGGATGTGTAGCTAAAATAGAAAAACGCAACTCTTACAATTTCGTCATGTGGCAACTGTAGCTGGTGGGTGAGTGGTAACGCCTGGGCCTGTTAATCGGTAGAACTTGGGTTCGAGTCCCCGTCCGATCCTCCAGATTTCGGTTTTCCATGGTTTCTCTAAACCATTCAGAGTGAATGCCGAGATGGTTCTTTCAGAAAAGCAATCACCGAACTCCTTCCTGTTCCTTCTCCTCCCCCGTATCTAATGACCACGACGCCGAAGAGGCGTAAAGCCCGAGGCAAAAATATTATTTCACAGTCCGTCTTCTTTGCAACTACTGTGAAGAGATTTCGCCGGTAGATGTATTTGCTGGCCGCAAAACAAAACTGAAGACGAATGAAGGGTCACGGGGAAGAATGGTCATAGTCCCTCATATCACAATTTCCGAAATTCAATTTTCTAAGTTCCAAGACGAATAAATTACTGAAAAATAGGTATAAAAATATTTTTAAGCTTTATTTATATTAATACATCATTTATTTTATAATCAGCAATAAAAAAAATACATTAAATGGATGGAACATGAACAGAAAATTTTCAAAACAAGAGGATGTTTGATCGTTTTTGCCAGTTATGGGGTAATATCAATTGGTGGGTCGTCTGCATACTCAGTATCAACTTCTTCTGGTTCATCCAAATCAAGGGCAGGGACCAGCGAATCTTAGAATGCTTGAGAATCGGGATTGGTCAAGAATTAATTTAAATGTAATAGGTTCTTCAATTTTGCTGTTTTCAGGGGCAGTTGTCCATTGTATAGTTCTCTGAGTATGGTTGGTTCACTTTGTTTCGACGATTTTCTTGGTTTCTTTCTTCTGTGCCTCGGTTCCCTACAAAAAGAGATTTTAAGTAGCTTCCAAAATAGTTTGCCTTGTGGGTAACGAATCTAGTCTCCTTTTCGTGAACCTTTAAAATTCTTATTGGCCGTGTAGGCATATGGAACTTTTTAACATAAATCCCAGATAAATAGTCTGTCCAAGTTTCAAATTTGACGTCTGTGGAAAAATTGATGACCGTGAAATGTGTTGGTTTGACTCTGCTATTTCTGATAACGTCCATCCACATTTGGTGTCTCGGTGTAAGATTTAGCATTGAGAAGACTCATATCCTTGACACCCTCCATAAAGGAGTGACCTCTTATTGGAAAAAGTACGTTATTGACCATGTGACCTTGATTATTCTACCCAGACGCTGCATGGAGACTGATCGCTACTCCCCGTCAGCTCCAATGTTTTCGCTGTTATAACTCAGGCACTATGCTCTTTCTTGCCTGAATGGTATCACAGTTACAAACTATCTGTTAAAAGCTACCAATTCCCAATGTAATCTCAACTTTGCGGAAAAATGGACTTCAGACAGTAAACAATTAACACAGTCATTCATTAGCATAACGAATAGCAATGGTCCCAATACACTACCCTGTGGTACTCCCATGTTCACTCCTACTTCTTTTGATACTGCATTTCCTACCCTAACTTTTTGCTTTCTACCTTTTAGGAATTCTTCTACCCAGCAAATCAACTTTTTATCAACTCCGATAGTTTTTACTTTATTTAGCACCATTTTATGGCTCACACTGTCAAAATTTTCCATACCTACGATTAAAAAATCTTTTCCGATACCTTTATAAAGACTTAAAACGGAAATTATTTCGAATCACTCTAATTATCATCACTTAGTCGTCTGGCATATCATCTTCCATTTCTGCTGATCTCTCCAGAATGATTACTCCAGCGAACTCCCTCATTCATTGTGTCTTTACGCACTGACTTTCTCGATATTCTGTCACCAGCAAACAGTCTTTGCATCATTTGTGATGATACATACACACACACACAAAATAAATTACAAATGGGTACTTCCCGATCATATAAAAGGAAGAGTGTGGAAAAGCTGAACAGGTAATAATAAAAGCAAAGAGAGTTGTTTTGAGACTTCTCTCACCATATATAAACTGCAAAATTCGTTACGTAAAAGCTAAGGAACCCAACACGCACTTGGCGCGTTTTGTCTTTGTTTCTATATAGTCAACCATTTACTCTTGATTTAGTGGAAATGGTTGGTGCGATATGCTTTCGTTGAGCAGATTTTAGGTTAGATTCCTGCTTCAAAACTTACCTTTCTTAATCTGACCTGCTTGCATGGTCAATTTTGAAGCATGTATGTTGTATGAAAGCCCAAACAGTGAGAAAATAATACACAAGAAATCATTTGTGACAGATGCAACACATCGGTTGCTACCATAATCGCAACGGATGTGTATTAAAATCATGCCGTCGGATTTTCGTCGATATGGATAATGGTCAATTCTCAATCATTCCATATTTCAGCTTCATATGTACTCACAAATTTCACTTTGAATATAAGAATTCTGAATGTTAACATGAAAATATGGGTATAGAAAAGAGTTTATTAATTACCGTAATTTCATAAACAATTACTGTTGTTAAGCAATTTTATTTAATACTTTAGCCTAATGTTTGGATACTTGACCATTTTCACCTAGGGTATATACTTTTTAAATATGGATTAACACAAAATATACTACCAAAGACTTTATATCTATTCCGTTGTCACTGAAGATCAAGAGCTATTAAAAAGAAATTAAAAGGTACTTTTCTAGTAACAGAATTCTCATTAGAAAAGTAATTGATTCAAAATCTGCTGAAGTATCTTGAACTCTCCCATACAAAATTTTGGTTTTGGTTAGAAAATTATATATTCAACTCGCTTTTCTACTAAAAGCGAAGTTCCTTCAAGATTGGAGCTGTAATCCGGGTTCCTTACCCAAAATGGATGAACCGTAAACCTTAAAAAAAAAAATTGTTATATCAATCCAACAGTATGTAATTTCTGAAAAAGATTTGTTATACTGATCGTAAAATACATCCGTAGCCAAATACTCAAAATCAATTTTCTTAGTTTCTTCCTCCATATATCACCTCGTACCAGCCAGCGAACACTTCTGTCTTTGAATTTGATCAGGTTGGTGGTTAGTTTGTATCTACAAAGTAAGTCCAATTTCCCAGCTAGGTAATGTTTTATTGTATATTTAATCACTGTACATAAATATAATGCCATTTCAGAAATGCATCTAAATACTTATATAGATAAGAAATTACGGTTTCAACAATGATTACAAGTTAGCATTTGGATGCAATTCTTGTTGTTATTGAGAAGTCATGCCTAATATGCCTGATGGTTTGGTTACACAAGTGTTTGTTTAAAAAAGTCATTTCGGGAATGGTCATTCCGGGAACATTCCCAGACATGATGTGCATTCCCGAAATGATAGTTACACTTCTGAAATGATTTCTCTTATCGAATATTAGTAGGTAAAAAAGGAGTGTTATGGTTTTAGTGCTGTATGTATCTAAAACATAGGAAAGTATTATGGAGAGACTGAAACAAATGCTAAAAATTACAAAAACAGCTATCGATTTCGAGTAAAATTTGAGAATTAAAAATTCAATTAGTAAAATAAATTCCATAAATAAAGAAAGTAGTATATATTGTCTACTACTTAATAAAGAAACAAAAAGTCTTAAAGATTAAACCGAAATAAATCTTTGAAACATACTGATATTTCCAAAAATTATGAGTAATTAAATTTTTTAGATATGCGGACGAAACAGTGCCATATGTTTTAACCTCGAGGCCAGAGATATTTTATGTACATTGTATTTGAAAATGTAATTCAAATTATAGCCACATTATTATTAAAAAAGAAAAAAATGTCTGTATTATGGCATTACTTTGAGAATAATATTAATATTTTCGAAAAAGTGTAATTTGTATCATAAGGTCAAGCTTTTTAATTTCGTATTTAATTTCATTTTATATGTAGATAACTAAAAGTATTTTAAAACATCATGATACATCAATTATTTGATTACAAACCTGTTCTTCATTTATTTCATCATTTCGGAATCGCAAAGTCATTTACAGGAACATCTACAAAAGGCGCAAAAATCAATATAAATGAAAGATTTTCATGTCGATCGATTTTAAATAAAATTAAAATGCATCACAATTTCATAGTATGTGAAGTTAAATCAACACAAAACACAATGCATATTTTTCCTGAAAGAAACTTTTATGTAATTTTATCAGAAAATCTTAAATGAACAAAATATTTTAGATATTTTTGATGTTTTAATTTAGCATATATCCAAAATACACATTTATTGAAATTAACAGCAATTTTATTCATTAATAAACTTTTCATTCAATTTATGAAAACTTTTCCGAAATGATGATATCAACGACATGTTTGATATAAAATGATTTTTATTCAAATAATACAAAATGTCATGCATGCACCTTGTGAATAACATTTAAACAAGAATCTAGTAATTATCTGAACCACTTTTAAAGCATAAAAGAATTTTTATTAAAAAATCGACCTCGGAATTTCCCACTAAGCTCTGTTTTTTTTTTTTTTTTTTTTTCTTTTGCTGTCATCAGTTTCTCAACTAGTCTGATTCAATCCTCCATCCTTCCCTGTCTTGCACTAACCTCTTCATCTCAACACACCCCCACACAACTTACATGTTCAACTATCTGATTCATATACCCTAATCTTTGTCTACCTCTACAGTTTCCTTTGACTGTTCCCTCCTCTAAAACTTTAATGAATCCTGGACGTCTTAAAATGTGACTCATCATCCTGTCTTCTCTTTCTGTACGACTCGTCCTCAAGATTCATTTCATACCTATCATTTACAAAATACATTCATTTCATACTTTATCTGGCCACTTAATTTTCAGCATCCTTCTATAGAAACACATTTCAACTGCTTTAATTTTCTTTTTTTCTGGTATTCCTGAAGTTGATGCTACACTACGATAAAATGCTGTGCTTCACACATAGAGTTTTAAAAAGTTCTTTCTGAGTCTTAGATCAAAATTTGAAACTGAAAGTTTTAATTTAATTTAATTTTTTTTAAATTTAATTTAATTGCAATGGAGCACAGGCTCCGGTGGCAATTTCCCTACACAGCTATCTTCCCCCTATCCTGCACCCACCTACATTTGCCCTCTACAAATTTTTTCTTTAAATTCCTTCAAAGTTTTCGGTAAATTATTCATCGTTTCTCTTGGTAACTCATTCCAATCCCTGACACCCTTACCTAAAAAAGAGAATCTTCCTACACCCTTGTGCCTGAAATCGAGTGCCAGCTTGTGGTCATGGTCATCTTTTCCCTTCCATGCACTACTTTTCATACCTACTGCAATATCTTTCCATGCCTCATCACCAGTATATGCCCTGTACACTCCCATGACCCTCCTCATCCTCCTCCTGTCTTGCAATGAATCCCATTCCAGCTCCTTTATCATATCCGTCACTGATTGCATTCTGCGATAATTTCCAGAAACAAATCTAGCAGCCCTTCTTTGCACCCTCTCCAACTCCTGTATTTGATACGTAAAATGAGGGTCCCATACTACACTACCATATTCGAGCAATGGTCTGACCAAAGTTTTGTAACCCAATTCCTTGACTTCTCTCGTACATCCCCTCATAACTCTCTCCAACAAGTGCAGAACTCTGAAACCTTTTCCTACCACCTGTCCTATGTGTCCTGCCCAGTTAAGTTTGTTATCAAAAGTAATTCCAAGATATTTGCATTTCAAGTCTTCAGCAAGCAATTCTTTCCCCACCTTATATTCATAATTAACCTTTTGTTTTTTATTTGTGTATCTAATAAGCTGACTCTTCTTTGCATTTATCTTCATTCCATGTTTACTAACCCAATTAGATATCCTGTCCAGATCACCCTGCAACTGTTTACAATCCTCTATCGTTTTGATTCTTTTATACAGCATTATGTCATCTGCAAACAATCTAATTTCAGATAGTAAACAGGCAACACAATTATTCATTAGAATAATGAATAGCAATGGTCCCAATACGCTACCCTGTGGCACACCCATTTTTACTTCCACTTCTTTTGATACTACATTTCCTACCCTAACTTTCTGTTTTCTACCTTTTAAAAATTCTTCTACCCAGCAAATGACTTTCTTATCCACTCCAATGGTTTTTACCTTATTTACTACCATTTTATGGCTTACTCTGTCAAACGCCTTAGACAGATCTAGTGCTACACTATCAATTTGGCCTCCCTTGTCCATTTCATCTGAAATATCTTGCATATATCCCACCAACTGAGATTCGCATGAATATCCTTGCCTGAAACCATGTTGCCTGCTTGAAAACCAATTACGTTCCTCACATATATTTCTGATGTGGTTGCATATCAATCTTTCCATTAATTTACCTACCACTGATGTCAAACTGATTGGCCTGTAATTCTCAACTCTATTTCTCACCCCTCCCTTATGTACCGGTACTACTATTGCACTTTTCCAGTCCTGTGGTAAGCAGCAAGTGTCTAGACTCAATTTAAATAATATTTCAAGATAAGGTACAATGTCACATCCGGCTATCTTTAAGATATCTGTAGTAATATTATCTTCACCAGCCCCTTTATGTTTTTTCAGCTTTCTTATTTCCTTCATGATTTCCTCAGGATGGATATCAAATTTTTTACTATCGTCATTTCTAATTGTGTTGTTAAGCTCGTTCTCCGAATTAGACCCTCCTGTTTCTGATTCATTGTCCCTAATGCTTTCTACTGAACCAGTTACTTAAAATCTCTGCCTTTTTCAAATCGTCAGTAACTTCTTCTCCATCCTTATCTATAAGTGTCTCTACATCCTCCCTTCCCCTCAGTTTCCTGATATAGCCATAGAAATTTCTAGATGCATCAGTCAATGGTCCCCCTGCACTGACAATACTCTTCATAAACCCATCTTTAGGCCATTTTCTTTGCTGTTATTAAGTCCTTGTTTAGTTGTTTTAAATATTCCCTACTACCCTGCTGTCTCTTAACTCTGTTATGTTCTTTTCTTACCAACCTCTTTAACCTCCTCACTTCCCTATTATAGTACATAGGATCTCTACTTCTCTTTATTTTTTGCTTTGGAATAAATTTTTCTTCCCCCTTTCTTATTATCTCCTTGAACTCTTTCCACCTTGACTCTACTGTACCTGAGCCTTCCTTCCATTTGCTGAATTGTTCTCTGAAATATCTCCTCAAATTTGAAACCTGTGCCTTTTTATAATTGTACCTATTTCCCCCTTCAATTTTGGCTGCTGGTTTACTGAATCCTCTAATATCCATCAGAACTGCTTCATGATCACTTATTCCTTCAGTTACTTGATACCTCAAAAGGTTTTCATCGGGCTTAATTAGAAATATATCCAAAATATTTTGTCCCCTAGTGTTTTGCTCAACCACTTGTGTAAATCCTCCTTCCCTTATTAAGATATTTGCAAATCTTTGTTCCCTTGTGTTATTTATCTTATTCCCTTCCCAGTTTACACCTGGTAAATTTAAATCTCCGCCGATGATGATCATTCTATTCTCACCTCTGAAATCTGAGTATGAATTTAATTTCTCCCCAAGAGCCTCATCCTCTTCTGTCATTCTTCCACTGCGGTAAACAGCCAACACTCTGATTTTTTCTTTTTTACTACCCCAGAAATCTACCCCAAGTAACTCATGGTCTTGATCTATGAATGCCAGTGAACTATGGTAGTTTTTGCTAACTAGTATGAAGACTCCTCCACCAATTGCTCCTCGATCTCTGCGGTACACTCTGTAACCATCAGGAAAAACCTCACTGTCTAGTACTTCTTCTTTTAACCAACTCTCTACCCCAATTATTATTTGTGGTTCATGCATCTCTATTAAGTTTGCAAATTCGATTACTTTGTTCATTATACTTCTACAGTTTACCATTAACACCCTTACTATTGGCTTTACATTTTCAGAATTTATCTCCTCTTTCCCACTTTTAACGCAGTCAGTTATTGTTTCAGCCATTTCATCTATTTCTTTAATATCTGTGACTTTCCCCATCGCGAATCTGCAATCAGTATCACTTTGATAATCTATTTCTGTCCCTTCACCAGCAGCCCCTAACCTAAAAAAGGCACAGTCCTGACCCCATCATCACTGGAAACGGGCTCCCTCACTGCTTTAGCTAACAACTCAGAAAGTACTCCCTTCCCCCTTCTATTTAGGTGTAGGCCGTGCCTAGTGAAACCCCACCTACCAATGGTGTTCACAGGCACAACCCCCAACACAGAACTAATGCCTTTCCCAAGTAGCACTTCCGTTTCCACATTAACCCGCCTCACAGCATAGTTCAATTGTGGACGGTCATGGCGACTCAGGACCTGCATGAGCTCCACCCTGGTATGCTGTGCCTCCTTCACCACCTTCCTCAGGTCACTCTCTATACTATAACTCGCGTTTCTATCAATACTATTTCCCGCACCTCCCACTATCACTACTCTATCATCCTTGGTGAAACTCCTACAAAGGGAACCTATATCCTCTATTACCTGGCCTAATGTTGCACTAGGTTTGAAAAAGCTTGTGACCTGATATCCTGTACCTAACTGATCCTGCAGAAGAGGGCCTACACCTCTCCCATGGCTACTACCTAGCAGCAGAACCCTTTTTTTCCTATTCTTGCCCTGCACGCCCTTATTCCTAAAGGTCTGCTGCATCTTACCTACTCCTACTCCTACATCTACATGAGGCTCTTCTCCTCCTGACTCTGGCAACAGGTCAAACCTATTTTTTCCCACAATTACTGAAGTGTCTGGCTTGTTCATCCTGTTAACCATGATTCTCCTACGACCTGTTACCAGCTCCCACCCATCCTTATCAACTTCCTCCAACCCACTATCTCCACTTTCTGCCTCTACAGCTTGAGCCTCGACAAGCTCAGCCCCCACAGGCTGTGCCTGTGCAGTCTGAGCCTCCACAGGCTGAACCTCCACAGGCGAGGCCACCACAGACCACGTCTGCAGAGGCTGAGCCTCCACAGGACGAGCCTCAAGAACCCTGATCCTTTCACGCAACTCCCTAATCGTTTCACCCATCTCCCACATCCTATCATCCCTAACACACAGTGAACAAAACAATGGGAGAGCCTCATTTATTTCCCCCGTTTCCTCTTCCCCACATGCCCAGTGAAACCACTTCTTTTCCATGAAAGATATTTTCACTTCTCTATTCAGCTTTTAAAATCATTCCTGCTTCAGCCATTAGTTGCAATTTTAATTCCTAAGATGTGATAATATGAGGGATTCACTGTATTGTTTTAATATCATTGTTAAAAAGTGATCAGATATATAATGTCTTGAATTTACTAAGCATCATAAGTGATACCACACATTATGTAATCCTCCAGCTCATTAGTTCCTTCTCATTTTTTTTATCATTGCTATAACTATGTTCCTCATTTTTATTTCACTACTGAGTTTTAGTGAAAGCCCACGTCCAACGATCATGACTTGGATAAGCAACGCTCTAAACCATTTCCAATTACTGAATAAAAAGCCAAAGTGGACTCATTATAACACATCTGGTTAATTTAATAAATTTCATATAGGAATATTTTTGTGTCCCTGACACAGATTAAATTTTTTCCAGTAATAGCTGAAGTTTGACCTGTCTGCATAATTACTGTTATTGTTATTTCAGTCTGCGAGCCATTTTAGATGATTCACTGAGAAACACCCACAACTGCCTTGAAAGCTATTACTTTAACTTCCGATTAATCTGTAAGAATTATTAGGTTTAGGTCGCAGAAACGGTGCTAAGCCTAATCATCTGTACTATAAAACATTACATAGAGCTGTGAATCAGAAGCCTTAACCAAACCACAAAAGAATCGTTGATGCCGTTCTTTATTTTTAGCTTAAAAATTTTGTCAGATATCAATACGAAATGTTATGTTCCTTTAAAAACGAAACTTGTAGTCGAATTTTTTATTTATAGGTGGTAAAGCTGTAGAAAAACATTTTTCAGGAAATCTTGAATAAATTCTTAGTTAGAAAATGGGAACATACTTTATTACATCCAAGTGAACTGTTTTGACAATTTCATCAACAAAGATGATCCGTGAAATTTCCCTCGTGGGAAAACTTTTTTATGGGATTGTTTGAACATATTTGCTAGAGAAGGAAATTACTTCTTATTCTTCCTTAGAAAAACTCAAAATTAGATGCTTTTTATTATGATTTAATACTGAAATATTTATCTAAGTTAAATTCGATTGAGACCTAAAAAGTGTTTAGAGATTAAATTCTTAACAACAGACTGAAAACTGTTAGAAAATCGATAGTTTGAGCATTATGCAGTGCATATAAATCTCCTTTTCTTTACAGTAAATGTTATTGTATCAACAAGCTACTTTTATGAGTCTCTATGCGTTTATTATAGCATTATCGATCCATAAACCATTGCTACAGGATTTAGAAGAACCTATGAAAATATTGTCTATTAACTCCAAACGAGCGTGGTGGGTGAAAGGTTAAAGTTCTGGCCTCACATTCGTGAGGACACCGGTTGGAATCCCCGTCCGGGCATCCAGATTTGTGTTTTCCATGGTTTCCCCAAATCACTCCAGGCGAATGCCGGGGTCCTTCCAGCAAAAGACCATGGCCGAATTTCTTCCCGTTCATTGTCCCCAATCCCATCCCGCCTCTAATTACCTCGACGTCGACGAGGCGTAAAGCCATAAGTGAAAAAAATCTATTAACTCGGGTCTGTAAGGAATCATCCCATGCCACAGATATGGGCTATATGACGAGGAACACTTTTAACGAGAAATGTTTGGTACAAGCCATTAACTGCTCCTGTGGTACAGGTTAGTGAGGCACCAAGATGGCATCCGGACGTAACAGGTTAGAGCCCTAGTTTTGAAAGAAATTCATCTCAGAGTTTTATCGCCTCACAGCTTTCACCTCCAGTTACCCAACTCCTAGACTATGACACGTGACATCATCATAAATCATCAACAGACATATACAATGTGTTAAAGAAAAAAGTGTGAAATGTTTTAGGAGGTAATAGTTTGCGTCAGAATAAGACAAAAATATCCAATAAACATATGGTCGCAAACGCATACTTTCTTAGTTAATAACAAGTCCGCAATGTGACGCCTGTCGACGGCAAGCATGCCTCAGCCCTTCGGCGTAAGGAATCACGCAATCTTTTAAACTGTCTTGGTTAGTCCTGTACGTCTTCAATGCATGTCATCACATAGCGAGGCGAGGCGAGACGAGGCAGAACGAATGCCTCTTACGTTCACTGTGTTTTTCAGGAACGCAGTTCGCCGAGGCATCGAATGAGACAGATATCTGCCCATTCGTTTGTTCTGACGAGTTGGCAATTTTTTGATATTAGAGCGTGTAGCTAGTGCTGCATTCGTGGTGAAAGATATTTTAGCTAGAAAGAGAAATGAATGACGGCGTGGGCAGCTAGACTTTATTGGAATAGAGTGCTCAGTAGTGAGACATTACTTTAAAACAGTATGATCGAAGAAGAAGAGTGTGGTCATTTTCCAAACCTTGCAAGAATGTCGTCCAGTAGATATTTATTTATTTTTGCTTGGGCTTTACGCCTCGTCGACAGCTAGGTCATTAGAGGCGGGATGGGATTTGGGCAAGTATCGGGAAGGAATTCGGCCATGGCCTTTTTTTTTAAGGAAGCATCCCGGCATTCGCCTGGAGTGATTTGGGTAAACCATGGAAAACCCAAATCTGGATGCCCGGACGGGGATTCAAACCCGCGTCCTCCCGAATGCGAGGCCAGAACGTTAACCGTTCACCCACCACTCTCGGTCGTCCACTATTCATTACAATCGATTCGGAAGAAAATTCTCTTTTCCAGTAAATGCACTTATCATGGGCCAAGCATGCTCTTATTTTAACGCATTGTGATAATGTTTATCGTCTTTCTTCCACCATGTGGGACGCATTTCATACTCTTTAATGAAAAAGAGCACCTTTTCATTGTCTCGACCCATGATTAAAATTGATCAGAACAAAACGAAACAATAATGAAATACTTCTTAGCTAAAATATGGTGATTTTATTTAATTTCAAGGCACAGTGTGTTTAAACGACGTCTGAGTGCCAACATGATAGTGTAAACGAGGAAGGCAGACACACGACTGGAAATATCAGTGGTCATAGAATGCGGGCAACCCCGAATTCTCTTTGAAGAACCAAGACGAGACGGATGGTTTTCGAAGCGGCTCGGGTCTTTCGGAGAACGGCCCGAGGCGGTTTGTTGCGCCTCGGCTAAGATACAAATCGGTATGCTCGCTTCATCTCTGACCTGTTCTTGCTTTGCCTCGTTCTGACGTGTACCCACCTTAATAATGCGTTTGCCATTTGTTTTTCTTCTAGTAAAAAATCATAAAAGTTCGTAAGTTAGTACGTTTGCAAAATTTACCGTAAATTAAATTCCATAATTTCGGTACGCTTATTGAAGCTTTAATCTTTGATGTAGTTGTTCGATTAACGTTTTCCGTGAACTGTAACCCATTATATTTCAGAAACTGAAGAAATAAATAATAAAATCAATTAAGTCACGAAACAATATTTACAGAATCCAAAGGTTGTGCTGTTTATCTGTTTGCAGCGTGATCTTTGGTGGGTATCTCGTAAAGGTGTGTTCATCTGAGGTGCAATATGATCTGTGTCGCCTTCTGTTGTCGGTAGGAACGAATTACCATTTTTTGCTCCGTTCGCCAGTTACGTAGTCATAAGATATGGCACAGATTTTAAGCTACACTATAAGCTTTCGAAATGTAAAAACCTCGTCTAAATCGGTTCCGCAGTTTATGCGTGATGCCTCGACAAATGGACAGACAAACGTTGCCCGTTTACAAATTTATACATATATTCTGTCATAAGTCTTGCAACTGGCTTGATGCAATCCTCCATCCCTTCCTGTCTTGCGCTAACCTCTTTATCTCGTATACCCTTTCCAACCCACGTCCTCAATTATCTGCTTCATATATTCTAATCTGTCTTCCTCCGTAGTTATTACTTTCAACTGTTCCTTCCACTAACAAATTAACCAATCATGCATGTCTCGAAATATGACCTACAAGCAGTCTAATTTTTCTGTAAGACTCTTCCACAAACTTCTTTCCTCGCCCATAATTTCCAAAACTTGTTCATTTCGCACTTTATCTTTCCACTTAATTTTCAGCATCCTTCTATAGCACCACATTTCAAAAGCTTCAATTCCTCCTCTCTGGTATTCCTAAAGTCTACGCTTGGCTACCATAAAGTGCTATGCTGTACACAGACAATTTTAGACAATTCTTTCTAAGTCCTAGACTAATATATGAAACTAAATGATTTCAATTTTTTGACGAAGCCTCTTTTTGATAATGCACCATTCCCGCTTCAGCCATCGGTTGTAATTTTACTTCCCAAGCAGCAGAATTCACTCAGTCTTTTATCGCATTCGTTCCTGTTTTTATATTTAATCTACTCTTATCGGATGATTTCTGTTACATTTCATCACTTTTCTATTTCAATTTATATTTAGTATAAAATCTTCCTTCAGTATTTTTTCATGCCATTCAGTAACTTCTCAATGTCCTCAGTCTGTTCTTCTAACAGGACAAAGTCATCAACAAATCGTATATCCTGATGTTTTCTGCTTGAACACTTGTCACATTCAAATTTTTCTTTCACTCCCTATAGTGCTTCCTCTACATACAAGTTGAATATTAATGGGAAGAGACTACAACCTTGTCTCACACCCTTTTTAATTGATGCATGTCTCTCATAATTCACTACTTTTATTATAGCCACTTGATTCTTGTATAGTTTATAAAGTCGATATTTTAGACCTGACTACATTGAAATTTTGAAAACCTTGTCCCACCTAACATTATCAAAAGCTTTTTTCTGAATCAACAATGCCATGAAAGTATCTTTGTTTTTCTTTAAGGACAGAATTGCTTCCCTTTACCGTGGTTTCTCCTAACTCAAACTTATCTTCAACTATTATCTCTTCTACTATCTTTTCAATTACATCCTGGCCAGTAATTCTGAAGCATGTTAAGTTAGATTAATGGTACGATAATTCTCACATTTGTCAACTTGTGCTTTCTGCGGAAGTGTGAAAATGATACTTTTATTTTTAAAAAGTCCGAATCTCTCCTGTTTCATAAATTTTAGATATCAGTTAGAATAATAATCGTTGTATTCCTTCCCCTTTTTGGGAGTCCTGAATTTCTGCAGGAATCTCATCAGTTCCAATTGCCTTATTTGATATAAAGTAATTCAAAGCTCTATCAAATTCTGTCCTCAAAACAGGCTCTCCTAAGCTATCAACGTCGACATCGCCTTCCTTTTTAACCGACTTCAGAAAAAGGAGGAGGTTCTCAATTCGTCTCTTTTTTTATGTATGTTCAGCGATATCTTCGCTAATTTTGAACCGATTTAAATTAAATCATTTTAGTGGATAGGGTATACCTCCAAAGTGGTCCCATATGAATTTAATTGAGAAACCACTCCTTCTACCCCTTTGAACCCCTTCCTTTTTATACAAACCCACATTTTTTATCCGGTTTCGATAGAAATTTGGACGTGTATTGTCAAACATAAAGAGAAAAATACTGTCAACCTTTGGTTTGAAAAAAACTGAACACCTCTCCCCTATCCACCCCCTTAATTTTTGTCAATGTTCTTTATACAAAGCTACAGTCGACACCATTTAACTGATCTCCATTGAAGTTGGCAATTACATGTAATTTTCAAAAAGAACGTTTCTGACCGAAAAAAATAATAAAAATCACCCAGTCTTCCCCTTTACACCCCTTAATATTATACAAACCTATATTTCTTATCTGATTTTGATTGAACTTTACATTTGTATACTTTAAAATATAGAGAAAAATCCTGTCAACATTTGGTTTGCAAAGCTCAACCCCTTTCCCTCCTTCCACCCCCTTAATTTTTGTCAATATTCTTTATAAAAAGCTACAGTCTACAACGTTTGACCGATTACCATCAAAGTTGGCATATACATGTAATTTTTCATGGAGAAGATTTCTGACCAAAAAATAAAAAAAACTCCACTCTCCCCCTTTACACCCCTTACTTTTATACAAACCTACATTTCTTATCTGATTTTGATTGAACTTTGCCAAAGTATACTTTAAAATAAAGATAAAAATCCTGTAAACATTTGGTCTGCCAAAGCCCAATCCTCCTTTCTCCTTCCACCCCTTTAATTATTGTCAATGTTCTTTTCAAAAAACTATAGTCGACACCGTTTGACCGATTACCATGAAAGTTGGCGCTTATATGTATCTTTTCACAAAGAAGTTTTTTGACAAAAAAAATCCAAAAAACCGCCCCCTCTTCCCATTAAACCGCTTAATTTTTATACAAACACACAGTTTTTAACCGGTTTAAATAGAACTTAGCACACTTTTAATATAAAAGAAAGAGACAAATAATGTCAGCTTTTAGTTTGCAAAAACTGAGCTCCTCTCTCCGTTTCCACCCACTTCATTTTTATCAATTTTCTTTTTAAAAAGCTACAGTCGACTCCATTTGACCAATCTTTGTGAATGTTGGCACATACATGTATTTTTTTATGGAAAATATTCCTGACCAAAAAATCCAAAAACTACTCTAGCTCCCCTTTTACACCCCTTAATTTTTGTACAAACCTACATTTTAATCCGATTTCGGTGAAACATTGCATGTGTATACTTTAAAACAAAGAGAAAAAAACAAAAATACTGTCCACATTACTTTCACAAAAACACAGAACCTATCCCCCTTTCTACCCCTTTAATTACAGTAATTGTTCTTTATATAAAGCTACAATTTCTATCTGATTTTGAAGGAAGTATGCACATGTATATTTCAAAACAAACAGAAAAATGCTGTCTACATTTGGTTTAGAGAAGCCAAACCCCCCTCCTCCCTTTCCATCCCCTTAATCTATACAAAGCTACAGTTGCTATCCGATTCTAAAGGAAATTTGCACACATATACTTTAAAATATACAGAAAAATAGTGTTTAAATGTGGTTGCAGAAGCCCAACCCCTCTTCCCTTCCAACCCCAACCCTAGTAATTACCAATTTTCTTTATAGATACCCACAGTTTTTATCAGATTTTGATGGAACACTGCACATGTATACTTAAAAATAAAGAAAAACTTAATGTCTACATTCTGTATACAAAACCTAACCGCTCTCTCCCTTACCCCATTTAATTTTTGCAAATGTTCTTTACACAAAGCTACAGTTTTTTTTCTGGATTCGATGGAACTTTGCATGTGTATACTTTAAAAACAAAGAGAAAAATACTGTCCACACTAGCGTTACAAAAACCAAACTACTCTTCGCCTCTACACCCCTTCATTGTTTTTTATACATACCTACACTTATTATCTGATATCAACAGAAATTTACACACGTACACTTTAAATCAATCAGAAAAGACCGTCTACATTTGATATACAAAAGCCCAATCTCTCTTCCCCTTTACCACCACCCCTTTTAATTTCCAATGTTCTTTACAAAAATCCACAGTTTTAAATCCTATCACAATGAATTAAGCTATTTTTAAGTCATGGCAGAATATTCATAAAATAAATGTGTCCTAATGTCTCAAAATATACCTCACATTTCAACTTGGGCCCCAAACTTTCAGGTTGTGAAAACCAATTAAAATTCTATATTTTCTGTGTGATGGAACAAACAGATATATTCCAGAGACAGATTTGTGTATGTGGTATGTATTAATGCCCAGATGTTACATGTTTCGATTATCGAGTGGCAGCTTAAACTGATGTTATGATTAGGTCGAAACACAGCCTGGAACAAAATGTATCCTGACATTCCTTAACACGGCATCCAGTTCACCTCGTTCTGGAAGTTGTTGGGGTATATAAAGACAGATTTTTTTTTGAAAGCAAGCGCTTTAACCACTGAGCTACCAGGAAGTTCACAAAATGAGAACTGCTGTGGCATATTTAAAATACAAAACAAACTATAATACCACTAAAAATTTAAAAATAAAATAATTGTTTAAATAATATAAAAACCGCCTTCAAACAAAGCACACTAAATATTACAAAATAATTTTATACCTTACTTAGAAGAAAATAAATGTAAAAGGACAATATTTCACATTACTGTTATTGAAATTTTTACAATAATTAGTTGTTTATGGAGGCGGTGCCAGCCAAAGCAAGAAAAACAAAAAGATAAAAACAATAATGAATAACAATAATACATAACAATCATGTTACTACTTACCTACAATAAAAACTGAAACTTACAGATGATACGCCCATATTATACTAACTATAAAGCATGATGCAGCATACCAACTGACACTGTAGCGCCAGAGATGTACCTGGACGACCAACGAGGCCGAGCCACAGATTAAAATAGTCTAATTTGTTTCCCTAAACTGTCTCCCGCAATAACAATATCTGCCTCACTACATGCTGTAAAATATTCGGAATTTTTGTTCGTACTCCCCGTTTCGCCTCGAACACCAAATAAAGTTCAGTAATTCGATCTTCGCGATGTGACAGCTGGTACGGACTCCAGACATAACTAATTAATGTAAAAATTACGATAACAGTAATGTAAAATATTGTCCATTTAGATTTACTTTCTTCTAAGCAAAGTGTAAAATAATTTTAAAATTTTTAATGTGTTTATTTTTTAAGCGGTTTTTATGTTTTTTTTAAATATTTTATTAATTATGCTGTTGTTTAAGTCATACCCATCATACGGTTTCTCAATGTATTCCTTCCATCGGTTAGCTCTCTCTTTTGAGCTTAAAAGAGGTTTCCCATCGGCAGCTTTAATGTTAATACATCTTTTCTTCATTTATCCAAAAAAAAAATTGTTCTTACTGTATGCCACATTTACTTTATCTACGACCATTTCCATTTCTACTTCTTCACACTTTTCTTGCAGCCATTTTTCTTCGGCTTTTTGTATTTTATGTTTATTTGATTTCTAATTTGTATGTTTGTGTGTATTACTTCCTGCTTCATCCTGAGCATTTTAGTGCCTTCTCCTCTGATCCATCAGCTTCAAAATTACTTTTGTTATCCAAGGTCTTCGGGCGGCTTGTTCCCTAAAGCCTAATATTTTTTTAACAGCTTCGATTATTTCTCTCTTCGATGCATTCCGTTCGTCCTCAGCAAGCTCCTTACAGAGTTACTTCTTAGACCCACGTCGACCATTTCTGCAAATTTTTCTCTCGTGTTAGATTGTTTCAGTTTCTTACTTCCAGTCTGTTTTGCTTGTGTTGCTTCTTTTTTCTCTTGAATTTCAGCCTGCACTTCATAACTATCAGTTCATGTTCAGAGTCTGTGTATGCTCTTGGAAATGCATTACAGTCTAGAACTTGATTCCTGAATCGCTGCTTGACCATGATATATTCTAGCTGATATCTACCTGTATATCCATGAGTATATCATTCGCGTATGATTCTTAAGTAGTTTGTTCGCCATGACTAATTTATACCTTTCACAAAATTCTAACAGCCTGCTTCCTCTCTCATTTCTTTCTCCTAGACCAAAACATCCTACAGCATTCCTCTCTTTTCCTTCTTCCACTACCGCATTCCACTCACCCATGATTATTAGATTTTCCTCCCCCTTCACTTATTGGATCAACTCTTCAATTTCAGCATAAATTTTATTTACTTCATCATCTTCCTGTGACGGCATAAACACTTGTACTAACATGGGCTTAGTTTCTAACCTCATCAAAATAATCCTGTCACTAAACTGTTGATAATAACTCACCCGTTTCGCTACTCTCTTGTTCATTACAAATCCTACACCAGTAACTCCACTGACATCTTTTGTGTTAATTATTCTGTGTTCCCCAGACCATAAATCCCGCGTATCCTTCCCCATTTAATTTCACTAATTCCTATTCCAACGACATATAACTTAAGATGATCCGTCACTCTTTTGAAATTTTCTAATCTAACTTTGCACGCTCCGACTCGTAGAATGTTTCTATCCATTCTGATGACTCCTCCTCCCTGAGCAGTCCCCACCTGGAGATCTGACTGGAGGACTATTTTACCTCTGGAATATTTTACCCAGGAAGAAGACATAACACTATTTGTAATTTGAGAGGATTACATTGGCTCAGGATACCCTTTTGGATTTTAATGCAGCGGTTTCCCGTTGTCTTTATGCATCCCCATGCCGTTGTTAATTTCTGATTTATCCGCCTTTAGTGGGAGTTTCGAATCCCAAGGGCAAGGGAGTGCCATTGACATTTGGTTGGAGTAGGTTAACAGTCACTACAGCCCTTATTTATAATAGTATGCGTAATACATTAGCTTTTGCCCATTACAGTGCTCTCTGTCGTTTTTCGTTGACTTTGAAATTATAATCAGTAACTTAGTAATATTTACTACGAATTACGAGATGAATCAACAACGTCAAATATATAAACCATTTTTTCTACATGTAGGTTCGTTATTACAGAACAGAAAGAAAAAATTCTCTGTCCAACTACAAATTTGCTCCCAACAATTCGCATCATGTTAAATCTTCTCTGAGTATCGACAAATTTGTTAGCAGTATAAACTAGTGGGCTTTGCTACACTACGGCCGTCTGTTGGGTTTAGAAGACGAGCACGTGATATTTATACAAAGACATAACATATGGCGTTAAGATAGCGTAATTTTTTTAACCAGATGTTAATTTTTGTTCCATCCCAGCTAATACAACATAATGATATAGCTGTCAAATTTTAGGGCAACCCTTGGTCAAAATGTGAAAATACCGTCAACATCTGTCCCGCAGTTTTTAAATTATGTCAGGTTGTAGGTAAAAGAAAAATTTGTTCAGGAGATATTCTTATTTACTGTTCCGGGGTCAGGTGTCGAATTCTGATTGAACGTAACACTGATTTCAAACCAGAATCTACGGATTAAAACTGTGAAAGCGCAGTCTAAATTTGGTTAAGTAGTTTTCAAGGCACGCCAGATTTTAGGTAGAAATGTTGGTGTTTAGAACACATTTTGATATCCTCGTCCAGTGTCAGGCGACATAGCGTCGTCACACATACCGCAAGCTATTAAACTGCGGAGACACTCTTAAAATCTGTTCAGTACTTGTTTGCGTGGCACTGCTCCAATACATTTGTGTGATAGCACTACTAATTACGTGGAGATTCACCCACGTGGATGTGTGGAATAATGCGCATACGGTATTTGTATTTTTGAGTGGCAGTATTATGTTGAAATACAGCTTGTATCATAATGATAAATAACATAAGATACGATGAAATTTAGTTTTTAATAAGGGAGCATCCATAAATTATGTGAGGTGTTTCTCCATATTTCCGGAACCCCCCCCCCCTCCTGGTGAGACTTTGTGAGATCTGGTCCGCCCCCTCCCCCCCCCCCCCCTGGTGAGACGCCCTAGAAGTCGACCTCTCACCCTTCCAAAGCCGGTTGCACCCCTACTTTTTGACGAAATACCCCCCTAAAATCGCCTTTCGCGTCATTTGTAGACCTTTTTTCTTGGTGAGATTTCGCCGGACCCCCCCTCCCCCCACCTTCCACTTATTTCTCCTCACGTAATTTATGGAAGCCCCCTAATTTAAGTTTCTTTCATAAGTGCAATGTTCCTGACGCCATTACCATTGCCCGCCTTACTAAAGCCGAGTAGCAAAAATATAAAAATAAAAAATGTCATATAACACACTTCAACGGTCATAGCCACTGCCATGTGACGGGGGTTCCTCCACCCTTCTGAAAGGTTTAATACTGTATTTCAGGAAACCTAAGAAATAAATCACCAAGTTAGATAGTCAACAACAATAATAACAGAATACAAAGAGTTGTTTGTTTACCTTTGACGTAGTGTGATCTTTGGTGGGTAATTTGTTCAGGTTATGAAATAAACGTTTATCCTTGATGTATCCTTGGTGCCTAACTATTCAGGCTACGAACAGATCACCAATTATTGCTCTGTCCATCGTTTACGTACTGCCATAAGATATACCGCACGTATTAAGTGAGATTCTAAGCTTTAAAACTGTGGAAAGGGGGGGGGGACCAAATCTGTATTTTTTGCGTGATACCTTTACAAAGACTGCCAGGACACAAGCAAATAACAGGCCACTACGAGAGAAGAATAGATGTAATCTTGTTATTTTGGTTCGATGAACCCTAGCCACTGTCCGAATGGCGCCTGCGTGGTAAGCAACGCTGGTCAACTACTCACGTAAGTCTGAATGAATTCAAGACATCCTGGCATTAGCAAATAATCATTTCTTCTTCCACATTTGTTTCTGTCTTCACCATCCCGTTTCTCCACTTGGTCCACATAAATCTTATATATTTCTTCTCTACTCCTACAGCAGAAAGAACTAAAGAATCTAAAAAAAGCGTAAAGGGGCCAGTGTAGATAATATTAGTACAGATGTCTTAAAGATAGCAGGATATGACACTCTAACTTATCTTGAAACGTTATTCAAATTGAGTCTGGATACTTGTTGCTTACCACATGACCGGAAAAGTGCGATAGTAGTACCGGTCCATAAAGGAACGGTGACAGATAGGGTCGAAAACTATAGGCCAATCAGCTGGACATCAGTGGTAGGTAAATTAATGGAGAGATTAATATGCAGCCATATCAACCGTGTCTGTGAGGAACGTAAGTGGTTTTCAATTCGGCAACATGGCTTTAGGCAAGTATAATCAGGCGAATCTCAGTTAGTAAGCTATATGCAAGATATTTCTGATTAAATCGGCAGCGAACGTCAAATTGATAGTGTAGCACTAGATCTTTCGAAGAATTTTGACAGAATGAGCCATAAAATGCTGCAAAATAAGGTAAAAACTATCGTAGTTGATGAAAAGATGATTTACTGGGTAGAAGAATTCTGAAAAGGTAGAAAGCAAAAAGTTTGGGTGGGAAATGCAGTGTCAAGAGAAGTGTATTTGGAACATTGCTAATAGTTATTATAATGAATGATTGTGTTAATGGTTTACTGTCAGAAGTTAGATTGCTTGCGGATGACATGATGTTATATAATAGGATTAAAACGGTAGAAGACTGTAAACAGCTGCAGGGTGATCTAGATAGAATATCTAGCTGGGTGAGTCAACATGGGATGAAGATAAATGCAAAGAAGATTACTAGGTACATGATAAAAAGCTAATGATTATGATTATAAAGTGGGGAAGGAATTGTTTGCTTATTGAAGACTCTTGTCAGATTCTTCGTGGTTTAATTATGTGATAATTAAGTAGTCCACAATCTACTTCGCTTAAACTTTCATTTATTTCCAGACAACACGTCAACGATATTGTTTACATGTATAGATACAATCCAGAGATATTACTAACGCAGTCCTTGGCAGTTTCAAAGTGAATCTGTATAAACTACTACTGTCCTTCTGCTGATTTCTTTATATAAGCTCTATAGAAATTTCTAGAACTCTTCAAAAGTTTCCGCCAGATATTTCTCGAACATTAACAATTACTCAAACAATTGAATCATATTAAAAACAATCAGAATTAATACTTAATCATTTAACATCATTAAAAAATGGTCAGAAATGGATATTAAAGATTCTTAAACACAAAATTATTTACAGAAATCATTTTAAACTGTAGTAAATTGTCCTTTAGACATCGTAACTTGCATTAATACTTGGAATTACCAACATTTAAGCAATTCTCTTGCACAATTCTGTTCTTAAACACATTAAATGTACTTTAAATAATTTATTCTCATAAAACAAAGTCTATTAACATTGATTTACAGTTAATTAAAAAACAAGCATACAAGATCATATTCAAGCAAACTTTAGCTCACTACAAATACTTCATAAAATACAATTCTATTTAAAGTTTAGGTATGAGGGCTGTTACAACTCGAAATGTAAATGCTTTGGCATAATATTTGATAACAAACTTAACTGGGCAGAACACATTGGACATGCTGTAGGAAAAGAGTTCAAAATCCTTCTCCGGTTGGAAAAAGTGATACGAGGATGTACTAGAGAAGTAAGGGAATTAAATTACGGACCTTTTGTCAGACTACTGTTTGAATATGGTGGTGTAGTATGGGACCCACACTTTAGGTATCAAATACAGGAGTTGGAGGGGGTGCAGAGAACGACTGCTAATTCTATCTTTGGAAATTACCGTAGAACACAATCTGTAACTAATATGATAAAGGACCTGGAGTAAGACTCGTTGGAATATACAAGGAGGGTGAAGAAAGTCATGGGAGTGTACTCGACCTATATGGGTGATGAGGCATGGAACATATTGGTGGGAGGATTAAAAGAGGTGCATGGAAGGTTAAAGATAACCATAACCACAAGCTGATTTCAGACATAAGGGTGAGGGGATAATTTTTTTCGTAGAGAAGGATGTAATGGATTGGAATAAATTACCAAAAACACTGAAGGAATTCTTATTTCAGTGGGAAGATGAAAGGAGAAAGGGTGTATAGGGATATTGGCATGGGAGCGTGTGCTCCATCGCAATTAAATTAAATTAAATTGCCTCTGTGTTGACTGAATCGCCGCTCCGTTATTCAGCCAATCGAGTCTCCTCCCCACGTCGTTAGAGGGCATGAGAGATGGCGGCTAATATACGTGACTGTTTCAAGCTATTCCCACCACGTTGTCCCCCGTTCAGTTTTCTATGACTACTAGCCTTTTAAAACTGGACAATTTTGGTGTTGCTCGTAATTCTTTGATGCCTACCCCCTACACAGAACATAGAAGATTTATTCACACCAAATAGTAAACTAGCTCTGTTGACAGCTGTTGCAAATAATGGCAGTGAATCGATGAAGCTTTAAATGCTGTCCTTGGAGATTGGTTGCCTTGCTGGTTATATGCTAGTCCTCCGGTCCTTGGTATTTGCTGGTATATGATACAAACTGGTCACTTGAAAAGAGACACGAACGATAAGCAACGTGCTTGCTGAGCGTGGAGGATGACCCTACATGTGACGAAGAAGTCTGGCATTCCTTTTCGAGGAGGTTGAGCAGTAGCGCTTGGGCCAGGCATTCGGGGGACGCAGTTTCCAATCCACTTCTGGCCACACCGATTTCGGCTTTCCGTGGTTTCCCGAAATCATTCCAGGCTAATACCCAGATGGTTCCTTCAGAAAGCCATGGTGGAAATTCCTTCCATTCCCTGTTCCCACTCTTCTTTTGGCTGTAATGATCTCGACGTCAACGAGGCGAAAGGCCCAAAGGGGAAAAATCGACTTTTCTTGTAACCCGTCGGGGAATGCTAACTCCAAGGAAAGAGTATGATTTTTGTCTCTGTGTCTATAAATACTTTTTCCATGGTTTCCCCAAATCACTCCAGGCGAATTACGGGATGCATCCTTCAAAAAGGCCATGGCCGATTTCCTTGTCCCCAGTCCCATCCCGCCTCTAATGACCTTAGCCGTCGACGAGGCGTAAAGCCATAAGTAAATACATATATATATATATATGAATAAATACTTAGATTTAGCGATCACTGGTGAGAGTACCCTTAATTTAAACCATTCGTAGTTTAATAACATACTCAGTAACGCACCTCACCATAACTCCTGGTGATAGGTTAGTATGGCTTTCTAAAATGCATCGCTCTAAAATGCATTCCGAAAGCATGCGCAAACTTGACACCTGTTTGTGTGGTCATCATTGCAATCCCAATTACGGTGCTAGGAAACAGAACGTAATGTCAATCAGCAGTTAAACAGGTTTGATGCGAGGTGCGACTGTTAAAATTTAAGTGAATCAACCACAAAAGGATCCATAAAGTCAGACTTCAATGGATATAAGAGCGTCTAATCCTAAAAGCAGACAATTCTTTGTCACAATGTTGCTTTTAGTTGTGGCTATTAAGATGATTATTACTGTCAAACGCTATCAACAAGAGTCCATCGCGTTCTATATAAATTAACTGTTAATTCAAGCTATCGAAGTATATTTTGTATATATAAACTATGGCTTTCTTGTTCGATTCCCAATAAAGATGGCTGTCAACTCTTAATTCTTAGAAATTTGTTATAAAGCTGTATTAACTATTTCAGCTTCAGATCAGGTACCCCACAAAAATAAAATTTGTCGGTTTCAAATGTCACTTCTTTTATTTGTCTGACATTTTCACAACAGTTCCTCCGATTCTAAAAGTAAATTACCCTGCTAGAATCGGACATCGTCGCAAACAGTAAGGCTGCAAGGTTAACTGTCACGTAAGCTCACTTTACAATTATTCTGCAGTCATTCCAACCATATTAATCTAGAAATCCAGTTAACAGCAAGTTCGTACCCTTTTTCCTTTAATTCCCTCAAAAGGCTATTTGTGAACCGCTCTTCCTTGTTCTTTATTCTACAATCGAGATTCCGTAACCACTATAATGGTTTCCCTAACTGTCGAATTATCTGTTGACCACTTCACATGTATTTAAGTAAGCTTTTATCGGAATTATTTCCATCCGATGACAGTGCCTACTGCTTTTCCCTACTAAAATTAAACTGTAACTTTCTTCACACAAAATCTTCCAGTTTCGTTGATACTGCTCACCACGTTACTTCTAAATCCCTCTGTTCTAATGATACTATGATGGCTCAACTTCTGTCCCCACCACTATCTTGTGTGTTCAAGTTTAACCATAACATGAGTAGTATCGTTGAAACGTAACCTAATGACACAATTAAATTACATGTACTTAATAATGCGTTCATTTACCTCTTGATTTATTATCAATTTCACAATCTTCATACTAATTTGAAAAACAAATCATTAATACTTCCCCGTTAAGTGTCTCTGTTAAACCTTACCAAAGTTTTATAGCGTCACAACCTCAATGGAAATGACAGACTCTAATCGTGAAAGCAGACAATGCCATACCTGTTGCATGCAATTTTCAACGGTTATATTGATTCTTGCGATGATGGTGAATGATCTGTTGGAGTTGTACGACAAAAGCGTTGTTATCCCGTGGTGTTACTGGAATACTGCCCCCATTCTTATCAGTACACTGGCTCTGCCCGTCCCGTTGGTTCATTTGGTTGTAGAACTGTGATGGTGACCGGCGCTGACGCGTGGTTATTTGGTTCAAGTCCTGCTGGTGAAAGAAAATTTCATCATCAGGACTTGGTCGGCAGGATAGTAGAGGTGCACAATTCTCACTCTCCAGATTGTAGACCAAAGTCCTGGGTTAAATCCCTTATCTCTAGCTGTTGTTTTAGAGTGAGGGCATACGAAACTGTTGATGGTGATTAGTCCATTGAATGGGGACGTAAAGCTCTGCGGACCCCTTGGTATATTTCGGAACCGTGTTGTAACGGAACAGGAAGGGAGCGCCTGTTCCGCTTAAACTCTTTCTAGCTGTGGTAATAAACATCATTCGGGCTGTATTATTGTTAAGTTGATACGTTCTGAACACGAAAAGTAGTTCTTCACCAAATAATGGAAGATGTTTTTAATTACATTTGCTACATTGTTAGAGAATTATTTGAAAGAATTTAAATGTTTGTGTCTGTCTGATATTTTTTCTCTTTGATCAGCGTTGCCAACTCAAACCATTCTTTACCCCTAAAGCTTAAGTCAAAAACCCCTAAAAACGCAAAAATTAAGGGGTAAAATTACTAAAACAATAAATACTATATTTTACATAGTAATTTTCATTACTTATAAATTATGCAGTATTTCGAACATTATTTCGTTTTGTTCTGAGGGTACAGAGTGTTTGAGATCATACATTTTAACATTAAACAAACTTAACATTTTAGTAGGAGGATTAAATGTTATGCAGCATCCACCTTTTTGTCGCAATGTGAATCGGACCATTATCACATGTTGTAGTATTTCAGTACATAAACTAAATACGCAACTTATTTTTAACAATATTATAGATAAAAAAGGCGCAGTTGAAATTGGAATCTTGATTAATACGAGGCCAAACTCTGAAATGTTTTCAAAACGTAAAAGCCAGCTGCGTCACAATCATCTGAATAAAAATCGGCTGAGATGGATGTATTCCACCGTGTTTTATTACTCAATAGGTAATACTCGGACTCGATGTCATTTTTGTTGCCAAAAATATGAGTACCTTGGGTTTCACTTGTACCAACCTTTGGGTGCAATTCAGCAATCATTTTCAATATTGTTAATCAACAAATGGCGTGTTGAGACACAACGGTACAGATAATTCGACCAGAAATTTGTAAAAACAACGTTGCTCCAACAACCACGTCTTTACATACCGTAGGTAACCAAAGAGGTCTATGGTAAACACTAAACACTGAGTCTATGATGACTTTTTTAAAAAAAAAATAATAATAATTATGAATCAGAACATAGATATTTTACTTTGAGATCAGAAAAAAATTAGCCAAAGAGAAGTATGAATTCTTAGTAAAAAAGTATTGCGCCTGATACTATTTAAATGCTCAAAAAATTCAACAAAGAAATCAAAAGTCTCAAAAAAATACCCCTAAAATTATAAATCCCCTAAAAAAGTCCCATCCCGCGTGGAGATCCCCCAAATTTAGAGGGAAAACCCCCAACTTGGTACCCATGTCTTTTATTAGGGAAGATATTTTATCTCTGGTCAACGAATAGCAATAATGATCTCTGGATGTGAAGTCAGAGATTGCGTGACATAACTAACCGAAATTATATGGTCTGCGGGTTATGTAGAAACTAATAAGACTAATGTTATTCATGATTTGGACTGTGTTAATCGTGTAAATAAATGTTTTAATACAAGGAGCAGAACCATTTGATTATTAATGAAAAAGAAAGTACCAATTTAAATATTATTAAAATAAAATTGTGTAAATCTTTATATATGAGATTAATTTTCAAGATCTTTATTTAAGATCTATAAAATAATTTTACTAGCTGATACCCGCGACTTCGTATGCGTCGATTAAGAATTTCTTTGCCAGAATTGATTATAAAAGTTGTTGGTAGCGAAGGATTCGTCCCAAACAACACCGAGTCGGCATAATATGACCGGAAACCCATCACTATATCATTCTACCATCGAACCTGTCTCTTGAAGAGAATCAATTTCCAACATTTTTCAAAACAGAAAAACAAACGAATGTGAGGGGATGTGGGGGGAGGGGGGTGTTAACTAAGGGCGCTTTATTTCAGCTTGAACTTTTCTTCAGCATGAGCATCCGATTCTTGGGTTCTAATAACTTAAGCTGCTCGTGCTCTGCTAGAGCTACAACTTAGGCCAGTTTACGCCCGCAAGGCATGTCAAAAATGAAGGCAAAATAAATTGGTGCCAGAAACATTTAAGCAGACACAAAGTAATAGAACAGAGAAAATCGACATCTATACTAAATAATACGTTTTTTCTCTAAACGAAATTTATTAATAAATTATACACTAACATAATGCGCGAGAAGAATAGCTTCAGCAAACGACGTAACATTACAGACTAACACACACATCCGTCTCTCCGTCACTATTCGATAAGTTCTCAAAATTTCGTGACTGCAACTGTTAATCATACCACAAATATATATATATATATCCTGTACCCTCCCTGCAGATTTCCTTGTCAAATTCCATCAATATCGGTATAGGCATTTAGTTGTCAAAACGTAACAAAAGACAGATACTTACTTCCGCATTTATACACTCCTGGAAATTGAAATAAGAACACCGTGAATTCATTGTCCCAGGAATGGGAAACTTTATATACATATTACTGGGGTCAGATACAACACATGATCACACAGACAGAACCATAGGCACATAGACACAGGCAACAGAGCATGCACAATGTCGGCACTAGTACCGTGTGTATCCTTCTTTCGCAGCAATGCAGGCTGCAATTCTCCCATGGAGACGATCGTAGAGGTGCTGGATGTAATCCTGTGGAACGGCATGCCAAGCCATTTCCACCTGGCGCCTCAGCTGGACCAGCGTTCGTGCTGGACGTGCAGACCGCGTGAGACGACGTTTCATCCAGTCCCAAACATGCTCAATGGGGTACAGATCCGGAGATCTCGCTGGCCAGGGTAGTTGACTTACACCTTCTAGAGCACGTTGGGTGGCACGGGATACATTTGGACCTGCATTGTCCTGTTGGAACAGCATGTTCCCTTGCCGGTCTAGGAATGGTAGAACGATGGGTTCGATGACGGTTTGAATGTACCGTGCACTGTTCAGTGTCCCCTCGACGATCACCAGAGGTGTACGGCCAGTGTAGGAGATCGTTCCCCACACCATGATGCTGGGTGTTGGCCCTGTGTGCCTCGGTCGTATGCAGTCCTGATTGTGGCACTCACCTACACGGCGCCAAACACGCATACGACTATCATTGGCACCAAGGCTGAAGCGACTCTCATCACTGAAGACGACACGTCTCCATTCGTCCCTCCATACACGCCTGTCGCGACACCACTGGAGGCGGGCTGCACGATGTTGGGGCGCGGGACCGTAGCCCAGCTTCATGGAGACGGTTGCGAATGGTCCTCTCTGATACCCCAGGAGCAACAGTGTCCCTAATTTTCCGGGAAGTGGCGGTGCGGTCCCCTACGGCACTGCGTAGGATGCGACGGTCTTGGCGTGCGTCCGTGCGTCGCTGCTGTCCGGACCCAGGTCGATGGGCACGTACACCTTCCGCCGACCACTGGCGACAACATCGATGTACTGTGGAGACCTCACGCCCCACATATTGAGCAATTCGGCGGTACGTCCACCCGGCCTCCGGCATGCCCACTATACGCCCTCGCTCAAAGTCCGTCAACTGCACATACGGTTCACGTACACGCTGTCGCGGCATGCTACCAGTGTTAAAGACTGAGATGGAGCTCCGTATGCCACGGCAAACTGGCTGACACTGACTGCGGCGGTGCCCAACCGCTGAGCAGCTAGCGCCCTTCGACGGCCAACACTGCTGTTCCTGGTGTGTCCGCTGTGCAGTGCGTTTGATCATTGCTTGTACAGCCCTCTCGTAGTGTCCGGAGCAAGTATGGTGGGTCTTACACACCGGCGTCAATGTGTTCTTATTTCAATTTCCAGGAGTGTAGTATTACTACTGCAGATCACACACTAACTACGAATCACCCCTGAGGGATCAATATAACGTGTACACCTACAGCATTGCAAGACTACCTACGATTTGCCTCGTATTGCACCCCTAACTTTGTGATATCTACAGTTTAACATTCAATCCGAATAACCGACGGGCCAGGCGTGACTCTTACGATCAAAAACAATTTTTAAAAATCTTAGCCTCCATGGAGACTTGAACCGCAGACCATGACCCAAACATTAGTAAGCAAGCGCTTTAACCACTGAGCTATCTGACCGCTACACGGAAAAATAGTACAGAGACCTCCATATCCAACGCGTCTGTCTATGGCCGTTCAGTCATATTTCGAAATTATAAGACATGTATTATTTATACAGATAATTTTTCAACCAAATGTAGACAGTATTTTTCTCCTTGTTTCACAGGATAAGTGTGCAAAGTTTCATCGAGATCGGATGAAAACTGTGGATTTGTATGAAGAACAAACATACATGTATTCATCTTTATATATATAGTTATGGTGTGCTTCAGTTAGTAGAAGAGCTTACGTCCGACAACAAGAGCCTAACAGACAATTGTAATAAAGGAACAGTGACACCATAATCTTCGTATGGAAGAAAAATGTATTTAAAATGCCAAAAAGTCAATAAAGGGAACTAAAGCATCTACAATAAAGAAAATTAAATGAATATCATATCTGGCATTAATCATGTTCAACCAATGAAATGTACTTTCCTCCAGAGGGCACCACTAACACTATAATTTGACCGTTTTGATGAATAAAATGTCGGATCTTTGTCAAAAAAATTACAAATAATAATTGAACCAGTCATTCTCCAGACAACACAAACAACACGTCAGCACAGAAAAAAACAAGATAATTAAATTCCGAAATATACCTTTTATCCCATTTTATTAAATGAAATGTCTTTTCCTATTTTCATAAGTGTTACATTTTTAATTTATCTACCCCAAATTCACCAAGCAGAGTAGCTTGGACCGAGCCCTACCTATTCGAGCTGCAGACCAACGCTATGATGATGCCTCCTACCATATATAATCCATAGACCTCCGCTTTTCCGTTCGGTTCTATCATATTTTCAGTTTTCCAATCCCCGCTAATCGCCGATAATGTGACGCGCACAAAATGACCTAGCTACACCTCAAAAACAATGAAATTCAACCACTTTCTAAACCATTGATGTCAAAGATACGGCCCGCGATCGCAATGTGACACAGAAAGAAGTATCATGTTTTTTAGAGCTTTTAGACTTCACTCGATTCCTCTACGGAAGTTAAAAAATGCGCACACTACATTTATAAGTAATTTCAAGGGCAGCGCGTGCATAGACAAGCGAGAGAGATAGACAGTAATGCCATCTCTTAGCAACAAGCGGAATCTTCCACGCGCTTCGAGTCTAGACTAGAACCTTCCTTATCGATATAAAAGGAGTGCGTCGGCGCGACGTGAGTCAGTTGAGTCGATTGTGAAGGTATTGTGCATTTGTCTGAGTCGTGCGCGTGCGATATCCATAATTGTTGTGTCGAGTTTCATAATTGTTACGATTTTGGCATAATGTCACAAAAATGTAAAGTTAATAGTGAGTGCAGAGTTTTTCAGTCTAAATGGGAAATTGCATATTTTTTCATAGAATGGAAAGGTAAACCACTGTGTTTGATTTGCAATTAAACAGTTGCTGAAGTTGAAGAGACACTATGATACGAATCATAAATCAAAATTCGATTGTTACACTGAAAAAATAAGAGTGGACTTTAAAATCTAAACTTCAAGGTCAACAATCGATGTTTAGTAAAGCTAATACTGAGAGCGAAGATGCCCTGAAATCAAGTTTTATTATTGCATTAGAAATCGCGAAGAGATCAAAACCTTTCACTGATGGTGATTTTATTAAAGACTGTTTGTTGAAAGTTGCCGATGTTTCATTTCCATCTGAAAAGTCAATAATTCAAAATATTTCGCTGTCAAGAAACACTGATGCTTCAAGAATAAATGATTTAGCTCAAAATTTGGTTCTTCAATTGAAGGAGAAAATTAAAGAATTTACAAACTTTTCACTGTCTGTTGACGAGAGCACTGATACTGTTGATACAGCTCAACTTGCTGTTTTTACATGAGGTATTAACAGTAACTTTGAAATAACTGAAGTGCGTTCCGTTGACAGGTACTACAACAGCAAATGATATTTATTCTTCAATTGAGCATTTGATAGCAGAATATGAACTCGACTGGAAAATACTTAGCAGCACAACTACGGATGGCGCTCCTGGCAATCCATTCAATTTTGAAGCTTCACAGACACCAGTTCATTTGCAAATGGAGTTGATAGATCTTCAATCAGACAGTATTTTGAAAGAAAAATTTAAAGAGGTTAACGCTCTTACATTTTATACACAACATTTCAAGAGTTTGGATAACTACCCGAAATTAAAAAAGCATGCAGCACGCATTCTGAGCATGTTTGGTAGAACCTATTTATGTGAGCAGGTGTTTTCCGTCATGAAAATAAATAAGAACAAACATCGCACAAAACTTACGAATGAACATATCTAATCAATTCTTAAAATAATTACAGCAAATATGATACCTGACATCAATGAGCTTGTCAAAAACAAGAGAAATCAGGTATCTGGATCCTCGAGTTCAAAATAATTACCCTCTTTTATAACTTTGATTGATTTTTGACAGCCATATATTATATACTACACAATTAAATAAATAAAATGTTACAATAATTCAGTACATTTTTTTAATTTGAATCTGGCCCGCCTACACATTCTAAATTTAATATACGGCCCTCTGAAAAATTGAGTTTGACACCTACAGGGTGTCCAGAAAAGGACTCCCTGATTTCAAAATTAAATATCTCGAAAACAAAGATCGATAGAGGAATGCAGTAAACGGTATGTTTATTGTGACAGCTGTAAGAAGTGTATACAGCAGTGTGAAATAATAGTTACAAAAGCTGCTAACAGATGGCGCTGTACAGCTCATATCAGCATACATAAGTGAAATAATCGTATGAAAACAATCTTTGCAAACAATCACATCACAATGTTTTCAAAATGTTCACCATTGGCACTACAGAATGCTGGAACTGGTCGCCCTGAGCTTTGGATCACTATTTAGGCATTAGGTATGGCGATTACAGCGCCATCTGTTAGCAGCTTTTGTAACTATTATTTCAAACTGCTGTATACACTTCTTACCAGTTCGCGTTTAGCTACGGTCGCATACGGATCTAGTCTAGCAGCTACGAGAGTGCTTCCTTGTTTACGTGTGTGTCGGTAGTGAAGTGAGTCTACAGCGGTGCGAGTGGCCATGTCACCCATACACACGCTTGGCGCTAACTAGTTCTAGTGGGACACAACATCCGAATCCAAAAGTAGTTGTTAAAATAAGTGTAAAGGAATTTAAGTGCACGTCAGAACAACCACATTTCGTCGGCAGCGGCAAAGCGTGTAAAGCAGCCGCAATGGCGGAATCTAGTGGTGGCATTACAGCCAAAACAACTGGTGAAAATCATTATCTATTTATCTACCAATCAGATCAAGATATGTCGGAGGCTACAAAAAAGAAGATAGAAGAATCTACCTTGGATAGTGAAGAAGAAGAGAAATACAACCTCAGAAAGAAGCGTAGAGCCTCGGATAGAAGAGGTGTTCCTAAGGGAAATAAAGAAGAACCAACGACGTCAGAAACATTACTAAACTCGAATAAGGAACAGATTACAAAACAGAGGATAACATCGCAGCAGCTACCATCTCACATCCCAGATACAGCGAGTAAATCAATAAGTGATCAACTGAACCCCGTTATACCAAGTAAAGGCGGGTATAAAGAAAAGCCAGCTTCACCACCTCAACGTATCAGACTATATGGTCGACAATCGCTGGCACCATATGTAGTTACAATAGAGCCGAAGATGAATGGCACTATGCCACATCCAATTCAACTAGGTAAAATATTCTATAACAAGGTTGACGGACTGCAGAGGATTAACCAAAAGGGCAAAAACCGCATGATGTTGGAATTCTCAAAGGCGGAGACAGCAAACAGTTTTGTGGGAAATCACGAGTTCTTAAATTCACTGGGATTAAAAGCCTATATCCCTGCCAGCAGGGTCGAATGCAAAGGTGTTATTAAATATGTCCCTACAGACCTCAACGAGGAAGAACTAAGTAGAAACATTGTATCAACTGCTCCGATTGTAGGTGTAAGAAGATTCATAACAAAAATACATTTGGATGGAAAAGTGGAAACAAAGCCTTTACAAACAGGTTCTACTTACCTTCGAAAGCCAATTTTTACCGGATGAAGTTGAGCTCTTCTATCTAAGATTTAAAGTAACTCCATATGTCTACCCCGTGACTCAATGTTTCAAGTGTCAAAGATATGGGCACATTTCTACCAATTGTAGAAGTAAAGAGAGATGCCCGAAATGTGGCGAGGAACACAATATCTCCAGCTGCCATAATGAGGTTATCAAATGTGTGAACTGTGGAGGTGACCACAAGGCCAATGACAAGACATGCCCAATTAGAAAACAACAAGAGGAGCTGAAACAAACGCAGGCGCACGGAAGCAAAATAGCAACGGGAGCTGGATACCAACACAAGCCTACCGAATTTCCGCCCTTACAACCTAAAACCTACAGCGCAGCAGCAACAGTTGAAAAGACAATTACTAATAGGGAATTACCCCAAAAAAGGATATCACCAGAAATAAGAGAAACAAGTGAGGTTCAGATGGCGGACTCAGCACATAAAGAACTTGATGCTGAATGTATTAATATCATAGTGAAAATTGTGATTAAAACCATCATGCAACAGTTAAAAGGAAACTTACCCAAGGAAGTGATACAAAGAATTCAGGAAGAAGCCACCTGTGACATCATGCAAGAAATAAAGGAAATGGGAGCGAGTGGTACTACAATGGAGATATGTAACACAACTGATAATAATGGATAAAAAGTCGAAATTCACAACATTACAATGGAATGCCAGAAGTTTGTTACCAAAATGGAACGACCTACAGAGAGTAATCGAGGAGCACGCCCCACATGTTGTGATGATTACTGAAACATGGCTACGTAGGGACATTAATATTAATCATAGAAACTACAACATCTACAGAAGAGACAGGGACAATGGATTCGGAGGGGTTGCTATATTTGTGAGAAATGATGTGACTAGCGACATTAGAAACATAGTGGTGCCATGCGCTAATATAGAAGTTCTGTCGATTGACCTGAAACATAGAGATCCTTTGGAGAATGTGACGGCAATCTACAAACCTCCTCAAAGCAACATCACGGAAGAAGACTGGGATGCCGTATTCAACCAGCTACCACCTAAAAGTCTGGTGGGAGGGGACTTCAATGCTCACCACCCGATGTGGCAGGCAGGACAGGTGGATCATCAGGGCGAAGAACTCGCGTCGGCCATAACGACATCCTCACTTACTGTGCTCAACAACAAGCACGGAACGAGACTCGGAGCTCCTCACCAAAGAAACTCGTCACCCGATATTTCACTGATAGCGGCATGCATGATGGACCAGGACCAAGTGGGAGATCCTACAGGATACTCTAGGAAGCGACCATCTAATTCTGAAAATATCATTGGATTCCCCTACAGACCCGAAGTCAACTCCATCAAATCGGCGCTGGAATTGTAACAAAGCCAATTGGATCCAATATCAAGAAAAAATCAGCTTGCAGATGGAGCATACACACTCCGATACAAACTGACCCAGAACAACGATACAACGACCTGGAAAACATAATAATTAAATCTGCAGAAGAAAGCATCCCAGAATATAAAGTAAGTGAAAGAAACAAGATCATCAGAAAACCTTGGTGGACTACTGAATGCTCCAGAGTAACTGCAAGGCGACGTCTGGCAACAAAAAGGTACAGAAAAGACCCTACGATCCAGAACTTCATGCTACTCAGACAGACAACAGCAGAGGCTAGAAATACGATTAGGAAAACGAAGAGAGAAGGATGGAGGGCTTTCTGCTCTGCAATCAAATACGGCACTTCGTCGCAGGAAATGTGGACGAAAATAAGATGGTTCAACGGAAAGCGGCCCTCACCCAACAACATATATACAGATGATAGCCTGGCGGAACAATTCTTAGAACTGACAGCACCAGCATATGTACCGAAGGACATAGAACAAAACGCATATCATGAGTCAAATGAAAATAGCAACCAAAACTGAAGACCCATTCTTCAGTATGCCTGAACTTGAATGTGCCCTCAAGAAGAGTGATACGGCTCCAGGAGAAGATAGGATCACGTACTCAATGATAAACAACCTACCTCAAACAGCCAAACAAAAAATCTTAAATATCTTCAACGACATGATGAACACATCATACGTCCCTGAGCAGTGGAGAAACACTGTAATTGTTCCTGTCTTAAAACCGAACAGGAACAGGAGCGACTCAACTTCTTATCGGCCCTATATCTCTAATGCCTTGCTTGGCTAAACTAATGTGCACGATGATCAAGAATAGGATGGAATGGCACATAGAACACCATCGAAGGCTCGATCGCCGCACTATGGGATTCCGTAAAGGATTCAGCACAATAGACACTGTTAGCACGCTTGTTACCGATATCCAGTTGAACTTTGTCAGAAATAATTACCTTCTAGCAGCATTCTTAGACATAAAAGACGCTTATAACAATGTCCAGATTGATATCCTACGGGAAGCAATGGAAGAGATAGAGCTACCCAATAAATTGATAAGGTGGTGTTGTAACTATCTTTCACGCAGAGTGAATATTATTCACACAGCAGAAGGAAAGAGGATCGTCCGACATGTCTACCAGAGCATTCCACAGGGTGACCCAATGAGCCCGATCCTTTTCAACATCTACTCGACCAAGGTGTGCAACGGTCTACCAGTGATGGTGAACTACCTCAAATATGCAGACGACTTCGTTATATATATCTCACATCCAGATAAAGAAAAAGCTAAACTGAACCTAGAATCGGCAGTAAGAGCAATCCTGGAAAAGCTAAGACAGAGAGGACTTGATCTAACACTCCAAAAGTGCAAAATATGTATCTTCACTCACAGGCATTATCAAGAAAATGACTTTAGAATAACGATAAATGGCTTACGCATAGATCTGGTGAAAGAGGTAAAATTCCTCGGAATATGGCTGGATTCCAAGCTCACGTGGCGAAAACACATAACAGAACCGAGGACTTCCTCCCTAGCACGAATAAATCTCCTGAAAGCCCTTGCTTCCTTGAGTTGGGGAGCTGATCCTCGGCTATTGCGCAATATATACTTCAGTATTGTGAGAAGCAGACTCGACTATGGAGGGGTGCTCTACGACAACGCATGCAAAATCCTACTGAAAAAACTGGACACCATTCAAGCAGCGGCACTAAGGATAATTGGTGGTTTTATCAAGACTACCCCGATAGAGGCGATGGAAGCGGAAACAGTAATTCCTCCACTAGACTTACGAAGAAAGAAGATAGGGTTAAATTTTTGGCTAAAGGCATGCTCTAAAAAAGTGCACATTCTGTTGAAGAAAGTACAGATATTGGCACACGAGATTCAAAGAAAATCAACAGATCTCCACAAGACGCCAAGACTAGTAAACTACTGGCAACTAACAAATCAATGGAATATACACACAACAGAAATAAATGACTTATTCTCTGAGGACGAACCATGGCAAAAAATGAACTTATCCGCTCGCGTTTATCCAACCCTCACATTAAATCTGACAGAGAGGAAACAATGCATTCCGGAAGAAGCAAGACAAAAGACGATGGAATGGCTGGTCCCAAATATTCACAGACGGATCGAAGGCAGGGGAGGAGGCCTGTGCAGCCGCCTATGTTGACCCGGCGGGCGACATCGTCGAAGCATTCCGCTTACCAGATCAATTTTCTAGCTTCTCGGCTGAACTACTTGCCATTCTTAAAGCCTTGCAATATATACAAAATACAGACAAAAAGAAAGTGGTCATCTGCTCCGATTCAAGAAGCGCTTTACAGACAATCCTGGGGATCCCCAAAGGCAAGAGCAAAAATTATCTGGCATAGGAAGTAGCTAGAGAAATAGAGAAACTGACAACAAAGGACTTAGATGTAAGGCTACAATGGGTGCCAAGTCACGTGGGCTTACATGGCAATGAAAGGGCTGACAGGGCAGCAAAAGTACAACTAGCAGCCACTGGAAAATTGGACATGGCCACTCCATACACAGATCTTAGACACTATGCATCAAACCTGATAAGGCACGAATGGGAAGAAAAATGGGAAAACAACAAAGGAACAAAAGGATTATGGCATCGGGCAATAAGTAATAATATCAACAAGAAGCCATGGTTTGCAACAAAAGATTTAAGCAGGAAAAAGATTACCCTGATCAACAGACTACGCACGGGACACGCCCTATTAAACGACAAAAAGTACGTCATGAAAATAGTTCAGTCGCCGAACTGTATCAGGTATGATGCAGTAGAAGATACAGTATATACCATTACATTCTTAGATGTGATGAATACAATGAAATTAGAAAAGAACTGATAAGAAAATCCCTCAAAATTGCAGACATAATATCCCTTATGGCCAATCTTTCAGATCCAGATACAAAAGTGATCAACACCATATATAAGTACGTCACAAAAACAAAAAGTCTAATATAAAGTGATAATAATAAAATTAAAATAAAACCTTGTACCCCTACCCTTTGCTCCTGGCGAAATTAGCCCAAGGCTAAATGCCAAAAAATAAAAATAAATAAAAAAAATACACTTCTTACAGCTGTCACAATAAACATACCGTTTACTGCATTCCTCTATCGATCTTTGTTTTCGAGATATTTAATTTTGAAATCAGGGAGTCCTTTTCTGGACACCCTGTATGTTCTAAACCCTAAGAATCCATTCCAAACAACGTATAATTTATTTAACTATCTCACTTTACTTACTATTTCCTTCTTTGTATGTCCGTTTGGACCAACTAGGACCACGTTAAGCGATCGCTTGGCTTAAATTTGCTTTTTTTTTTTTTTTTAATTAACGTGGAATCCAAGTTACAGAAAAGTTCTGGCTTATTCCACATTACATAGCTAGCTGTGCCGGAGTTGATTCTGGGTCTCGAATCTGAGACCTTTCGATCTCCAATCAGACGCCTTAACCACTGAGCCACCAGGCTGCTTATTCCCTTCTTTAATGTTATTTAGCTTGTTAATTTACAAATATATCCTTCCAAGCCGAACTACACAATTGAATCCAGCCAGCGTACGTGCCTCGAAATATTGATGCACTTGATACTATTTGCGTTCGCGTAACTAGTAAACAAACTGGCACAACAATGGCCAAACTAGCGAATGCACAATAACTACAAAATCCTTGTAAATCAACTATATTTCTCTGTAAACATACTGAACCACCTTAAAAATATTAAACTTACTGAATCTATCCCGCGGTATTCTATTTGTCGAATCCAACCGGGAAAGATCTGGAGTCGGGCTGGTTGAATGGAGTTCCCGGTTCAAGGCAGATGGCTCACTATCGAAGGTAGGCTGTGGATATCGCTCGGACAGTGGAGAGTAACTACGAGGACACAGCTAATACAAGAATCCGGTTTATTAGACTCAGTCTCACAATACACAATGACAGATAGCGGAGTGATGTTGCCTCGATTGTCAGGCATGAAGAGACCTCCGTGTGCTGTGCGCTGTCAAGTAACTCCTCGTAGGTCACTCTGCAGTTGCTGTCGCGCTGGCATCCTGCTCGCTACGTCTGCGGCTCCAACTAGCAGCGTAGCCCCATACTCCCGATCCGGCATATTTAAGACTGAGACAAGTATATTTCCGTAAATATTCTGCCTCACACAGGTTTTCATCCTCTCTCTTCTTTCATCCACAACAGTCTACACTGAACACACACTGTGAGAGTCATCCATACTTGCAGTAACACTTACGAACACTGTCAAACCACTCAGCTCATATAATCAAACACAACTCTCAAAATTCCCGCGTATGCCAGGATTCGAACCCAGGACCGTAGTAGCGAACGTTTCGAAAGCAAGCGCCTTAACCACTGTGCTGCCAGACCGCACCTCGGATTCTATGTTAAACTGTAGGTCCCAGAGAAAAGGAACTGGCCGTCCTACCTCCGACACGATGGCTTAGTGTGCCTCCTTCTGGAGGATCCAACCAACCTTCGAGTTGTGGACTAAGTTATGTTAAGTTCAGGTAAAAATAAAACATTATTTTGAGGGCAATATAATTTTCAGGGAATTTAGTTACTTATAAGCATGGAAAGCTATAGACGTAGTAACTCTGTGACATGTCATCGCTTACTAATCAAGAATAAATAAATAAAAAATGTAGTGATTTAAAAAAAAAAAATGCGTAATTCTCTATTATACGATAACTTGTGACAGTTGGAGAAACATTGAACGCCATCTGTTGGTCACATCAATGAGGTATTTCGCCATTGTAGAGACAGATACCAGATGACACAAATTGCGTACGCGCACAGGCATTATCACTGAAATATAGTAGCTTTGTAAGTGGCGGCCTGTGACAATTCCGTTCTGTGTCAGGGAGACACACGGGCTCCGCAACATTATCATAGCGCTCTAAAAAGTTAGCAAAGCGCAGCAGCAGCTACGATTTTTATCTCATTCAAACTACAACCCCTAGAAGCTTTTTCAATGCGAGCAGGCAATATTTTTTCTATTTCTTAGTTCCTTTCAAAGAGTATTATACAATTTTCTGAACGCACATAACAGAAGACAACCCTCAATAGAGATGAGTGCCACTGTCGGAAACGGTGTGCCACTGTTGTGGTCATTGAAGGCGGTGGCTGTACCCTGTAGGCAGTGCCGGGTTAAGAAAATTTAAAGCCCTAGGCACTCAGAATTTTTTTGGGATTCTCTGTTTTTTAAAAAAAAGGTCTATATTTTATAATTACAAAGGAAGTGTTTCGTAGATGACTGATTGAATCCGAGCGTGGTGGGTGAAAAGATAACGTTCTGACCTCGCATTCGCGACAACGAGGGTTCGAATCCCCCTCTGGGCATCCAGATTTGGGTTTTCCATGGTTTCCCCAAATCACTCCAGGTGAATGCCGGGATGCTTCCTTCAAAAAGGCCATGGCCGAATTCCTTCCCGTTCCTTGTCCCCAGTCCCATCCCGCCTCTAATGACCTTAGCCGTCGACGAGGCGTAAAGCCGCAAGTAAAAAACAAAACTAATTGAATTGATCATATTTTTTATTCAATTAAACAAACGAATTTCACAATTAATGATATTAGAAAATTACATTTATTTACCTTACAAAACAATAAAATTAAAAAAAAATCGTGGTTTTCATATTACTTTGATTGTTTTATTTTGGATGATTTTATTAATTTTTATTATTTTTATTTTATGAAAAATTTATCTCTCAGGGGGCCCTAAACAATCTGGGGCCCCAGTAGTGACTATTGGGTAATCCAGCATTGCATACAGGTCAACTAGTCGATCTTTGGCTAACCAGTCATTGTTTACCTTTAGATCAATTTTATAGCATTTATCATTGATTCCTTCAATTTTAAAATCATTTCTTTCATCCGGCGGTACATGCAGGTAATGAGACATTCACACGATGAAAATTTTTCCAGTTGCGAGATTCTTACTCGACTCTGAGCTGTTCTTCCAGGCACCTTTCACTTCAACAATGAAGATTAGTAATCTGTCTAAAAATGTCATTGTTGTCACTACCTGAGCAAATCACTTCGGCTGCCACTGCTTATAATTATTTACAAAAAACATTGCAAATGTAAAATTGAAATAAGTTTAAATTATTAATGAAGTGTGTGAAGCAGTTTCTTGCAAACTAAAAACTTCACGTCTGGAGTAAAATATGACAACTTAATTCTCAGATACAGTTCCACTTCTAGTCAGTTTCTAAATTCATGTTATAGGAATATTGGTGTTGAAAATCTGGATTCTCATTTTAGGTTCTGACAAATACCATCAGAAATTTTTGCTGGAACTGAGCACGCCTGACGATCCAATAGGTAAAAATACATCAGTGGTATAGCCTACTCTCGTATATGTTTTTGTGAGATGTGTCAAACGGCAGTTCAATCATAGACTCAACAAGTGAATCTGGCAATTCTGTCTCGGATTCTACACCGAGCGTAGTGGGTGAGCGGTAACGCTCTGGCCTTGCATTCGGGAGGACACCGGTTCGAATCCCCGTCCGGGCATACGGATTTAGGTTTTCCATGGTTTACCCAAATCATTCCACGTGAATTCCGGGATGGTTCCATCAAAGGCTTTGGCCAAATTCCTTCCAGTTCCTTGTCCCCAGTCCCATTCCGCCTCACTTGATATCGACGTAATAAATTTGGCCGATTGCTTAGAAATTCAGCGCGATCTGGATGTTATTTTGGTTTGGTGCGCTGAGTGGAAACTTACTCTAAATTGTAAAAAGTGCAAGACAATGAGCATAACTAACAAAAAGAATCCAATTATTCAGAAATACGAGTTAAACAATACAGTTATTGATATGGTCGATTCTATGAAATATTTGGGAGTAACAGTACAAAGGAACATGAAATGAGAAATACACATTAATTCGTTAGTAGGTAGAGAAAATTCTAGGCTGCGATTCATAGGTCGAATCTTGAATAATTGTAATGAACAAACAAAGGAGATAGTGTACAAATCTCTTGTGCGTCCACATTTGGATTATTGTTGTGCCATTTAGCACCCGTTTCGTAAGGGGTTGGTCGAAAGTATAGAGACAGTACAGAGAAGAGCCGCCCGATTCGTTACCGCTTGCTACAGTCCTGATGAAAGCGTCACAGAACTGATTAGTAGATTAGGTTGGAAGTCTCTGGTAGATAGATGACACACGTTTCGTTGGAATGCACAGCAAAGAGATTAGCTTTGGTGCTGAGCACCCTCTGCCACCCACAATTTTGTGAATTGCAGAGTATATATGTAGATGTAGATGTAGACGTCGATGAGGCATGAAACAATAAGTAAAAAAAAAAAAAAAAAAAAAATCGGCTTCTACGTTAAACAATAATGGTTTTCTTATTAATTCTTCGTTACAATTGATCGTGGGAAAATATTCCTTCAGATTTAAATAACAATAATAATAATAATAAAAAACTATCCCCCGGCTTCACCTGGGAATCGCTGCTCTATCACATCCTTTTTCATTGCTACGGACGAATGCCAATCTTAAACTATATCAAATTTGAAATCACGTTCCAGCAAAGTTATTGTCATTTTCTTATTTTTATTTTACGGCTCGTCGACGTCGATGATATTACAGTTGGCACGTAGTTTCACTCAACTGTAATAATTAAAATTGAAGTAACACAGTATACATATTTAGAACTTCATTTTTGCTACACTAGAACAGACACCGCGAGAGATGAACACATCGCTTGATCAAAACTATCGACGCCGTGTCCTTAAGCGACCCGGCGTAGTCGGCTTTGATGGGGACGTTCCTCCTCAGAATTCACTGGCTCACTGATTTCCGTTCAGGTAGACACTAATGCTTTAGTTATGCGACCGAGCGTGGTGGGTGAAAGGTTAACGTTCTGGCCTCGTATTCGGGAGGACGCGGGTTCGAATCCCCGTCCGGGCAACCCCGATTTGGGTTTTCCATGGTTTCCCAAATCACTCCAGGCGAATGCCGGGATGCTTCCTTCTAAAAGGCCATGGCCGAACTCCTTCCCGTTCCTTGCCCTAATCCCATCCCGCCTCTAATGACCTCGCTGTCGACGAGGCGTAAATCCCAAGCAAAAAAAAAAAAACTTAGTTATGCGCTGTTCTAAATATATGAATTCATTAGGATATATTACAATCATGTTGTATATTATTATTATTATTTGTGAATGAAAACTATCGGATCACGGAAAATTCCTCCACTAGACTTACGAAGAAAGAAGATAGGGTTAAATTTTTGGCTAAAGGCATGCTGTAAAAAAGTGCACATTCTGTTGAAGAAAGTACAGATATTGGCACACGAGATTCAAAGAAAATCAACAGATCTCCACAAGACGCCAAGACTAGTAAACTACTGGCAACTAACAAATCAATGGAATATACACACAACAGAAATAAATGACTTATTCTCTGAGGACGAACCATGGCAAAAAATGAACTTATCCGCTCGCGTTTATCCAACCCTCACATTAAATCTGACAGAGAGGAAACAATGCATTCCGGAAGAAGCAAGACAAAAGACGATGGAATGGCTGGTCCCAAATATTCACAGACGGATCAAAGGCAGGGGAGGAGGCCTGTGCAGCCGCCTATGTTGACCCGGCGGGCGACATCGTCGAAGCATTCCGCTTACCAGATCAATTTTCTAGCTTCTCGGCTGAACTACTTGCCATTCTTAAAGCCTTGCAATATATACAAAATACAGACAAAAAGAAAGTGTTCATCTGCTCCGATTCAAGAAGCGCTTTACAGACAATCCTGGGGATCCCCAAAGGCAAGAGCAAAAATTATCTGGCATAGGAAGTAGCTAGAGAAATAGAGAAACTGACAACAAAGGACTTAGATGTAAGGCTACAATGGGTGCCAAGTCACGTGGGCTTACATGGCAATGAAAGGGCTGACAGGGCAGCAAAAGTACAACTAGCAGCCACTGGAAAATTGGACATGGCCACTCCATACACAGATCTTAGACACTATGCATCAAACCTGATAAGGCACGAATGGGAAGAAAAATGGGAAAACAACAAAGGAACAAAAGGATTATGGCATCGGGCAATAAGTAATAATATCAACAAGAAGCCATGGTTTGCAACAAAAGATTTAAGCAGGAAAAAGATTACCCTGATCAACAGACTACGCACGGGACACGCCCTATTAAACGACAAAAAGTACGTCATGAAAATACACAGACGGAAAAAAAAAATCCCAACACCAAGAAAGACTTGTGTTAGATAAACGAAATTTGGTAGGCGTGTTTATACATCTGAAAGATGACATCGATTCAAATTTCGCGCTTCGCGCATAAGTGTGGCGCTAGTAGCGCTACTCAGAGCTTGCAAATCAGGTTTGCTTTAAATACGCGCTGTAAAGTTTGTGAACGTTATTTACCGCTGAGATTTGACATAGTGAGTTGATGTTAGCCAAGAATGCCTTTAAGAAGACGAAGAAGCCATTATCAACAGCTCACCGAGTTTGAACGAGGTCGTGTAATAGGGCTACGAGAAGGTGGATTTTCTTTTCGCGATATTGCAGAAAGACTTGGCCGGAATGTATCCACTGTGCATGATTGTTGGGTGCAGTGGTCAAGGGATGGTACTGCCTCAAGAAGACCGGGTTCCGGGAGGCCACGTGGCACTACTGAGAGGGAAGACCGCCGTATTCGGCGTACAGCTGTTACGCATCGTACTGCGTCTGCGGCAGAAATTCGAGCTGCAGTTGGTACCACAGTGACACAACGAACTGTTAGAAATCGGTTACTTCAAGGACAGCTCCGAGCCAGGCGCCCTGTAGCGTGCATTCCACTGACTACAAGCCATCGCCGTTTGCGACTCCAGTGGTGTCAAGCCAGAGCTCATTGGAGGACGGAGTGGAGATCTGTTGTGTTTTCTGATGAAAGCATTTTCTGCCTTGGTGCCAGTGATGGCCGAGTGTTGGTCAGAAGGAGGCCAGGGGAACGCCTGCAACCAAACTGTCTGCGGCCTAGACACACTGGACCTACACCTGGAGTCATGGTCTGGGGAGCAATTTCCTATGACAGCAGGAGCACTCTTGTGGTTATACCAAACACACTGACTGCAAATTTGTACGTCCGTCTGGTAATTCAACCTGTAGTGCTGCCATTCATGAACAGCATTCAAGGGGGAGTTTTTCAACAGGATAACGCTCGCCCTCATACCGCTGTTGTCTCGCAACGTGCTCTACAGAGTGTCGACATGTTACCTTGGCCTGCGAGATCACCAGATCTGTCTCCAATTGAACACGTATGGGATATCATTGGACGACAACTCCAGCATCATCCACAGCCAGCACTGACCGTCCCAGTATTGACAGCACAAGTACAACAAGCATGGAACTCCATACCACAAAGTGACATTCGAAACCTGTATGACACAATGCATTCACGTTTGCAGGCTTGCATTCAAAATTCTGGAGGTTACACCGGCTATTAATTTAACAGTATTTCACATTTGAAATGCATTTTCTTGAGCTTAAATTAACCTGTGATCTTGAAAATTTAATCAATTAAACATGTTAACTTGACAAATGCATTGTCCAAATTTCATTACTCTACAATAATTTTTTCTTGGTGTTGGGATTTTTTTTCCGTCTGTGTAGTTCAGTCGCCGAACTGTATCAGGTATGATGCAGTAGAAGATACAGTATATACCATTACATTCTTACATGTGATGAATACAATGAAATTAGAAAAGAACTGATAAGAAAATCCCTCAAAATTGCAGACATAATATCCCTTATGGCCAATCTTTCAGATCCAGATACAAAAGTGATCAACACCATATATAAGTACGTCACAAAAACAAAAAGTCTAATATAAAGTGATAATAATAAAATTAAAATAAAACCTTGTACCCCTACCCTTTGCTCCTGGCGAAATTAGCCCAAGGCTAAATGCCAAAAAATAAAAATAAAATTAAAAAAAATACACTTCTTACAGCTGTCACAATAAACATACCGTTTACTGCATTCCTCTATCGATCTTTGTTTTCGAGATATTTAATTTTGAAATCAGGGAGTCCTTTTCTGGACACCCTGTATGTTCTAAACCCCAAGAATCCATTCCAAACAACGTATAATTTATTTAACTATCTCACTTTACTTACTATTTCCTTCTTTGTATGTCCGTTTGGACCAACTAGGACCACGTTAAGCGATCGCTTGGCTTAAATTTGCTTTTTTTTTTTTTAATTAACGTGGAATCCAAGTTACAGAAAAGTTCTGGCTTATTCCACATTACATAGCTAGCTGTGCCGGAGTTGATTCTGGGTCTCGAATCTGAGACCTTTCGATCTCCAATCAGACGCCTTAACCACTGAGCCACCAGGCTGCTTATTCCCTTCTTTAATGTTATTTAGCTTGTTAATTTACAAATATATCCTTCCAAGCCGAACTACACAATTGAATCCAGCCAGCGTACGTGCCTCGAAATATTGATGCACTTGATACTATTTGCGTTCGCGTAACTAGTAAACAAACTGGCACAACAATGGCCAAACTAGCGAATGCACAATAACTACAAAATCCTTGTAAATCAACTATATTTCTCTGTAAACATACTGAACCACCTTAAAAATATTAAACTTACTGAATCTATCCCGCGGTATTCTATTTGTCGAATCCAACCGGGAAAGATCTGGAGTCGGGCTGGTTGAATGGAGTTCCCGGTTCAAGGCAGATGGCTCACTATCGAAGGTAGGCTGTGGATATCGCTCGGACAGTGGAGAGTAACTACGAGGACACAGCTAATACAAGAATCCGGTTTATTAGACTCAGTCTCACAATACACAATGACAGATAGCGGAGTGATGTTGCCTCGATTGTCAGGCATGAAGAGACCTCCGTGTGCTGTGCGCTGTCAAGTAACTCCTCGTAGGTCACTCTGCAGTTGCTGTCGCGCTGGCATCCTGCTCGCTACGTCTGCGGCTCCAACTAGCAGCGTAGCCCCATACTCCCGATCCGGCATATTTAAGACTGAGACAAGTATATTTCCGTAAATATTCTGCCTCACACAGGTTTTCATCCTCTCTCTTCTTTCATCCACAACAGTCTACACTGAACACACACTGTGAGAGTCATCCATACTTGCAGTAACACTTACGAACACTGTCAAACCACTCAGCTCATATAATCAAACACAACTCTCAAAATTCCCGCGTATGCCAGGATTCGAACCCAGGACCGTAGTAGCGAACGTTTCGAAAGCAAGCGCCTTAACCACTGTGCTGCCAGACCGCACCTCGGATTCTATGTTAAACTGTAGGTCCCAGAGAAAAGGAACTGGCCGTCCTACCTCCGACACGATGGCTTAGTGTGCCTCCTTCTGGAGGATCCAACCAACCTTCGAGTTGTGGACTAAGTTATGTTAAGTTCAGGTAAAAATAAAACATTATTTTGAGGGCAATATAATTTTCAGGGAATTTAGTTACTTATAAGCATGGAAAGCTATAGACGTAGTAACTCTGTGACATGTCATCGCTTACTAATCAAGAATAAATAAATAAAAAATGTAGTGATTTAAAAAAAAAAAAAATGCGTAATTCTCTATTATACGATAACTTGTGACAGTTGGAGAAACATTGAACGCCATCTGTTGGTCACATCAATGAGGTATTTCGCCATTGTAGAGACAGATACCAGATGACACAAATTGCGTACGCGCACAGGCATTATCACTGAAATATAGTAGCTTTGTAAGTGGCGGCCTGTGACAATTCCGTTCTGTGTCAGGGAGACACACGGGCTCCGCAACATTATCATAGCGCTCTAAAAAGTTAGCAAAGCGCAGCAGCAGCTACGATTTTTATCTCATTCAAACTACAACCCCTAGAAGCTTTGTCAATGCGAGCAGGCAATATTTTTTCTATTTCTTAGTTCCTTTCAAAGAGTATTATACAATTTTCTGAACGCACATAACAGAAGACAACCCTCAATAGAGATGAGTGCCACTGTCGGAAACGGTGTGCCACTGTTGTGGTCATTGAAGGCGGTGGCTGTACCCTGTAGGCAGTGCCGGGTTAAGAAAATTTAAAGCCCTAGGCACTCAGAATTTTTTTGGGATTCTCTGTTTTTTAAAAAAAAGGTCTATATTTTATAATTACAAAGGAAGTGTTTCGTAGATGACTGATTGAATCCGAGCGTGGTGGGTGAACAGATAACGTTCTGACCTCGCATTCGCGACAACGAGGGTTCGAATCCCCCTCTGGGCATCCAGATTTGGGTTTTCCATGGTTTCCCCAAATCACTCCAGGTGAATGCCGGGATGCTTCCTTCAAAAAGGCCATGGCCGAATTCCTTCCCGTTCCTTGTCCCCAGTCCCATCCCGCCTCTAATGACCTTAGCCGTCGACGAGGCGTAAAGCCGCAAGGAAAAAACAAAACTAATTGAATTGATCATATTTTTTATTCAATTAAACAAACGAATTTCACAATTAATGATATTAGAAAATTACATTTATTTACCTTACAAAACAATAAAATTAAAAAAAAATCGTGGTTTTCATATTACTTTGATTGTTTTATTTTGGATGATTTTATTAATTTTTATTATTTTTATTTTATGAAAAATTTATCTCTCAGGGGGCCCTAAACAATCTGGGGCCCCAGTAGTGACTATTGGGTAATCCAGCATTGCATACAGGTCAACTAGTCGATCTTTGGCTAACCAGTCATTGTTTACCTTTAGATCAATTTTATAGCATTTATCATTGATTCCTTCAATTTTAAAATCATTTCTTTCATCCGGCGGTACATGCAGGTAATGAGACATTCACACGATGAAAATTTTTCCAGTTGCGAGATTCTTACTCGACTCTGAGCTGTTCTTCCAGGCACCTTTCACTTCAACAATGAAGATTAGTAATCTGTCTAAAAATGTCATTGTTGTCACTACCTGAGCAAATCACTTCGGCTGCCACTGCTTATAATTATTTACAAAAAACATTGCAAATGTAAAATTGAAATAAGTTTAAATTATTAATGAAGTGTGTGAAGCAGTTTCTTGCAAACTAAAAACTTCACGTCTGGAGTAAAATATGACAACTTAATTCTCAGATACAGTTCCACTTCTAGTCAGTTTCTAAATTCATGTTATGGGAATATTGGTGTTGAAAATCTGGATTCTCATTTTAGGTTCTGACAAATACCATCAGAAATTTTTGCTGGAACTGAGCACGCCTGACGATCCAATAGGTAAAAATACATCAGTGGTATAGCCTACTCTCGTATATGTTTTTGTGAGATGTGTCAAACGGCAGTTCAATCATAGACTCAACAAGTGAATCTGGCAATTCTGTCTCGGATTCTACACCGAGCGTAGTGGGTGAGCGGTAACGCTCTGGCCTTGCATTCGGGAGGACACCGGTTCGAATCCCCGTCCGGGCATACGGATTTAGGTTTTCCATGGTTTACCCAAATCATTCCACGTGAATTCCGGGATGGTTCCATCAAAGGCTTTGGCCAAATTCCTTCCAGTTCCTTGTCCCCAGTCCCATTCCGCCTCACTTGATATCGACGTAATAAATTTGGCCGATTGCTTAGAAATTCAGCGCGATCTGGATGTTATTTTGGTTTGGTGCGCTGAGTGGAAACTTACTCTAAATTGTAAAAAGTGCAAGACAATGAGCATAACTAACAAAAAGAATCCAATTATTCAGAAATACGAGTTAAACAATACAGTTATTGATATGGTCGATTCTATGAAATATTTGGGAGTAACAGTACAAAGGAACATGAAATGAGAAATACACATTAATTCGTTAGTAGGTAGAGAAAATTCTAGACTGCGATTCATAGGTCGAATCTTGAATAATTGTAATGAACAAACAAAGGAGATAGTGTACAAATCTCTTGTGCGTCCACATTTGGATTATTGTTGTGCCATTTAGCACCCGTTTCGTAAGGGGTTGGTCGAAAGTATAGAGACAGTACAGAGAAGAGCCGCCCGATTCGTTACCGCTTGCTACAGTCCTTATGAAAGCGTCACAGAACTGATTAGTAGATTAGGTTGGAAGTCTCTGGTAGATAGATGACACACGTTTCGTTGGAATGCACAGCAAAGAGATTAGCTTTGGTGCTGAGCACCCTCTGCCACCCACAATTTTGTGAATTGCAGAGTATATATGTAGATGTAGATGTAGACGTCGATGAGGCATGAAACAATAAGTAAAAAAAAAAAAAAAAAAAATCGGCTTCTACGTTAAACAATAATGGTTTTCTTATTAATTCTTCGTTACAATTGATCGTGGGAAAATATTCCTTCAGATTTAAATAACAATAATAATAATAAAAAAAACTATCCCCCGGCTTCACCTGGGAATCGCTGCTCTATCACATCCTTTTTCATTGCTACGGACGAATGCCAATCTTAAACTATATCAAATTTGAAATCACGTTCCAGCAAAGTTATTGTCATTTTCTTATTTTTATTTTACGGCTCGTCGACGTCGATGATATTACAGTTGGCACGTAGTTTCACTCAACTGTAATAATTAAAATTGAAGTAACACAGTATACATATTTAGAACTTCATTTTTGCTACACTAGAACAGACACCGCGAGAGATGAACACATCGCTTGATCAAAACTATCGACGCCGTGTCCTTAAGCGACCCGGCGTAGTCGGCTTTGATGGGGACGTTCCTCCTCAGAATTCACTGGCTCACTGATTTCCGTTCAGGTAGACACTAATGCTTTAGTTATGCGACCGAGCGTGGTGGGTGAAAGGTTAACGTTCTGGCCTCGTATTCGGGAGGACGCGGGTTCGAATCCCCGTCCGGGCAACCCCGATTTGGGTTTTCCATGGTTTCCCAAATCACTCCAGGCGAATGCCGGGATGCTTCCTTCTAAAAGGCCATGGCCGAACTCCTTCCCGTTCCTTGCCCTAATCCCATCCCGCCTCTAATGACCTCGCTGTCGACGAGGCGTAAATCCCAAGCAAAAAAAAAAACTTAGTTATGCGCTGTTCTAAATATATGAATTCATTAGGATATATTACAATCATGTTGTATATTATTATTATTATTTGTGAATGAAAACTATCGGATCACGGAAAATTCCTCCACTAGACTTACGAAGAAAGAAGATAGGGTTAAATTTTTGGCTAAAGGCATGCTGTAAAAAAGTGCACATTCTGTTGAAGAAAGTACAGATATTGGCACACGAGATTCAAAGAAAATCAACAGATCTCCACAAGACGCCAAGACTAGTAAACTACTGGCAACTAACAAATCAATGGAATATACACACAACAGAAATAAATGACTTATTCTCTGAGGACGAACCATGGCAAAAAATGAACTTATCCGCTCGCGTTTATCCAACCCTCACATTAAATCTGACAGAGAGGAAACAATGCATTCCGGAAGAAGCAAGACAAAAGACGATGGAATGGCTGGTCCCAAATATTCACAGACGGATCAAAGGCAGGGGAGGAGGCCTGTGCAGCCGCCTATGTTGACCCGGCGGGCGACATCGTCGAAGCATTCCGCTTACCAGATCAATTTTCTAGCTTCTCGGCTGAACTACTTGCCATTCTTAAAGCCTTGCAATATATACAAAATACAGACAAAAAGAAAGTGTTCATCTGCTCCGATTCAAGAAGCGCTTTACAGACAATCCTGGGGATCCCCAAAGGCAAGAGCAAAAATTATCTGGCATAGGAAGTAGCTAGAGAAATAGAGAAACTGACAACAAAGGACTTAGATGTAAGGCTACAATGGGTGCCAAGTCACGTGGGCTTACATGGCAATGAAAGGGCTGACAGGGCAGCAAAAGTACAACTAGCAGCCACTGGAAAATTGGACATGGCCACTCCATACACAGATCTTAGACACTATGCATCAAACCTGATAAGGCACGAATGGGAAGAAAAATGGGAAAACAACAAAGGAACAAAAGGATTATGGCATCGGGCAATAAGTAATAATATCAACAAGAAGCCATGGTTTGCAACAAAAGATTTAAGCAGGAAAAAGATTACCCTGATCAACAGACTACGCACGGGACACGCCCTATTAAACGACAAAAAGTACGTCATGAAAATAGTTCAGTCGCCGAACTGTATCAGGTATGATGCAGTAGAAGATACAGTATATACCATTACATTCTTACATGTGATGAATACAATGAAATTAGAAAAGAACTGATAAGAAAATCCCTCAAAATTGCAGACATAATATCCCTTATGGCCAATCTTTCAGATCCAGATACAAAAGTGATCAACACCATATATAAGTACGTCACAAAAACAAAAAGTCTAATATAAAGTGATAATAATAAAATTAAAATAAAACCTTGTACCCCTACCCTTTGCTCCTGGCGAAATTAGCCCAAGGCTAAATGCCAAAAAATAAAAATAAAATTAAAAAAAATACACTTCTTACAGCTGTCACAATAAACATACCGTTTACTGCATTCCTCTATCGATCTTTGTTTTCGAGATATTTAATTTTGAAATCAGGGAGTCCTTTTCTGGACACCCTGTATGTTCTAAACCCTAAGAATCCATTCCAAACAACGTATAATTTATTTAACTATCTCACTTTACTTACTATTTCCTTCTTTGTATGTCCGTTTGGACCAACTAGGACCACGTTAAGCGATCGCTTGGCTTAAATTTGCTTTTTTTTTTTTTTTTTAATTAACGTGGAATCCAAGTTACAGAAAAGTTCTGGCTTATTCCACATTACATAGCTAGCTGTGCCGGAGTTGATTCTGGGTCTCGAATCTGAGACCTTTCGATCTCCAATCAGACGCCTTAACCACTGAGCCACCAGGCTGCTTATTCCCTTCTTTAATGTTATTTAGCTTGTTAATTTACAAATATATCCTTCCAAGCCGAACTACACAATTGAATCCAGCCAGCGTACGTGCCTCGAAATATTGATGCACTTGATACTATTTGCGTTCGCGTAACTAGTAAACAAACTGGCACAACAATGGCCAAACTAGCGAATGCACAATAACTACAAAATCCTTGTAAATCAACTATATTTCTCTGTAAACATACTGAACCACCTTAAAAATATTAAACTTACTGAATCTATCCCGCGGTATTCTATTTGTCGAATCCAACCGGGAAAGATCTGGAGTCGGGCTGGTTGAATGGAGTTCCCGGTTCAAGGCAGATGGCTCACTATCGAAGGTAGGCTGTGGATATCGCTCGGACAGTGGAGAGTAACTACGAGGACACAGCTAATACAAGAATCCGGTTTATTAGACTCAGTCTCACAATACACAATGACAGATAGCGGAGTGATGTTGCCTCGATTGTCAGGCATGAAGAGACCTCCGTGTGCTGTGCGCTGTCAAGTAACTCCTCGTAGGTCACTCTGCAGTTGCTGTCGCGCTGGCATCCTGCTCGCTACGTCTGCGGCTCCAACTAGTAGCGTAGCCCCATACTCCCGATCCGGCATATTTAAGACTGAGACAAGTATATTTCCGTAAATATTCTGCCTCACACAGGTTTTCATCCTCTCTCTTCTTTCATCCACAACAGTCTACACTGAACACACACTGTGAGAGTCATCCATACTTGCAGTAACACTTACGAACACTGTCAAACCACTCAGCTCATATAATCAAACACAACTCTCAAAATTCCCGCGTATGCCAGGATTCGAACCCAGGACCGTAGTAGCGAACGTTTCGAAAGCAAGCGCCTTAACCACTGTGCTGCCAGACCGCACCTCGGATTCTATGTTAAACTGTAGGTCCCAGAGAAAAGGAACTGGCCGTCCTACCTCCGACACGATGGCTTAGTGTGCCTCCTTCTGGAGGATCCAACCAACCTTCGAGTTGTGGACTAAGTTATGTTAAGTTCAGGTAAAAATAAAACATTATTTTGAGGGCAATATAATTTTCAGGGAATTTAGTTACTTATAAGCATGGAAAGCTATAGACGTAGTAACTCTGTGACATGTCATCGCTTACTAATCAAGAATAAATAAATAAAAAATGTAGTGATTTAAAAAAAAAAAAAATGCGTAATTCTCTATTATACGATAACTTGTGACAGTTGGAGAAACATTGAACGCCATCTGTTGGTCACATCAATGAGGTATTTCGCCATTGTAGAGACAGATACCAGATGACACAAATTGCGTACGCGCACAGGCATTATCACTGAAATATAGTAGCTTTGTAAGTGGCGGCCTGTGACAATTCCGTTCTGTGTCAGGGAGACACACGGGCTCCGCAACATTATCATAGCGCTCTAAAAAGTTAGCAAAGCGCAGCAGCAGCTACGATTTTTATCTCATTCAAACTACAACCCCTAGAAGCTTTGTCAATGCGAGCAGGCAATATTTTTTCTATTTCTTAGTTCCTTTCAAAGAGTATTATACAATTTTCTGAACGCACATAACAGAAGACAACCCTCAATAGAGATGAGTGCCACTGTCGGAAACGGTGTGCCACTGTTGTGGTCATTGAAGGCGGTGGCTGTACCCTGTAGGCAGTGCCGGGTTAAGAAAATTTAAAGCCCTAGGCACTCAGAATTTTTTTGGGATTCTCTGTTTTTTAAAAAAAAGGTCTATATTTTATAATTACAAAGGAAGTGTTTCGTAGATGACTGATTGAATCCGAGCGTGGTGGGTGAACAGATAACGTTCTGACCTCGCATTCGCGACAACGAGGGTTCGAATCCCCCTCTGGGCATCCAGATTTGGGTTTTCCATGGTTTCCCCAAATCACTCCAGGTGAATGCCGGGATGCTTCCTTCAAAAAGGCCATGGCCGAATTCCTTCCCATTCCTTGTCCCCAGTCCCATCCCGCCTCTAATGACCTTAGCCGTCGACGAGGCGTAAAGCCGCAAGGAAAAAACAAAACTAATTGAATTGATCATATTTTTTATTCAATTAAACAAACGAATTTCACAATTAATGATATTAGAAAATTACATTTATTTACCTTACAAAACAATAAAATTAAAAAAAAATCGTGGTTTTCATATTACTTTGATTGTTTTATTTTGGATGATTTTATTAATTTTTATTATTTTTATTTTATGAAAAATTTATCTCTCAGGGGGCCCTAAACAATCTGGGGCCCCAGTAGTGACTATTGGGTAATCCAGCATTGCATACAGGTCAACTAGTCGATCTTTGGCTAACCAGTCATTGTTTACCTTTAGATCAATTTTATAGCATTTATCATTGATTCCTTCAATTTTAAAATCATTTCTTTCATCCGGCGGTACATGCAGGTAATGAGACATTCACACGATGAAAATTTTTCCAGTTGCGAGATTCTTACTCGACTCTGAGCTGTTCTTCCAGGCACCTTTCACTTCAACAATGAAGATTAGTAATCTGTCTAAAAATTTCATTGTTGTCACTACCTGAGCAAATCACTTCGGCTGCCACTGCTTATAATTATTTACAAAAAACATTGCAAATGTAAAATTGAAATAAGTTTAAATTATTAATGAAGTGTGTGAAGCAGTTTCTTGCAAACTAAAAACTTCACGTCTGGAGTAAAATATGACAACTTAATTCTCAGATACAGTTCCACTTCTAGTCAGTTTCTAAATTCATGTTATAGGAATATTGGTGTTGAAAATCTGGATTCTCATTTTAGGTTCTGACAAATACCATCAGAAATTTTTGCTGGAACTGAGCACGCCTGACGATCCAATAGGTAAAAATACATCAGTGGTATAGCCTACTCTCGTATATGTTTTTGTGAGATGTGTCAAACGGCAGTTCAATCATAGACTCAACAAGTGAATCTGGCAATTCTGTCTCGGATTCTACACCGAGCGTAGTGGGTGAGCGGTAACGCTCTGGCCTTGCATTCGGGAGGACACCGGTTCGAATCCCCGTCCGGGCATACGGATTTAGGTTTTCCATGGTTTACCCAAATCATTCCACGTGAATTCCGGGATGGTTCCATCAAAAGGCTTTGGCCAAATTCCTTCCAGTTCCTTGTCCCCAGTCCCATTCCGCCTCACTTGATATCGACGTAATAAATTTGGCCGATTGCTTAGAAATTCAGCGCGATCTGGATGTTATTTTGGTTTGGTGCGCTGAGTGGAAACTTACTCTAAATTGTAAAAAGTGCAAGACAATGAGCATAACTAACAAAAAGAATCCAATTATTCAGAAATACGAGTTAAACAATACAGTTATTGATATGGTCGATTCTATGAAATATTTGGGAGTAACAGTACAAAGGAACATGAAATGAGAAATACACATTAATTCGTTAGTAGGTAGAGGAAATTCTAGGCTGCGATTCATAGGTCGAATCTTGAATAATTGTAATGAACAAACAAAGGAGATAGTGTACAAATCTCTTGTGCGTCCACATTTGGATTATTGTTGTGCCATTTAGCACCCGTTTCGTAAGGGGTTGATCGAAAGTATAGAGACAGTACAGAGAAGAGCCGCTCGATTCGTTACCGCTTGCTACAGTCCTTATGAAAGCGTCACAGAACTGATTAGTAGATTAGGTTGGGAGTCTCTGGTAGATAGATGACACACGTTTCGTTGGAATGCACAGCAAAGAGATTAGCTTTGGTGCTGAGCACCCTCTGCCACCCACAATTTTGTGAATTGCAGAGTATATATGTAGATGTAGATGTAGACGTCGATGAGGCATGAAACAATAAGTAAAAAAAAATCGGCTTCTACGTTAAACAATAATGGTTTTCTTATTAATTCTTCGTTACAATTGATCGTGGGAAAATATTCCTTCAGATTTAAATAATAATAATAATAAAAAAAAAAAACTATCCCCCGGCTTCACCTGGGAATCGCTGCTCTATCACATCCTTTTTCATTGCTACGGACGAATGCCAATCTTAAACCATATCAAATTTGAAATCACGTTCCAGCAAAGTTATTGTCATTTTCTTATTTTTATTTTAAAATAGCCGCTGGCTTTTACGGCTCGTCGACGTCGATGATATTACAGTTGGCACGTAGTTTCACTCAACTGTAATAATTAAAATTGAAGTAACACAGTATACATATTTAGAACTTCATTTTTGCTACACTAGAACAGACACCGCGAGAGATGAACACATCGCTTGATCAAAACTATCGACGCCGTGTCCTTAAGCGACCCGGCGTAGTCGGCTTTGATGGGGACGTTCCTCCTCAGAATTCACTGGCTCACTGATTTCCGTTCAGGTAGACACTAATGCTTTAGTTATGCGAACGAGCGTGGTGGGTGAAAGGTTAACGTTCTGGCCTCGTATTCGGGAGGACGCGGGTTCGAATCCCCGTCCGGGCAACCCCGATTTGGGTTTTCCATGGTTTCCCAAATCACTCCAGGCGAATGCCGGGATGCTTCCTTCTAAAAGGCCATGGCCGAACTCCTTCCCGTTCCTTGCCCTAATCCCATCCCGCCTCTAATGACCTCGCTGTCGACGAGGCGTAAATCCCAAGCAAAAAAAAAAAACTTAGTTATGCGCTGTTCTAAATATATGAATTCATTAGGATATATTACAATCATGTTGTATATTATTATTATTATTTGTGAATGAAAACTATCGGATCACGGAAAACCTTGATTCTCATCGCAGCTTGTAATTAAGAATTTGTCCAATGTTTTCCACCGGGTACTTAGAACTAGGTTTGTAACAGATCTCCGCATCCGCAAGTGGGGAACTTCCGCATGAGATCGCATCTCAGCTTCCACCTCGGTAAGTTTTAAAGCGGAGGTATAACGG
>CM061921.1:226739495-226796182 GCA_031002005.1 Vandiemenella viatica | reverse complement strand
GTGAAATTGTGATTAAAACCATCATGCAACAGTTTAAAAGGAAACTTACCCAAGGAAGTGATACAAAGAATTCAGGAAGAAGCCACCTGTGACATCATGCAAGAAATAAAGGAAATGGGAGCGAGTGGTACTACAATGGAGATATGTAACACAACTGATAATAATGGATAAAAAGTCGAAATTCACAACATTACAATGGAATGCCAGAAGTTTGTTACCAAAATGGAACGACCTACAGAGAGTAATCGAGGAGCACGCCCCACATATTGTGATGATTACTGAAACATGGCTACGTAGGGACATTAATATTAATCATAGAAACTACAACATCTACAGAAGAGACAGGGACAATGGATTCGGAGGGGTTGCTATATTTGTGAGAAATGATGTGACTAGCGACATTAGAAACATAGTGGTGCCATGCGCTAATATAGAAGTTCTGTCGATTGACCTGAAACATAGAGATCCTTTGGAGAATGTGACGGCAATCTACAAACCTCCTCAAAGCAACATCACGGAAGAAGACTGGGATGCCGTATTCAACCAGCTACCACCTAAAAGTCTGGTGGGAGGGGACTTCAATGCTCACCACCCGATGTGGCAGGCAGGACAGGCGGATCATCAGGGCGAAGAACTCGCGTCGGCCATAACGACATCCTCACTTACTGTGCTCAACAACAAGCACGGAACGAGACTCGGAGCTCCTCACCAAAGAAACTCGTCACCTGATATTTCACTGATAGCGGCATGCATGATGACCAGGACCAAGTGGGAGATCCTACAGGATACTCTAGGAAGCGACCATCTAATTCTGAAAATATCATTGGATTCCCCTACAGACCCGAAGTCAACTCCATCAAATCGGCGCTGGAATTGTAACAAAGCCAATTGGATCCAATATCAAGAAAAAATCAGCTTGCGATGGAGCATACACTCCGATACAAATGACCCAGAACAACGATACAACGACCTGGAAAACATAATAATTAAATCTGCAGAAGAAAGCATCCCAGAATATAAAGTAAGTGAAAGAAACAAGATCATCAGAAAACCTTGGTGGACTACTGAATGCTCCAGAGTAACTGCAAGGCGACGTCTGGCAACAAAAAGGTACAGAAAAGACCCTACGATCCAGAACTTCATGCTACTCAGACAGACAACAGCAGAGGCTAGAAATACGATTAGAAAACGAAGAGAGAAGGATGGAGGGCTTTCTGTTCTGCAATCAAATACGGCACTTCGTCGCAGGAAATGTGGACGAAAATAAGATGGTTCAACGGAAAGCGGCCCTCACCCAACAACATATATACAGATGATAGCCTGGCGGAACAATTCTTAGAACTGACAGCACCAGCATATGTACCGAAGGACATAGAACAAAACGCATATCATGAGTCCAATGAAAATAGCAACCAAAACGAAGACCCATTCTTCAGTATGCCTGAACTTGAATGTGCCCTCAAGAAGAGTGATACAGCTCCAGGAGAAGATAGGATCACGTACTCAATGATAAACAACCTACCTCAAACAGCCAAACAAAAAATCTTAAATATCTTCAACGACATGATGAACACATCATACGTCCCTGAACAGTGGAGAAACATTGTAATTGTTCCTGTCTTAAAACCGAATAGGAACAGGAGCGACTCAACTTCTTATCGGCCTATATCTCTAATGCCTTGCTTGGCTAAACTAATGTGCACGATGATCAAGAATAGGATGGAATGGCACATAGAACACCATCGAAGGCTCGATCGCCGCACTATGGGATTCCGTAAAGGATTCAGCACAATAGACACTGTTAGCACGCTTGTTACCGATATCCAGTTGAACTTTGTCAGAAATAATTACCTTCTAGCAGCATTCTTAGACATAAAAGACGCTTATAACAATGTCCAGATTGATATCTACGGGAAGCAATGGAAGAGATAGAGCTACCCAATAAATTGATAAGGTGGTGTTGTAACTATCTTTCACGCAGAGTGAATATTATTCACACAGCAGAAGGAAAGAGATCGTCCGACATGTCTACCAGGGCATTCCACAGGGTGACCAATGAGCCCGACCCTTTTCAACATCTACTCGACCAAGGTGTGCAATGGTCTACCAGTGATGGTGAACTACCTCAAATATGCAGACGACTTCGTTATATATATGTCACATCCAGATAAAGAAAAAGCTAGACTGAACCTAGAATTGGCAGTAAGAGCAATCCTGGAAAAGCTAAGACAGAGAGGACTTGATCTAACACTCCAAAAGTGCAAAATATGCATCTTCACTCACAGGCACTATCAAGAAAATGACTTTAGAATAACGATAATGGCTTACGTATAGATCTGGTGAAAGAGGTAAAATTCCTCGGAATATGGCTGGATTCCAAACTCACGTGGCGAAAACACATAACAGAACTGAGGACTTCCTCCCTAGCACGAATAAATCTCCTGAAAGCCCTTGCTTCCTTGAGTTGGGGAGCTGATCCTCGGCTATTGCGCAATATATACTTCAGTATTGTGAGAAGCAGACTCGACTATGGAGGGGTGCTCTACGACAACGCATGCAAAACCCTACTGAAAAAACTGGACACCATTCAAGCAGCGGCACTAAGATAATTGGTGGATTTATCAAGACTACCCCGATAGAGGCGATGGAAGCGAAACAGTAATTCCTCCACTAGACTTACGAAGAAAGAAGATAGGGTTAAATTTTTGGCTAAAGGCATGCTCTAAAAAAGCACATTCTGTTGAAGAAAGTACAGATATTGGCACACGAGATTCAAAGAAAATCAACAGATCTCCACAAGACGCCAAGACTAGTAAACTACTGGCATAACAAATCAATGGAATATACACACAACAGAAATAAATGACTTTCTCTGAGGACGAACCATGGCAAAAAATGAACTTATCCGCTCGTGTTTATCCAACCCTCACATTAAATCTGACAGAGAGGAAACAATGCATTCCGGAAGAAGCAAGACAAAAGACGATGGAATGGCTGGTCCCAAATATTCACAGACGGATCAAAGGCAGGGGAGGAGGCCTGTGCAGCCGCCTATGTTGACCCGGCGGGCGACATCGTCGAAGCATTCCGCTTACCAGATCAATTTTCTAGCTTCTCGGCTGAACTACTTGCCATTCTTAAAGCCTTGCAATATATCAAAACAGACAAAAAGAAAGTGGTCATCTGCTCCGATTCAAGAAGCGCTTTACAGACAATCCTGGGGATCCCCAAAGGCAAGAGCAAAAATTATCTGGCATACGAAGTAGCTAGAGAAATAGAGAAACTGACAACAAAGGACTTAGATGTAAGGCTACAATGGGTGCCAAGCCACGTGGGCTTACATGGCAATGAAAGGGCTGACAGGGCAGCAAAAGTACAACTAGCAGCCACTGGAAAATGGACATGGCCACTCCATACACAGATCTTAGACACTGTGCATCCAACCTGATAAGGCACGAATGGGAAGAAAAATGGGAAAACAACAAAGGAACAAAAGGATATGGCATCGGGCAATAAGTAATAATATCAACAAGAAGCCATGGTTTGCAACAAAAGATTTAAGCAGGAAAAAGATTACCCTGATCAACAGACTACGCACGGGTCACGCCCTATTAAACGACAAAAAGTACGTCATGAAAATAGTTCAGTCGCCGAACTGTATCAGGTGTGATGCAGTAGAAGATATATACCATTACATTCTTAGATGTGATGAATACAATGAAATTAGAAAAGAACTATAAGAAAATCCCTCAAAATTGCAGACATAATATCCCTTATGGCCAATCTTTCAGATCCAGATACAAAAGTGATCAACACCATATATAAGTACGTCGCAAAAACAAAAAGTCTAATATAAAGTGATAATAATAAAATTAAAATAAAACCTTGTACCCCTACCCTTTGCTCCTGGCGAAATTAGCCCAAGGCTAAATGCCAAAAAATAAAAATAAAATTAAAAAAATACACTTCTTACAGCTGTCACAATAAACATACCGTTTACTGCATTCCTCTATCGATCTTTGTTTTCGAGATATTTAATTTTGAAATCAGGGAGTCCTTTTCTGGACACCCTGTATGTTCTAAACCCTAAGAATCCATTCCAAACAACGTATAATTTATTTAACTATCTCACTTTACTTACTATTTCCTTCTTTGTATGTCCGTTTGGACCAACTAGGACCACGTTAAGCGATCGCTTGGCTTAAATTTGCTTTTTTTTTTTTTTTTAATTAACGTGGAATCCAAGTTACAGAAAAGTTCTGGCTTATTCCACATTACATAGCTAGCTGTGCCGGAGTTGATTCTGGGTCTCGAATCTGAGACCTTTCGATCTCCAATCAGACGCCTTAACCACTGAGCCACCAGGCTGCTTATTCCCTTCTTTAATGTTATTTAGCTTGTTAATTTACAAATATATCCTTCCGCGCCGAACTACACAATTGAATCCAGCCAGCGTACGTGCCTCGAAATATTGATGCACTTGATACTATTTGCGTTCGCGTAACTAGTAAACAAACTGGCACAACAATGGCCAAACTAGCGAATGCACAATAACTACAAAATCCTTGTAAATCAACTATATTTCTCTGTAAATATACTGAACCACCTTAAAAATATTAAACTTACTGAATCTATCCCGCGGTATTCTATTTGTCGAATCCAACCGGGAAAGATCTGGAGTCGGGCTGGTTGAATGGAGTTCCCGGTTCAAGGCAGATGGCTCACTATCGAAGGTAGCTGTGGATATCGCTCGGACAGTGGAGAGTAACTACGAGGACACAGCTAATACAAGAATCCGGTTTATTAGACTCAGTCTCACAATACACAATGACAGATAGCGGAGTGATGTTGCCTCGATTGTCAGGCATGAAGAGACCTCCGTGTGCTGTGCGCTGTCAAGTAACTCCTCGTAGGTCACTCTGCAGTTGCTGTCGCGCTGGCATCCTGCTCGCTACGTCTGCGGCTCCAACTAGTAGCGTAGCCCCATACTCCCGATCCGGCATATTTAAGACTGAGACAAGTATATTTCCGTAAATATTCTGCCTCACACAGGTTTTCATCCTCTCTCTTCTTTCATCCACAACAGTCTACACTGAACACACACTGTGAGAGTCATCCATACTTGCAGTAACACTTACGAACACTGTCAAACCACTCAGCTCATATAATCAAACACAACTCTCAAAATTCCCGCGTATGCCAGGATTCGAACCCAGGACCGTAGTAGCGAACGTTTCGAAAGCAAGCGCCTTAACCACTGTGCTGCCAGACCGCACCTCGGATTCTATGTTAAACTGTAGGTCCCAGAGAAAAGGAACTGGCCGTCCTACCTCCGACACGATGGCTTAGTGTGCCTCCTTCTGGAGGATCCAACCAACCTTCGAGTTGTGGACTAAGTTATGTTAAGTTCAGGTAAAAATAAAACATTATTTTGAGGGCAATATAATTTTCAGGGAATTTAGTTACTTATAAGCATGGAAAGCTATAGACGTAGTAACTCTGTGACATGTCATCGCTTACTAATCAAGAATAAATAAATAAAAAATGTAGTGATTTAAAAAAAAAAAAATGCGTAATTCTCTATTATACGATAACTTGTGACAGTTGGAGAAACATTGAACGCCATCTGTTGGTCACATCAATGAGGTATTTCGCCATTGTAGAGACAGATACCAGATGACACAAATTGCGTACGCGCACAGGCATTATCACTGAAATATAGTAGCTTTGTAAGTGGCGGCCTGTGACAATTCCGTTCTGTGTCAGGGAGACACACGGGCTCCGCAACATTATCATAGCGCTCTAAAAAGTTAGCAAAGCGCAGCAGCAGCTACGATTTTTATCTCATTCAAACTACAACCCCTAGAAGCTTTGTCAATGCGAGCAGGCAATATTTTTTCTATTTCTTAGTTCCTTTCAAAGAGTATTACAATTTTCTGAACGCACATAACAGAAGACAACCCTCAATAGAGATGAGTGCCACTGTCGGAAACGGTGTGCCACTGTTGTGGTCATTGAAGGCGGTGGCTGTACCCTGTAGGCAGTGCCGGGTTAAGAAAATTTAAAGCCCTAGGCACTCAGAATTTTTTTGGGATTCTCTGTTTTTTAAAAAAAGGTCTATATTTTATAATTACAAAGGAAGTGTTTCGTAGATGACTGATTGAATCCGAGCGTGGTGGGTGAACAGATAACGTTCTGACCTCGCATTCGCGACAACGAGGGTTCGAATCCCCCTCTGGGCATCCAGATTTGGGTTTTCCATGGTTTCCCCAAATCACTCCAGGTGAATGCCGGGATGCTTCCTTCAAAAAGGCCATGGCCGAATTCCTTCCCGTTCCTTGTCCCCAGTCCCATCCCGCCTCTAATGACCTTAGCCGTCGACGAGGCGTAAAGCCGCAAGGAAAAAACAAAACTAATTGAATTGATCATATTTTTTATTCAATTAAACAAACGAATTTCACAATTAATGATATTAGAAAATTACATTTATTTACCTTACAAAACAATAAAATTAAAAAAAAATCGTGGTTTTCATATTACTTTGATTGTTTTATTTTGGATGATTTTATTAATTTTTATTATTTTTATTTTATGAAAAATTTATCTCTCAGGGGGCCCTAAACAATCTGGGGCCCCAGTAGTGACTATTGGGTAATCCAGCATTGCATACAGGTCAACTAGTCGATCTTTGGCTAACCAGTCATTGTTTACCTTTAGATCAATTTTATAGCATTTATCATTGATTCCTTCAATTTTAAAATCATTTCTTTCATCCGGCGGTACATGCAGGTAATGAGACATTCACACGATGAAAATTTTTCCAGTTGCGAGATTCTTACTCGACTCTGAGCTGTTCTTCCAGGCACCTTTCACTTCAACAATGAAGATTAGTAATCTGTCTAAAAATTTCATTGTTGTCACTACCTGAGCAAATCACTTCGGCTGCCACTGCTTATAATTATTTACAAAAAACATTGCAAATGTAAAATTGAAATAAGTTTAAATTATTAATGAAGTGTGTGAAGCAGTTTCTTGCAAACTAAAAACTTCACGTCTGGAGTAAAATATGACAACTTAATTCTCAGATACAGTTCCACTTCTAGTCAGTTTCTAAATTCATGTTATAGGAATATTGGTGTTGAAAATCTGGATTCTCATTTTAGGTTCTGACAAATACCATCAGAAATTTTTGCTGGAACTGAGCACGCCTGACGATCCAATAGGTAAAAATACATCAGTGGTATAGCCTACTCTCGTATATGTTTTTGTGAGATGTGTCAAACGGCAGTTCAATCATAGACTCAACAAGTGAATCTGGCAATTCTGTCTCGGATTCTACACCGAGCGTAGTGGGTGAGCGGTAACGCTCTGGCCTTGCATTCGGGAGGACACCGGTTCGAATCCCCGTCCGGGCATACGGATTTAGGTTTTCCATGGTTTACCCAAATCATTCCACGTGAATTCCGGGATGGTTCCATCAAAGGCTTTGGCCAAATTCCTTCCAGTTCCTTGTCCCCAGTCCCATTCCGCCTCACTTGATATCGACGTAATAAATTTGGCCGATTGCTTAGAAATTCAGCGCGATCTGGATGTTATTTTGGTTTGGTGCGCTGAGTGGAAACTTACTCTAAATTGTAAAAAGTGCAAGACAATGAGCATAACTAACAAAAAGAATCCAATTATTCAGAAATACGAGTTAAACAATACAGTTATTGATATGGTCGATTCTATGAAATATTTGGGAGTAACAGTACAAAGGAACATGAAATGAGAAATACACATTAATTCGTTAGTAGGTAGAGAAAATTCTAGGCTGCGATTCATAGGTCGAATCTTGAATAATTGTAATGAACAAACAAAGGAGATAGTGTACAAATCTCTTGTGCGTCCACATTTGGATTATTGTTGTGCCATTTAGCACCCGTTTCGTAAGGGGTTGATCGAAAGTATAGAGACAGTACAGAGAAGAGCCGCGATTCGTTACCGCTTGCTACAGTCCTTATGAAAGCGTCACAGAACTGATTAGTAGATTAGGTTGGAGTCTCTGGTAGATAGATGACACACGTTTCGTTGGAATGCACAGCAAAGAGATTAGCTTTGGTGCTGAGCACCCTCTGCCACCCACAATTTTGTGAATTGCAGAGTATATATGTAGATGATGTAGATGTAGACGTCGATGAGGCATGAAACAATAAGTAAAAAAAAAAACAAAAAAATCGGCTTCTACGTTAAACAATAATGGTTTTCTTATTAATTCTTCGTTACAATTGATCGTGGGAAAATATTCCTTCAGATTTAAATAATAATAATAATAAAAAAAAAAACTATCCCCCGGCTTCACCTGGGAATCGCTGCTCTATCACATCCTTTTTCATTGCTACGGACGAATGCCAATCTTAAACTATATCAAATTTGAAATCACGTTCCAGCAAAGTTATTGTCATTTTCTTATTTTTATTTTAAAATAGCCGCTGGCTTTTACGGCTCGTCGACGTCGATGATATTACAGTTGGCACGTAGTTTCACTCAACTGTAATAATTAAAATTGAAGTAACACAGTATACATATTTAGAACTTCATTTTTGCTACACTAGAACAGACACCGCGAGAGATGAACACATCGCTTGATCAAAACTATCGACGCCGTGTCCTTAAGCGACCCGGCGTAGTCGGCTTTGATGGGGACGTTCCTCCTCAGAATTCACTGGCTCACTGATTTCCGTTCAGGTAGACACTAATGCTTTAGTTATGCGACGAGCGTGGTGGGTGAAAGGTTAACGTTCTGGCCTCGTATTCGGGAGGACGCGGGTTCGAATCCCCGTCCGGGCAACCCCGATTTGGGTTTTCCATGGTTTCCAAATCACTCCAGGCGAATGCCGGGATGCTTCCTTCTAAAAGGCCATGGCCGAACTCCTTCCGTTCTTGCCCTAATCCATCCCGCCTCTAATGACCTCGCTGTCGACGAGGCGTAAATCCCAAGCAAAAAAAAAAACTTAGTTATGCGCTGTTCTAAATATATGAATTCATTAGGATATATTACAATCATGTTGTATATTATTATTATTTGTGAATGAAAACTATCGGATCACGGAAAACCTTGATTCTCATCGCAGCTTGTAATTAAGAATTTGTCAATGTTTTCCACCGGGTACTTAGAACTAGGTTTGTAACAGATCTCCGCATCCGCAATGTGGGGAACTTCCGCATGAGATCGCATCTCAGCTTCCACCTCGGTAAGTTTTAAAGCGGAGGTATAACGGAGGTTTGGTTTACATTGTAATACCTTTATATCTATTGCCGATGTAGATATAAGTATATTTCTCTTTATACAAAATTCGCCACATCGTTTTTTGTAGTATTTTTAAGGTCTTGATATAAGAGTAACAATGATTGCGCGGTGTTGAACTTGGATGTGACCGAGCGTCGTGTGTGAACGGTTAACGTTCAGGCCTCGCATTCGGGAGGACGCGGGTTCGCATCCCCTTCCGGGTATCCAGATTTGGGTTTTCCATGGTTTCCCCAAATCACTCAGGCGAATGCCAGGGATGCTTCCTTCAAAAAGGCCATGGCCGAATTCCTTCCCGTTCCTTGTCCCCAGTCCCATCCGCCTCTAAGACCTTAGCTGTCGACGAGGCGTAAAGCCAAAAGAAAAAAAATCTTGGATGTGTTGGATAGGCGGGCGCGGTGATTAGCCGGGGTCGCTCGAATTAGTTGAGCCGCGAACTTCATACGACGAACATTACTTTGTTGGCTCGTGCATAAACAGGTATCTAACTTACTTCATATGTGAAAATATCGCACTTTTCTTTGTTGTTGAAAGCAGAGATCAAACAAAATGCAATCGGGCTGTGATATCCTCTGGAAGTAGGCGATGTTTAAGCAAAATGTAGAATTTGTGATTCTTCTATTGATTTGTAGAAAAACTATTAAATTCAAAATTATAATAAAATTTTTTTACCACCTCCACTAAACCTTCGCACCTAGGGAGATCAAGCTCTGAATCTTCGCATTTGCATCCGCATTCGCAAAGATTACCTCCGTTACAACTCTACTTAGAACTATGGACTGTCAGTTACTGGAGCAATTGGGGGGGGGGGGGGGAGCTTAAGTGTTGCCATCTGTCTGCAACTTGTGTAACTTATTTTTGCTATGAAATGTGTATTTTTGTTTGTGAGATGTGTCGCAGGTACGCGGGATCCATAACTTGAACCTGGTCCCGTTGTACCTTCCTGATCCACTGTGCGGCGTCTTAACGCGTCAGCCACACTGGCGGGTTATTATTTTGTTTTTATTTTATTTAATTTCTTTTTATTTAATTTGTTTAACATATTTCAGAAATTCTAGGTGAAGTAACATGTATAATCTTTGAAAGCGGTAAAAAGAAAGGGTATATGGCATTATTCGCCGGTTTGACAAAGTTTCGATTTGCCTCTCTGTCTTGGCCACCCTTAACCTAAACCAGTGGGATTACCGGGTCAAAGGGACCTACAGTTTAACGTGGAATCCAAACCACGGCAGCATTCTGGCGTACTTCACATTATCCAGCATGCTGTACTACAGGGGAAGGTTGGGTTAAGAGCCTTTCAGAATCCCCGCCCAGACAGTGATTGGAACCAGGGATCTTTGATCTCCCAGTCAGACACCCTAATCAGTGAGCCAGCAGACCGCTCGCTGAAAGCACCGGCGCAGTGTCAAAGTGGCTTCTCACGGCCCGTGCTTTTGTGGGCCTTGCCGGAGCAACTAGAGGAGGGGCGCCATTCTCTGCCATAAATTCTTGGCATTGTAATACGGAGTATGTCGTCTCTCGACATTTACTCCACCGTAATAAGATGTGGTATGACGTATCTTTAGGTTTGTCTTCGGTTGTGGCGGACACTGTTGTCGAGGTTGGTTAGTCTTCCGATGAGTTTCGTCAGCAAGTCAACGATAACCGTCAGTTGGGGCCCCATTCATCTACGGCGTGTACGCAGCAGCGGCCGTGGAAGTCGACGCGACCAGGCGCCCAGCCGTGAGCTTCCTCGAGCGGCGCCTCTGTTGGCTGCCTCGTGTCTAACAGAGGCTGGACGAGGCGTGTTGTCTGTATCTCGCCAGGTGAGGTGGACTGCAGTCTTGTCCTCTGTGCACGGTTCGGCCGCGCAATCAGGTCTTCCTGCTGGGCGGTGGGTCTGATGTGTTGCCGCGTTGCTTGTCTGCAGGAGTTTCCCAGGCGCTGCTGTTCTGGACACCCCCGAAAACAGGCTGCATGGAAACACCACAGTTGCAGCAGGTGGCCTCATGCTTCAGTCTTGTGCAGTCTTGTTGTAAATGGTCTCCCCCGCAACAGACGCACCTAGATTTGGCGGTACACTGCCGCGCGTAATGATGAAACCTTTGGCGCCTGTAACATTGCACAGGTCTTGGAGTAGGCTTCGTCTTTTCCTTGTTGGTTGCCTTGTTTCTTAAGTTTTTAAGACAAGGTAGTATCTCCTTGTAAGCTAGCTCCAGCTCTTGCAGTTTGCTTGTAACCGTCTCCAGGTCCGACAGGCAGGAAGGTATAATCTTGATGCCGTCCGCTGTCGGCCAGGCAAACAAGGGCAACGAGGTATCCTGTTGCAGCAGGCCTAACAGGCATACCCAGTTATGCGAGTATGCAACTAATAGTGGTGGTATAGGCCCCTCTTCCAAGGCAGAGACCTGTACCTACATTGAACTGCCTCCTTGCATCGGTCCCGGATCCTCAGGGCCTGGGGAAACTGAAAAAATAGCTGGCGTGGCCGGTATTTCTGCGGGTAGCTGTTGGATGGTCGTATGCGGCGATGCAGTCCTCTGGTAGGAGGCGCTAGCCTCCACCGTAGTAGTTCTTAGCGATCTCGTAGAAGGCTTCTTGACTTTTCCCATGGTTGCGATAAATGACGCTCTGCGCTGATGACTCGAAGACGTCTTGACGCAGTCCGCCTCAGTTCCGAATTGACCATCGTAACGTGTAGATGTGCGACAGGAATACGCTAGCCGCTCTTCTGCGCCAGGCGGGCCGAGTGCCCCAGCGCACTCGACTTTGCCGATGGGAGCTGCGGCAATGGTGACGACCCTGCTATCCCTACCGGACTTTGAAGTGGACGGAACAACACTGACGACGACCAGGCAGTTCCCACAGGACTTGAGGGTGGACCCTGACGGAATTGTAAGAATAACGCTCACGAACGAACCATGCCTGCCCGCGCATCGAAGAGAAGAACCTCACCGATCACAGCGGGGAAAGTAAAGCAACCGAGGAACGAACAACTGCGCAAGTGGTTCTAAAGTCAGCGTGCCCGTACAACAACTTTCCAGTGCTACTGCCAGCAAAGAGAAGAAAGCAAACAAGAAGAAGAAGGGGATGACCGAGTACTCGGCCGCAACATTCCCATTCCAGACGCCTTATACACCACCGCAGACAAACTTCAAAAAGCAAATACCTCCAAGCAGACGACTGCTGCCGCAAGCGGAGGAAACCGACGCAAAGCGCAGCAACCAGACGCGGAAGGATTTATAACACCCCGCCGCACAGCAAAGCCGCCACCCGCACTGGACCCGGAGCTTGTAATGGAAACCAACAATCCATTCCAGCCCCTACAGACTGAGGAAACACCAACCCCGCCAGCCAAGAGATCGGCCCATATTCCACCTATAGTGGTCCAATATGAAGAAAATTTCAAGACGCTGCACGACCAAGTGGAAGCCGTCGTCAAGGACCCCTTCGCAGCCAAGTCTGCAAGAGGGGACAAAATCAAGTTTACTTTTACTACGGTGGCCGACTACTCAGCGGTCACCGAGATGATGCAGCAAAAGGGCACCCCATACTACACGTTTCCAACTGGGGCCTTACCCCTGCTGAAAGTGGTATTCAGAGGAATACCCAGAACACTTCCAGCCAGCGATCTGAAGGAGGACCTAAAGAGGATAGGATTCAACGTCCAGACAGTAGCTCAACTAAGGAGGCCGGGCAGCAACGTAGCAATGCCCCTTTTCCTCACTGTCTTGCCGGACACACCAGAAAATAGAGAGATCTTCAAGTTAGAGACAATATGCCACCTCAAAGTAACTACAGAAAAACTCCGCCCATCACCTGGACCACCTCAATGCTACAATTGCCAGCTCTACGGGCACATGGCAATGAATTGCAAAATGCCACCAGTTTGTGTCAAGTGCGCTGGTAAACATGATTCCAACCAATATACAGCGCAGAAAGGACGTGACACGGCGAAATGCTCCAACTGCGGTTGAAACCACGTCGCAAGCTACAAAGGATGCCAGGCGTAAAGAAAGCCCGCGATCGACAAAGAGGACTGGCACGGAACAAGACAAAATTCTCCAACGCCGAAAGAAACCAACAGGAGATCCCGCCAATGGCTGGCCAGCAAGAAGAAGAACCAAATGACATTAACAACAAAGAAGACCCACGTCAGACTCAAAAAAAGCAGAACCCCGAACGTGAGAAGAATAATAAGAAACACCAAACTAGTGGTTTGAATGGGAGCACATACGCGGACACCTGTGCAAACCGGTCGCCAACCACGCCGAAACACCAAAGGCAGATAGGAAAAGTAACCTGACTGCGGATCGAGCTGAAATGGTCGGCACCCAACCTGCCCTCTTCCAACCAGCCAAGTAAACAAGGAGCAGCTGATAGCCTGGTGCATGGTCTCATGGATAAATTATCTGGAATGATGGACACCATGATGAAATGATGCTTAACAGTATAGAGATGCTAAATCGCTTGCCAATGAACATACAGGCAGCAGTTAAGTCAGCTCTAGCTGCAACCACCAGCACTACCCAAGAACATAATGGATAGAGCTCCTCATATACATGGAATCGCGTTTTGTGTGTGGAACGCAAATGGTATCTACAACCAGTCAACTGAGTTCATACATTTTATACATGAACAAGGAGTGGGCATCTGCTTGGTGTCTGAGACCCCATCTGAAACCAGGCATCCGAGTAGCAATACCAAAATTACCACTGCTACCGCTATGACCGACCAACAGCAGGCGGTGGCGTAGCTATATATATTAAACGGGGACTCCCACACAACCAAGTGCCTCTCCGCCAATGAACCAACTTGAAGTGGTGGGAGTCGAAGTAGCCACCGTGAATGGAAAAATCACTGTAGTATCAGCCTATCGTCCACCACGAGCGCAGTTACAAGATGAAGACATCAACAACCTGGCCAGCATAAGGGGCAGGCTGATCATAGGCGGCGATCTGAACTGTAAACACACTGATTGGAACAGTTCGAGGGTGTAATAGTTCAGGAAGACAGCTAAGGAGACTGGCCGAAAGGCTAAACAGGAATGTAACTGCCCCAGAAGAGCCTACTCACTACCCGGCGAATGGAAGACGCCCCGACGTCTTGGACATTTGCATCAGTAGAGGCATCACAGGATACCTAGCAGCCAGCACCATCAACTGGCTGTCGTCCGATCATTGTCCTGTACTCTTCGAGATAGCGGTAGGACCATGGCAGCTTGAACAGCAAACTGTTCCGGATTACAAACACGCCAACTGGGACAGATACCGACAGATCATCGCCCACCGCCTTCGAAACAAGACATCACGAAAATGTGGAGGAGAGCCTGAAGTTCTTTGAAACGACCGTGAAGGAAGCATCGGGAGCCGCCATCCCTTCGAAACAAACCAACAACCACGCAATGCAACAGCTTCCACCTCAGCTTCTGGCCATGATCCGAAACAAGAACCGGGTCATGAAAGAGTGGAAGCTAACGAGGAATCGAAACACCAAAAGCCTGCTTAATAGACTTCAAAAGGAATTAAAAGCAGCCCTCACAGAACATAGAAATAAGGAATGGGAGGCCAGAGTTTCAATGATACGGCCCAATGAGGACTCCCTGTTGATACAGACAAGGAGACCTTACGAAGCGGAAGCAAAGACTTCCTCCGCTCCACGGAGAAAGGGGGTTAGTCTACCTCCCGCAGGAGAAGGTGGATGCTCTCGCAGACAACTTTGAGAAGCATTTCTCCCCCTTAGATATGGACATAGACGAAGAGCAGGTGACTGAAATTAGGCGGAGACTGAGAACCTACAAGGAGGCAGCTGCCACCGACGATGCACAGCACATTCCAGAAGTTGACGTCTCAGAAATCAAAAACTGCATCAAGAGACTTCATCCCAATAAACCACCAGGAATAGATGGAATAAATAACACTCTCATAAAGCACCTACCGTTGGAAGCTCTTTCATACCTGGCTGAAGTTTTCAACGGCATTCTCAGAACGAGGACCTTCCCAAAATGCTGGAAACAGGCAATAGTCGTTGGGATACACAAGTCCAGCAAGGACCCTGTATTTCCCCAGCACCACCGTCCTATTAGCTTGCATCCATCGGTTAGTAAAATATTCGAAAGAATACTGCTTACAAGGATGGAGAAGATCATCGATGAAGGAAATCTCATCCCAAATCATGAGATGGGGTTTCGCCGGGAGCACTCTACCACCCACCAACTCCTACGAGTGGTCGAGGAGGTGACTAAGGCTTTCAATCACCGTAACTTCTGTGGACTAGTGCTTCTTGACATAGCTAATGCCTTCAACTCCGTATGGCACTCTGGGCTGCTATGCAAGTTGTTTGAGCTGGGATTCCCCGGGCCATACGTACAGCTGCTAGAATCGTACCTGCGGGGAAGATCGTTCAGGGTGAGGGTAGGGACAGCTCTCTCCTCGAGAAGAAAAACAAACGCCGGAGTGCCTCAAGGATCGGTTCTGGGACCGGTGTTATACTCACTGTATACATCGGATATCCCGGAAACGGCAGGTGTCAAAACAGCTCAGTATGCCGACGACACGGCAGTTTTCTCCAGCAGCCGAAAAAGGGAACTCGCCACACATCACCTACAACAAGCGCTGGATAAGATTGAGGCCTGGGCAAGACGATGGCGTATAGCCATCAACCCAGAAAAGACGCAGGCCATCATGCTAGCACACCGACGAGGAAAGAGAAACGCAGTTCATCCGCAAGTGACGCTCCAGGGACAGCCCATTCCATGGAAAAATACCGCACGCTATCTCGGTGTAACGTTAGATGCCAAACTTGGCGCACGCACATAGAAGAAATAAAGAGAAAAGCCAGCGCGAGACTGCAACAGCTGTATCCACTATTAAACCGAGACGGTACTTTGGCGCCAGCGACTGGAGTAAAAATTTACTGCAGCTTAATAAGACCAGTCATTGAATATGCTTTGCCCAGTGTGGGGGTATGCTTCAAGGACAAATATCCATAAACTGCAGGTCATGCAAAACAGAGCCCTCAAAAGGGCCCTACATCTGCCATCACGATTCCCAACACATGACCTCCATGAAGCAACAGGTCTCCAAACAATTCAGCAAAGGTTCCAAGAAAGCGCAGCCGCCTTCTACAGATCCGCACACAAAAACAACAACCCACTCATCAGTAATCTAGGTACATATACAACAGAAATTGATTTCGATAAACGTCCACTGTCACTGATCCATTAAAATAGCCAACTAGACGACGCACCAATAGAAAAGAAGTGAACTGTCATAAACGATGAGAAGGAAATGTCGAGAGACAACAACCTTCTATACCACAACCCAAACGAACGGGCAAATAATGGTGAAGCGGGCAGTCCGCTTCAACTAGAAAGTGCCGGAGCCACTCGCGCCAACGGACCGTGGGAATACAGCCGTACATAGTGTCCAGTGTCGACCTGTTGCACCGCGCCTCCATCCGTCGCCAGTCGGTAAACTTCAAAGAGACGCGCAGAGGCGGGGGGGATGCTAGCTGAGCAGTGAGACAGTGTTTGCAGCAGAGGTGCGCACGCTTTCCTCTCCTGCTACAACCGCCCTTTGGGCGGGCGAACGTATTCCCTCACTTCATTTCAGATCGTATTACAGTGTTTTCGACTTATGCGTAATCAATATGGAGTGGTCAGATGTAGTCATTTCGAGTTTTTGTATGCATACGAAAACGAACCCACTATACAGAACGTCAATACAACGGGGCCTAATACATAAATGGTGTGCACAATGCGGGAAGGAGAATTAAAAGTAAATTAAAGAATGGTAACACCCCAGTCAAAGAAGTAAAGGGACAACTTAACGTCAACAAGGAAGTTACGTCATGAAGTTAAAGAATCTACGAAGACAAGTAGTAGTGCAGGAGGTATTTGTAAACTTAACTGGCCGTTTTGTAATGTAGCTGAAGCGACATTAGGCAACATGTTAAGCTAACTTCCCACGACACGTGCATGCAGCTGAACTGTAAGGATCGGCACGCGGCACTGGTTGACAGTCACCAACTCGCAACCACCTCCCCAACACTTTGCCTAGTGTCATTTCAACTACCCTGGCGTTTGATGTTTACCGACTGGGCGACGGATGGAAGGGCGCCACCCCTGCCAGCACGGGACCCTTCCCACACTGGATCGGCCTGGCCGGCAAATCCACGCGCCCTGAGTGGCTAGTTTTACACGAAAAGCGCGCCGGCTGCCCTAGGGTGGCGCGGGCCATGGAGGAAAGAAATATATGGAGATAAAATACCGCTTATTCTGTGACGCCGCCTCTAAACTGTCGGCTGATACTGCGCATGCGCAGGGGTGGTGGTGGCCATATTACCTATCCATGCAATTGCTATTTGGAGACAGTATATCCCGAAAACTAAGCAAGATATCGAAAAATTTTATTCTATATTTTCGATTTTTTTCGTCGTGTTACATAAGAATCCATCATCAAATTTGACTATTTGCGAAATTTTTCTTCTGCATTTGAACTCACTTTTGAGACTTTATATCTCGAGAACTAGGCAAGATATCGAAAATGTTTATTATTTATTTTTAATTTGTCTCATCTTTTTAAATAAGAATCCATCATTAAATTTGACTTTGACGAATAGTTTCTTCTGAATTTCAACCAAAAACATCTCACATTTGAAACAGAATATTTCTAAAACTAAGCAGAATATCAAAAAATTTTATTCTTAATTTTTTATTTGTCTCATCGAGTTACATAATAATCTATCATCAGATTGCGGCGTCACGCTTATCCTAGAGTCCCTTTGAGGTTTTTGCTCATATTCCCCGTGTCTGTATGGATAGGTAATATGGCGGCCACGCCTCCCCACTCCTCTCCTCCCCGGCGTCAATTCAATGCGTGGTGAAGGTCCCTTGCGTCGTCTCCATATATTTCTTTCCTCCATGGCGCAGGCTTGCATGTGGCGCGTATTAATCGGTACAATTCGGTCTGGCCTGGTGTGGCATGCAAAATAACGGGCCATCGGAAGCCACCTTAAGGCAAGCGAGAGCAAAAAAACGGAGATTGTCGCTGGCAGCGCTATGAAGTATAAGCTATTGACGTCCCCCTTCATATTAATGTTTAAACAGCTTCATTGTAAACTACTGGTTTATTTGAAGGCCGCAATAACGTGTTTTATCAGGTAGCATCCTGAAGAACTGAAACGGGAGCTGATTATCTATACACAGAATAAAATTGTAACCCAGAAAAAGTCAGTAAGATATTGGGAGTGCTACTGATCAGCTACAAAGAAGGAGACAACTTAAAAAAAAAAAGGACACAAGCAAAATCTGCTGGTCGGATTTCGATTAATTTACAGCCCATGGTCACACAGTTGTTTCAGTTTGATGTTACATTTATCCCATTATAAATGGAAAGCCGATAAATTAAATGGATGCATTAACAATTGTACCTAATTAGGACCTTTATGAAATAAAATAAATAATGCGGAGAGAAAGAGAGTTCAACTGGAGTAAAGGAAAAATCAGTTATAAAAGGGCAGAGCGGGCATCTTAAGACGAAAACGGTAGTGGGCGTCTCCGTAGCGGGACTCTGGAGGAGCCAACTTCAACAGATTAAATTAGGGCCTGGGAGGAGAGAAATCCAAACAAGATTTCTGTTGTCCCATAAGGCAAACAGATTAGTGCAACTCGCTTACAGTTGTGGAGTTAAAGTTGACACTACCTCTTAGGCAGAAACAAAGAAGATGGCCACTGCTGGACAGTTTATGGCAGCGTTACCACAAAGTACTTAAAATCCCTTCCAATAACAAAAGAACAGCTAACAACTCTCAATTCACAGCCCTCGGTTTGCAGTGCTCAGTTTTTACGTTTGACCGGTGGTATTATTCTGTGGTACTTTGTAGGCTTCGGATGCAGCCGAAATGTTGAAAGAGTCAGACATCAAGCATAATTAAATAAGCCAATTATTTCTCATCTCATTTTCTCTCTCAACGAATGCTTTGAACCAAAACTCGTCTCTTTTATAAACATGACTCTCTTAGAGTATAATATTACGTTCTCATATGGTAGGCAGAATTGTGGTAGGTAACTTCACCCCTGTTTTGAAAATATGAATAAAGGATGACTTATTCTGATTGCGTAGAACTCAGATCATTTGCGAATGAACATTTACAGTGTTTAAAGTATATAGGCCATATGGAAATATTGTGTTAATTATTAAAGGACAAGTTGCTTAGTTAAATAAATGTGCAGGGAAACTCCTCCCACTTCTGTTAATTACAAACCTCATGCTTACCGGGGTTGGAATAAACACCTATCGTCAACTTCGATCCGATGTAAGGAATGCAAAAACTTGCTGTACCATTGTTATAATATCAGCTTATTACCTCAGCTCCAACCGCGTAGTCTGTAGCCATTGGATTATCAATGGATTAGAATTTAAAACGGCCGTCACTTGTCTTGATTTAAACCTTAAGCATTGAAAAATAGGTAAATATCATGAAATAATGTCACTGCTATTGTTTCACAGTCAAATTCACTATATTCTTGGGAATAAATTACACATACATTACAGTTGATGACAATCGGAAACTTCTTCACCAAATAAAATGATTGCAGGAAATGAAATACAACCGAACAAAACCGAAACCCCGTTTTAAAGTCACATAGTTAGTTGCTTAAGTTCCCTGCTCAAAAATCTAAGATGGCTGCCCTACAGAATTGCCTTCATGCTTTCACTAACCCAACCACTGCCCGCTCCAAGCGCGACACGACCTTCACACACTGGAGTACTCCTCGCGACTGAACTAAAATCTAAAATGGCTTTTTTTATTGGGGGAGCACCCAAAACCCGCTCCTCCAAGCATGGCGGCCTTCCTGTTAACTTCTGCTCGCGTACATGCATTAAGTTAGTAATTCTATAGGTGATCACAGGAACGGGATTGTGATGTATTCCATGAGTCCAGGCGTCCGCCCGTTTACATGGGTCCATCGGATAAGATAGACAGAAACATTTGAAAGAAGAGACAGGGCAGAGGGAAAAAAGTGCCAAGGTTTTACCCCTGCGAAAAAAACCTCTGCGATAGTTAGGTAGGGAAAAAGAGCGGCTGGCTAAGATACTGCCAGTACCGCGACAGATTCTATGCTACGAGGTTGGATGTATGAAAGGTTTGTTAGTTTTGTTAGGATATAGTATCATGCAACAACTACAGCTGGTCCTCACACCACCGCTGAGGTTGTCAGCTGGTGCCGCTCGCCGTCGCTGCCGTTGAGATGGTCCTGGAACATGCCAAATCGTTATATTAGTAACAGCTGTGTGCAACAGGTGTTGTAAGTGTTGGTGTGGCGTGATTCGCACCGCCAGGGCGCCAGAGCGTAACCGCCGCAACGCGCAGAGCCTTTCCTCATCCCGGGAGTACACAGTAAGGGTTTCACCGACGGCGACAGCCACAGTGCTGCTAGATGACCACCCCCGACTTGCCCGGGCTTTAGGACGATGACGGACACTACCGCCATGACCACCCCCGCAAGCACGTGTCATCGCCACCGGGAAAGACAACCCCACCATGCTCATTCCAGGAGATGTTGGAGCAGGATGCATCGTGCTAGCCTGCCACGACAACCGTCACCCCCGCGGTGTTCACCACGCCGGATACTGTACTAATGCTGTTTGTGGATTGATTTCTTGTTATACCGGGTGAGTTTTTTATCTTGAGACAACTAAATATCTCGAAAACTACAAATCCGATCAAAAAAAGTGGGTAATAAAAATTGTTCGTCTCGACGGGGGACATCCGATGATACCAAATTTGACTCCCCACCCCCACCCCTAGGGGTGGGGGAAGGGGGAGAAAAAAAACTTAAATAGGAACCCCCATTTTTTATTGCAGATTCTGATTCCCCGGAAAAAACTACCCCTATTTGACCCCCAATTCGAGTCATTTTGGTCGATAGATGGCGCTGCATTTCTCAGAGTTTTCTCATTACTTGATGTACTTCCATTGCGTTCACATCGTCGCTCATTTCTCAGAGTTTTCTCATTACTTGATGTACTTTCATAGCGTTCATAACATCTCTGATTTATTTACTTCGTTCTGTTGCACGTGTCAATGAGAATGCAGGCTATAACGTTGCAAGAAAAAATTGAAATGGTCTACATTTATGGAGAATGTCGCAAGAATATCGATAATGCTGTTGATCTTTATGCTCATCGTTTTCCAGACCAGCCTCGATCGCGCGCTTCTTTTTACCGTATTATCCAACAGTTCACTCAGGAGGGAAGTGTTTGTCAGATTTTGCATCGTAGAAAATACCATCCGTTCCATGTTTCGTTGCATCAAGAACTTCACGGCAATGATTTCGATAATCGATTGACATTTTGCCGATGGTCGCTACAGAAAATACAAGAAGAACCCCATTTCTTTGCTCGAGTACTGTTTTCGGATGAATCCACTTTTACTAACCACGGCACCATTAATCGACACAACATGCATTATTGGAGTGTGGAAAACCCGCATTGGTTACGCCAAGTTGAACATCAGCGTCCGTGGAATGTAAATGTTTGGTGTGGGATAATTGGGGACAAACTTATTGGTCCACATTTTATCCATGGACATTTCAATGGGGAGAAATATCAACAACTCTTAGAGGACGTACTGCCAACATTGCTTGAAGACGTACCCTTAGACGTGCGACAAACAATGTGGTTTCAACATGACGGTTGTCCAGCACATTTTGCTGTAAGATCGCGGGAAGTGTTAGATCGTCTGTACAATCGTCGATGGATCGGAAGAGGAGGTCCAGTGCCGTGGCCTGCAAGATCACCAGATCTCACTTCGCCTGATTTTTTTTTATGGGGATACTTGAAGAATGAAGTTTACAGTGAAGTGCCAACAACGCCTGAAAACATGATTGAACGAATTACCAACGCTTGTCAAAAAATCACGCCGGATATGCTTCTTAGTTGCGTCGAATCATTCCAAGAGCGGGTAAATAAATGCATCGATGTCGGTGGTGATATTTTCGAGCACTTGCTTTAGAATTGTTGTTAGAAACAAACACGTGAGAGGCGAGGGGACTCACCAAAAACAAGCACCCCGATGGTGAGAGGCGAGGGGACTCACCAAAAACAAGCACCCCGATGGTGAGAGGCGAGGGGACTCACCAAAAACAAGCACCCCGATGGTGAGAGGCGAGGGGACTCACCAAAAACAAGCACCCCGATGGTGAGAGGCGAGGGGACTCACCAAAAACAAGCACCCCAATGGTGAGAGGCGAGGGGACTCACCTAAATCTAGCACCCCAAAGGGAACAGAAAATTACTACGTCCACGTCGTTGTTCCTGGGTAACGCAAAAAGTAATGTTTGACTTTCGCTATCTGCTAAAGAATTTGCATCAGTGCATTTTGAAATAATGTCCATTCCCATCCCTCAAGTTTGGAGGTGGGTGGTGTTATTGAATAGTTTTTGAAAAATATCAATCACATTAACTTGTATTTTGCTGATCTGATGTGTATTTCACGAGATATCCTCATTTTTAAATGAATTTTTGCTTATTTTGATTTTTGTCGATTGCAGCGCCATCTATCGACCAAAATGACTCGAATTGGGGGTGAAATAGGGGTAGTTTTTTCCGGGGAATCAGAATCTGCAATAAAAAATGGGGGTTCCTATTTAAGTTTTTTTTCTCCCCCTTCCCCCACCCCTAGGGGGTGGGGGTGGGGAGTCAAATTTGGTATCATCGGATGTCCCCCGTCGAGACGAACAATTTTTATTACCCACTTTTTTGATCGGATTTGTAGTTTTCGAGATATTTAGTTGTCTCAAGATAAAAAACTCACCCGGTATGTGGCTGCCTTCTGCACCTGCGATCGCACTGTAACCACTTTCCTTAGCCCAAGGTCGATTAGGGAATCGGACCCTAACCCCAGTGGCCCTTGATGCAGTCGACAGATTTCTTACTTGTTTATGCATTAGTTTTTTCCTATCTGTTGAGCATTATTTTCGGCAGTGGGTGTTTAAATCTGTGGCTGTGATCGTAACTGCCTATAGTGCGTATCAAAGGATTTCGCGACATTTGGGATTTCCCGTACATATTTATGGCAAGCTTCTCAATTACTTGCTGTATTGGCTCGAGTCGGAAATATCGGTGTAAGTCTGTTGTTCGTGTTCCCCGAGGAGCATTTGCTATGATCCTGAGTACTTTGTTTTGAATTATTTGCAGTCTCCTAATGTCAGACTTAGCGGCGTACCCCCATACCGGAGCTGCATACGTCATGAATGGCCGAATGAGTGCTAAGTACATTGTTCGGGCATTACCTCGGTGTAGTGTGCTTTGCCTGTTTAGCATAGGGTATAGCTGTTTGAGTCTAATGTTTGCTTTATTAACCATGTGTTCTATATGGAGCTTCCATGTTAGCTTCGCGTCAAATTTGACTCCAAGATATTTAACTTCGTTCCGGAAATGTATAGGTTGATTGTGTAGTGTTAGCGGTCGACAGTGTTCGTGAATGCGTTTTTTCTTAGGTCTTCGTGTAAATAGGAGTGCCTCGCATTTAGCTACGTTGACTTTAATTCGCCATCGTGTGAGCCAAGGTTCGACTAAGTTAAGCGCGTGCTGTAATCTACTGTTTATATGAGATGGTTGCTGTGACTGTGCAAGATAGGCGGTATCGTCAGCATAAATAGCTTGCATCGTTTTGACTGTGGTCGGAGCTTTATTGACGTATTCTGTGAAGAGCGGAGGGCCTATTAAACTTCCTTGAGGCACTCCTGCTTGTATCTCCTGAGGTGTGGAGTTCTTTTTTTTTTTAATTTATTTGGCCTTTGGTATAAACCATACAGCCAGCTTGGTTACAGTTTGGTTATTTCTACAAGTGGGTTTTTAATAGTTTTGATGTCTGGTTTCATTTGATATACGTTCATCTACTGTGCATCATAGATCACATGCTCAATATAACCCAATATAATACAATATAAATACAATATAAAAAACAATAATACAATATGATACAATAGTTCGATAAAATACAATATAAAATTCATAACATACCGTTTTAACATAAAATATTTACAACTTAAAATACAATATATAACATGCATCATGTACATACAAAATTCAGCATACAAGTTTTGTAAATTGTTCCAGTGGTTACATGTACCCTTAAGCCACAGTTTAGAATACACAGCCTTTGGTACAGAAATCAACAGACTGGTTATCTTTCAATGTAATGAGAATGTCATATTTCTATGTTGTTTCTTATTGCAAAATTGAAGAGAATCATGAAGATTTCCGTCCTATTTTCGTGGAGAAGGGTCTGCATCTTGGAAGGGAATACCACACCGTGTTTAGTCAGTTCTTCTATTAATTCAGTTGATTCTGCCCAGCGGCGTCCACAGGCAAAAAATATATGATCTACGTTCTCGACACTAATGCCATCACATTCACAAATGGGGGAGGTGATCGCATTAATCCTAAAGAGGTGGCTCGCGAAGCGTCCGTGGTTGAATTTGAGCCTAGAGACAAAGGTTGTGATCTTCCTTGAGATTTGGATGTTGTCATGCCAGTGTGAGCGTGGGATAGTTGGATGGATTTTTCTATAGTATTCACCTTTATGTGTGTCTTTTGACCGCCACTCTCTGTCCCATTCTAATCTGGTTTTATTGCGGAATATAGGGGTCAAGTCCGACGCGGGAATTTGTTTAATTTTCTCACCATTGAGTGCTGCTGCCTTAGCTAGTCGGTCAGCTACTTCGTTGCCTCTTATTCCTGCGTGACCTTTGGCCCATATAAATGTCACTTCCGATCCTTTATCTCTGAGTCTTGCTACTAGCTGTACAATATCATATATCAGCCAGCTTCTGCCGTTGTCCGCCGCCAGGTTAGATAATCTCAGTAAAGCAGATCTGGAATCTGATATGATGATTAGTCTGTTCGTCCGCAAATGTAAGCCGTATTCTAGGGCTTTTAAAATGGCTTGTAGTTCGGCGGTATAGATCGATGCCTCTTCCGGGAGTTGATATAAGCCCCTCTTTTCATTAGCAGGGTCTGCGAAGGCGCAACCCACCCGATTTCCAGATTTAGAGCCGTCTGTGTATAAGCATATGGGGTTATCTGCCAGCTTTGTAATGCGGTCCTTTAAGATTTTTTCATTGTGGTTGCCTTCCGCTATAAATTTTGTGTCTAGGATAATGTCTAGTCTTGTCTTATCTCTCGATAGTCTGTGCAGATGTACCGGAAGGAGGCGTGATCTATAGATTATGTTGCTATATTTTTTAACTTCTCGGAAGGCGGTTGTTAGAGTAGGGGCCGGCTTCTGTTTCCAGTACCTCCGTTCCGTGTATTGCATTGTGAGAGCAGATATTTTTGCAATAAGTTGATCATCCTTTACTTCGAGTAGTCTTAGGATGAACTTCCGCCCCAGAAATGCCCTACGGATGTGTAGGGGTGGTTCTAAGCATTCCACCAGCAGTGCGTTTGTCGGGGTAGGATGTCATGGCTCCGGTGCATAGTCTAAGTGCACGATACTGGCATCTGTCGATGTCGGTTAGTAACGATTTAGAAGCAGAGCCAAAAACATGTTGCCATAGTCGAGATGAGGGCGCACTAGGGCTCGGTACAGCATTAGTGTGATCTTCCTGTCTGCACCCCAAGCTTTACCTGTCACTGCTCGAATGATGTTGATTGCCGCTTCGCATCTCTTCAGTATGTGCCGAATGTGAGCTGACCAAGCCAGGTTAGGGTCCAACCTTAGGCCGAGGTATGTAACAATTTTTTTCACTGGGAAGTTAAAGGGTCCCAGAGAAATATTTGTCATCTGGGGCAGTCTGTGTCGTGTAAAGACCATGACGGACGACTTTTCAGGGGAGAGATCAAGTCCGTTGTGCATCATCCAAGTCGCCAGCCTATTAGTGGTTGCACTTAATGCTCTTTTACAGGCCTGCAGTGATAAGAAGCTTGTATAGATGCATACATCATCCACATACTGAAGAATCTTTACGTTCGCCATTATGTTTCTTGTGCAGGTCGCTGGAATAAATATTAAACAGTAGTGGGGAGAGGATCGAGCCCTGAGGTAGACCTTTGGATGTCAATCTTGGTCCATACGTCTTGTTCCCTCACGTATGATCACTATTCTATTCTCGAGTAGGGGCAATTAGGTTGTCTATGAATCTGTCTGGGATCTTCATTCCCTTAGTTTGTCAGCCAGGATAGGAAGAACTACATTGTCGTATGCTTTTGTAAGATCGGTGAATAGTGCGGTTAAGTAGTGATTGTTTCCATAACACAGCTGGATATCGGTGACTAGATGAGCCAGGATTTCGTTAGTCCCCTTACCTCTTCGAAAACCTATCTGTAGGTCTGGCAATAGGCGGTTATGTTCGATGTACCATTCCAATCTTTCTTTTATCATTCGCTCCAGGGTTTTCAGGGAGCACGATAGTAAAGAAATTTGGCGAAATGACGAGCTTTCTGCGGGGTCCTTGTTTGGTTTTAGTATTGGTACTACCCTTATTGTTTTGAGGACGGTGTGTAGGTTCTAGATGTCCATATGTTATTCATTATTTGTAGATAGATCACTTTGCCGTTTTCGGGTAAGTTGCTCAGCATGGCGTAATGAATTTGATCTGGGCCCGGGCAGGAGTTTTTTGTTTTAGTAAATGTATTTTCTAGCTCATCGAGAGTAAATGGTTGTAGGAGAGGGTGGCTTGTATTACTATACCGTGAGGGAGCTGGTTCTTCACTACACCAGTCCGGGTCAGAGACTTTAGGAGGTTCATGGCGGCGGTCTGTGGGATTTGAGTGTGATGGCTGGTTGACCTGTCCCGAACTGCTCTAATCTGTCTCCATACCACTGTCGGAGGGGTTTTTTGAGTTTAATGAGTTGCAGAAATTACCCAGTTTTCTCTCTTCTTCTTCTTTAGCAGTCTTTTGTAATTGCTTGCGTCTTATTGAGAAGAATGAAGTTGGATTCGGTGGGTTGTTTCTTGTAACGCGTCCAGTGCTAGTCTCCTATCTCTTATGGCTTGGTTACATTCCTCGTCCCACCACCTGCAATAGGTTCTCCTTTGTGCGCGCCTTGTCTTGGATTCCGGAATGGTTGCTGCAGCCGTTTCTTCCACTATTGTCACAAATTTCGAATAGTCCTTTTTGTTGTCCCCTGTCAGTTGAAGGTTTTTGAATTTCTCTGTAGCTATCTGTTTATATTGGTGCCAGTTGGCTTTTTTAATGTTCCATCTGTAAGTAGGTGTTAGCACCTGGTTGTCTTCTATCTGCGCTGGTGTTGACATCAAGATAGGGTAGTGATCAGAGCCCGACGGATCTGATGTTGTTTTCCAATCGAAGTAAAATGCACACTCTGGGGAAATAAGTGTTATATCTACAACTGATTTTCTTCCTGAAGGTCGTTGTAATCTTGTCTCAGAACCGTCATTTAATATGACCAGGTTCAGTTCGTCTATGAGTTCGGTAAGTACATTTCCCTGGCGACAATTGTATTCGCAGCCCCAGCTCTGGTGATGGGCGTTTAAATCCGCCATTATTAATATGGGGGGTGGTAGTTGGAGCAGGATCGATCGGATTTCTCGTTTTGTAAGACGAGCATTTGGAGGCTTATAGCATACTAATACGGTCATTTTCCCGAAGTCGAAATTGATGTTAGCTGCGCAAGCTTGAATGACAGGTTCATGTACGTTTAGTTTTATTTCTTTGTACTGTAAGGTTTCTTTTACCATTAAGGCTACTCCGCCGTACCCGTCCTCCCGGTCTGCCCGTATGATGTTATATCCTGGTTTCAAAAAGTTGGATGTTGGTTTTAACCATGTCTCTATTAGACCCGCAATCGAGATGTGTTCATATAAGAGGTGGAACAGATTTTCCCTGTTTGAGTGGATAGACCGAATATTCCACTGCAGTACTTTATTGAACTTGGCCATAAGGGGAGATATCTATCGAGTCGCTGATCAATTTGGTAATGTTTTCTCTTATTGCCTCTCTTGGTATTGAGCTCTCGCCAGGTTGAATTTTCTGTACTAAGGTGATGATGAAGTTAATTATTGTGTCAATCAGATAGTCCTTGCCCAGCAGGGTTGGGGGGCCTCTTCCTTCGATTACAGAATTAGATCTGTTACTTGATAATGGTTTCTACTGTTCTTTGGTTCGGTATTAGGTATTGCTGGTAACCCTTCCAGCTGTCGCTATGCTTCGGTATAGCTGTCTGTTGAGGAGGGACACTTCTGTAGTAGCTTCCGGATGTAGTCCTGGAGTCTCGTCTACGTGGTTCTGTATTTGTGCTTTGGTATAGCCTAGGGGGATTAGGTTGCGCTTCTATGCTCTGAGGCTGCAGGGGTGTCCCCTGGTTGTTGGGTAGTGTCGGAAATTGGGAAATGTCTCTGGTGTCGGGTGGCGGAGCTGCCGCGGCCCTAGCGTAGTGACTATTGTCAAATGAGGCCAGTGCCTCCCGATAGCTAATTTCTTGAAAGGCCATCCTACTTTTTATGGCTTTCTGTTTCATAAATTCCGGGCATGTTTTATCAATGGCCGAATGGGGGCCTGCGCAATGCAGACAGACGGGTTGAGAGGGGTTTGAGCAATTATTGCTATCGTGTGAGCCGCCGCAAAGCTTACAGCGCGTTTGGCTACGGCATTGTTTGCTGTTGTGTCGATAGCGAAAACAGTTAAAACACTGAAGAACCGATTGTACATATGGTTTCTACCGGGCAGCGGACACCATGGATTTTTACATTCTCAGGCCTTCTCTGGGACTTAAATGTAATGGCACAAACCGGCAAGGCTTTCTTTGTAGTCAAACCGTTTTCGGCCGTGTTTTTGTAAAACCTTCTTATTACACTTACTTTAACTGGGCTACAAATGACTGCTAAAATTTCCTCTTCTGTTAGTGACGTCTCTATGTTCCTGATTATTCCTTTTCTAGTAACTAGGTGGCTCGGAATATATGCTTCCAGATTGTGTTTAGGGAAAACGTTGCTTTTCACTAGATCATTGGCTGCCGCCGCTGTAGATAGTTCTATTTTAATACGATTTTTTCCTGAGGTTTTTTCCTGAGGGGAAAATGTTAGTAATACTGTTATAATAGTTTCCACTTTCCGACCTGAGTAACTTCCCTAAAGACATTGGGTGCAATCTACCAACATTTTTATCAAGGCTTTCTACTATGATAACAAACGGACCGTTGTCATACAACTCGTAGTTATTGCTGCCAAGCCTAGCGGGGTTGGATGGGGATGTCACTTTACTTACGCCGTTCTGCGATGTGCCCTGTTGTGGTGTTGTGGTTGTGTTCTCGTCTGCTCCGGGTGCCACCGTTGACTGCACTTTGGAGACGCGTAGAATTTTTTCCGTCTTCCCAACGGGCTGATGGTCGTCTTGATCCCAGCTGGGGCGTTTCGTTGGTCTTAGTTCCTCTACACACATGGAGAGCTCGTCGGCTGTTACATTCTCCGTCACTGTTTGTATTGCATTTCTTATCGCTGCTGGTAGCTCGTTGTTGTCGTCTGGCTGGGGGCTTGGGTTCGTTGGGTTTTCTGTCCGCGTACCACCTTCACCATAATTCCCACCGTACATGGTGGAATACGGCGCCTCCGCCGCCGGTTTGGTAACGATTTACTTAATCGGTGTTGTGCTTGAATAACTATTGCAATAAACACACGGAAAGTTAACGTTGGCTGAGCGCACGGTTTGTGATAGAGTTAGCTTGGCACACAAGGAAAGTTTCGCGCACCAGGAAAACTGATGTTCACCGTACCGATGCTCGAACTGAACTGTGTGGAGTTCTTGTTGTCAACGCAGACGTGGAACATTCGGTTAGTGAGGTACGAGTGTATTAGGTGCACCAGTCCGTCCGGGAATCCGTCGTCACTGAGTCTACGAATGAGACCGTTGTGCCAAAGACGATCGAACGTCTTCTCGATGTCTAGGAACACAGCCCCGGTTATCGCAGACAAGTTATACCCCCTTGTTACGTGCTCAACAACACGCATTAATTGTTGTGTTGTGGAGTGGTGCTTTCTGAAGCCGAATTGCTCCGGCTTTAGAATGTTATTGTCCTTTATGTGTTGTGTAAGGCGTCTGAGTATGACTTTTTCAACAACATTGCTAAGGGAGTTGAGTAAGCTAATCGGCCGGTAGTTGTTGGGTGAAGATGGATCTTTCCGCGGCTTTCTGAACATTAGCACTTTGGCCTCCTTCAATCGGTCGGGGGAAATAATGGTTGTATAAGATGGCATTCGCGATGTCTGTAAGGTACTCTATCACTTTCCCCGTGAGCTTTTTAAGAACACGGTTCTGAATACCATCCGGACCAGGTGCTTTTTTAGCGTCCGAGTGCTGTATAGCCCATGAAATTTCATCGGAAGTTGCCCTACGCGGATACTCGCGAACCGGTTGGGCTAACAGCTGTGTCACCATCTGGTCCGTTTCCAATGTAAACGCAGGATCGGCGGGATCTACGTTTGGTCGAAAAGACGCTGCGAGTGTTGTGGCCATCAGCTCCGCCTTGCCCTCGGAAGAATAGACAAGTCCGTCCGGCCGCTGTAGAGTGGGTGTATGATGTGCTTCACGAGTGAAGTGACGAGCTAAAGACCACACGGAGCGGTCAGAGGGTGTCGGTGTTCAACTCCGAGAGCAGGTGCCCCCATTGTTGATTTTTGTATTCCTGGATTCTACAACTAATTATGTCTTTGAGTCTGTTGATATGCACTTTATAAATGGGACGCCTAGTACGTTGCCAGTATCTCCTGAGCCAATTCCTAGTTGTGATTAACCCCGTAATTGCCTCAGGTAGCGCCATTTGTCTCTGGTGTGGGTTTGATTCAGGGATGCTACTCGCCATAGCTTCCTGTATGGCAACAGTTAGAATTTCAACAGACTCGTTAATGCGTTGTTGGCTAATCTCGTGTCTGTCCGGTATGCGACTATCTAACACCTCCTTGAACATAGTCCAGTTGGCGCGTCGATAGTTTAGCTTCCGGCGCTTGTCAGTGTTCTGCGGTGTACCTTCAGTGTTAAGTATGAGTGGCATGTGGTCTGAATCCAGATCGTTCACAACCTGTAGGTCGTGTGTACGGGTTATACCCTTGAGGAGGGCTATATCTAACACGTCTCGATTTTGTTTCCGAGCATGGGGGACAAACGTCGGTTCGTTTGGCCCTAGTATTAGATAATTGTGCTCTAGTGAATGTTCATACAGTTTCCTGCCGTTGGAGTTTTGACGCTGCGAATTCCAAATACGATGTTTGGCATTTAGATCTCCAGTGACTATTACTCTAGGTGCGGTATTTAGCAGCCTACTGATATCATGCGTGCTAATATTATTGGGCCTATTGTAGACTGCGATAAAATTAGTGTATGCTTCGTTAAACCGGATTTTTACTGCTGTGGCTTCGATCCTCTCTAGCTCGGGAAGCACTACGTTTGATTGCTCTATGTCCGTGTGTATAATCACGGCCGTGCCTCCACCCCGTGCGCCGTTCTGCCTGTCAGTACGGTGCACACGGTATTGGCTCATGTGGAAGTTATCTTTAGCGCCCAGGTGTGTCTCGTTTATAAGAGCAATACGGAGACCGTGCCGCTCCATAAACGCCGCCAATTCTGCTTTTTTGTTTTTCAGTCCGCAAGCGTTCCAGAAGAGGATACGCGTATTCCGAGGAGTTGGGTTGTCAGGCATTGTTGGGTTTCTGGACGGACAAGAGGCCAATCTGGATTGCGGTCCAACTGCCCCTATCTGGGGGAGTGGTCTTGAACTGTAGTAGGGTAGCTTGGATATCTGGCTTTAGGGATATAGGGATTGCAGTCCATCTCCCCCCATCTGGGGGAGTGTACAGAATCTGCATTGGGGTTAGTAGGAAGGATTGCCCTGCAGTCCATCTCCCCCTATTTGGGGGAGTGTCCAGAAGCTGCTGAGGGCCAGGAAAGGAGGATTGTGCTGCAGTCCATCTCCCCCCATGTGGAGGAGTGTCCAGGCGCTGCAGCATGGTAATGTATAGGATCAGGGTTAGGATTACAGTCCATCTCCCCCCATTCAGGGGAGTCTTCAGGATCTGCAGTGAGGTAGGAGGACAGGATTGATCTACAGACCATCTCCCCCCATCTGGGGGAGTGTCCAGGCACTGCAGCAAGGTAATGTGTAGTGTGAGGATTACAGTCCATTTCCCACCATTCAGGGGAATTTCCAGGAGCTGTAGTAGGGGTCTTAGGACTTTAGACAGCAGCGGATTAGTGGTGTGAGACATTGCTGGTGCCTAGGACGGACATGAGGCAGTTCTGGAATACAACCCATCTCCCTCCATCTGAGGGAGTGGTTAGGAGCTGCAGTAGGGCGCTTACGAATTTTGGGATGAGTGTCGCCAGGGAGAGGTCAACGGAGGGGAGCATGCGTGGAAGGAGATCCTCTATTGTTTTACGAATTGTTGCGAGAAAATCTATTGCGGGCTGGGTGTGTGTCAGCTCCGCAGGGGTAGCTGGACCCTGTGGAGGTGTTGAGTTTGCTTCTGAGTCGGCGTGGGTCGGGGCAGGCTCTGCCGACTCCGCAGTGGACGGGCCAGGCGGGTTGGCGCGGGCGACTACGTCATATCCCGCCGGTGTGCGCTCAACCGACTCCTCGGCGGCCGGAGCCGCCGGGCCGTCGGGAGCAGCCACCCCAGCGTTCACTGCCGCGCGCCCAATCACCCCCTCAGCGGCCGTCGCCACCGGGCCATCGGGAGCAGCCACAGCGGCCGTTGCTTCCTCGGCGGGAGGGGGAGGGGTGGTCTGGCTCCCAGCGTTCCTCGTGCGTGTCCTGTTATTTCTAGTACGCTGGGATTTAGGTTGTGATGAGGCAGCTGAAGGCTGCGTCGTATGCTCTACAGTGCGTGCAGAGCCTGCTGTTTGGGGCTCTGCAACCTCTGTTGCGGTAGATGTGGTTTGTGAGCCTTGGGGTGCGGTTGACGTTTCTTTTTGAATGGGTTGCGCCGTGTTCGTGATCGCGTTCGAAGCCGCGGCACTGTAGGACACATTACTCCTAAGGTGGGCCGGGTTCTGGATCACTTTGCGCTGGTTTTTGTGGACGCTTGTTGTGTCTGTAGTGCCCCTTTTGCATTCTTTGCATTTCGCCGGGCTAGTGAGAGTTTGTACTCGGGGCAGCTTCTGTAATTACTAGGATATCCTCCCCCACAATTAACGCATTTGCGTTCGTCGGGCATCCTGGCTTTGCATGTATGTGTGGCATGATTGCCGGCACATTTGCGACAGCGGGGTGCCGCAAAGCACCGGTCAGTGGCATGTCCATACCGCTGACATTTATGACAGACTAGGGGTGTGTTTGGAGGCTCATACTTCTCCACTTTTATCACCATGTAGAGCAGGCGAGTGGCCTTCTCAAACATGAGTGATCGGGCCGAGTCTTGCAACTCGACCAGATAGAGAGGCAGTGGAACCTTCGTGTAAGTTCCTCTCATTTGTCTAACCTTCTTGGTGGCCCAACCGTCGCCAAGAAGTGTTCCCTTAACACTGTCGGGAGGGGTGGTAGGGTGTATTCCTCTGACCACATATAGCTTTGTCCTTTCGGTTTACAGCCTAAAAGTGTGGTGTTCTATTTTCTCCTCTCGGAGGTACCTGAGGAGTTTCTTGTAGTCTTCATTAGTGGACACATATAGTGCCGTGTACTGCCCTGCGAGCCTGCCCTGCACAGGGTTGTATCTTCCAATGAATGAAGAGTTTATGCGGCCGAGATCGCCATGGTTACGAATCATGACGGGGGGGGACACTCGACCGTGATGTTGTAGTGGCTGCCGGGGCAGTATTTTGTTTTGGTTCGGTCTCTGCAGGTGCCGCGGGAGTCGCTGTCGCGCTCTCGTCAGCTGCTGCTTGTTTGGGCTGACGGCCCTTTTTTGGCATCCTTGCCGGCCTAAATTCGAGGATTGGGGATTGCCCCTGTGGTACACTTTCGTCGAGAAGACTGGTGTGCAGCGTGTACGACACACTAACATCAACAGGCTTCCCTTGACTGTCGTTAGCAGGCACGGAAAAACCGAACTGCTGTATGTCTTCGCACTCGGGGTGCTTGTCTGCGGGCCACCAGGCATGGCTGGGTCTGCCATCCTGGTGGAGGAAACAACTGCCTGCGTCTGACGACTTCTAAAATGGCTGCACAAGTCGTCATATATATGGACTCGGCAGACCTTGGGCTACCCTGCCTGCACAAAATAGTTCTGCATCAGGTGCTCTGAAAATTCAATTGTAGATAGATTTTTGTGCTACCTGACATTTTATATCCTTATGAAATTTTCTGTGGGATTAACGGATTTGCCATAAAAAGTAAGTTTAAGTGATAAAAAATGTGACTCAAATTCTAATAACTCTACCAATTTAGGTGATCGAAAGTTCAGACCAAGTTTTTATGGCTTATAATTAAGTCAGCTTCTGTTTAAAACCAAATATGGCTAGTTTATTCATCTGTATTTAAAAAAGTTTAAACATGCTGTGTTTGACGTCATAACGAAGTTGTGGCTTTAAAACCTATTTTAAACGATTCTCCTAGTTTTAAACTTCTCAAAAAGCATTTAATCTCACCTGTAGCTGCTGTATTTGCTTTGTAACTAATTTCTAAAAATTTCTTATTTCCGGGTCCCATTCTAACATAGCCGCCAAAAGCAAAATTCACTATTTTCTATTATTATAAATAAAGTACATGTTACTCAAAAAGGCTTGTGGAATTCGGTTTAGAGGATACTTTTTTAATATTCGAAGATCATTTCTTCCACCGACTTTACGTGGCGGGCTTGTAATTTTAAAAAGTGTCTATAACCACGAGGAGACTTAAATGCATTTGATTGGAAAACAGTCTTTAAACTGTCTAACTGTATAAGTCCCTCTAGAATTCTAGTATGTTATGTAGAAGTCTGTTAAGTTTGCTTAACACTACTAGCTGACTTCTGATATCGCTTCACACCCACGGTTTCATGAAATTTATGGGGTAACTTTACGTGATATAATACAATACCGATGTTCTTATGCTTTAAATGATTTTGACTTTTTCCTATGGTTTCCTTAGAACAAGATTTATTAACTTTAAGCTGTTTATTGTTATGAAAAACCTTTAAAGTGTCGAAAAGTGTTGTGTTATAGTGTAATTATATCGTTATAAAATATTGCATTTACTGTGATGGATTATACTCTACTACGGCTGTTTTGGTATGTTTAAAGCTTGATTTTTACTGTTTAAAGTCTGTATTGGCTGATTAGTTAGCTTTGTGGCTTTACTTTTCTGCGTAATTGGCTTTAATGTTGCGGTATTGGGTCCTTCACCTATGCCCGTTCTACTGTAAACAAACTGTTTTAAGCATTTGCAGAATAGTAAAGTAGCTTACACTCATTGAATAATTTGCTAGAAAGAAAATAATAAAGAAACAAGGGATGGAAATGTAATGTCAAAAAGCTTAGAAATTAAAGATAAAAGATTTTACAGATGCAATTCACACAATGACTGCTGATTGGATTTTGACGGAGTTTCGATTTCTGAACAGCATTTGGCCTCGCGGGTAAAATACGTTATGTTTAATTTTGATATGACATAGCTTAGAAATCTTTAAACTTAATAAGACTAAAACCCAGAAAATGTCTGCAGATTTAAAATATTTTTACAAAATGAATTTGGCGTTCTGTTCATAAATTACAGAGATGGAATCAACTTTCAAAAAAAAAATAATAATAATAATAATAATTTGTGTTTGTCTGTATCTGTTTGGATGAACAGCGTTCATGTGAAAACTAAAGGTTGGAGTTTGCTGGGGTCCTGGTGCCGGGCGTAACTCATATACGGAAGTGGTCTGTGCGTCAACAGTCCCACACTAAGGCTGCTCAACCTTTTTAACAGTCGGGCCAAATGGACGATCCAAAAATGTCTGGCGGGTCATAGTTCCCATTTTTGATTCTTTTAATAAACAATGAGTTTAAAAGTCTTGTGCAACAAAAAAACAATATTCTGAAATTTAATTGTCATTTATTTAAATAATACAGTAAATCATCTTCTGCCAAATGAAGAAACAAAATTCTATGTAACAAAAATTAAAATCTAAAAAAAAAGACAAAAATACAAACTATAAGGTAATTGGTACAATCAATGTGATTTCTGACATTGTTTCTGTTTTAATAATTTTCCTATTTTAGGGGTCAGATCAAATGTTGACAGTAACAACAAGTCAGAAATATGTTGGTCAGTTAGAGATGCGCGGTATTTATTTTTTGCATAGTTAAGATCTGAAAAAGTCTTTTCACAAACACATGTTGATCCAAAACTTCTTATGAAATGAAAGGTCAGGTCATTTATTGCAGGAAAGTCTTCTTTTGGTAGCAGTTTCCAGAAATCTGCAAAATCTTCTAAAGAATTTTGAAACTTTGAAGAAATCTTTCTGCAAAAATGTTTTTTAGCGCAGAGTGATTTTGCAATTCAGTGAGTTCCAACTGAATATTGGCAGGATGACTATTATTCACAAAAAAAAAACAAAAAAAATCTGTTTCGTTTGTTACTTTAAAAATCATGGAATCTGATCTGAAACGACTGTAATAACCCCCAAATTTTAAATTCTTGCTTAGAACAATTGAGGGTGACGATATTGAGTTTCTCTTTCAAATCTTTGGCTATATTAATTAAAAACTGGTTCTCGAAGCACAAAGGGACAGAACGCTGCCGATGTTTGACCTTTCGAGCAGGAGAGCCAATCGCGTGACAGCGCACATTATTTGGTCTTCGGGACTGTTTTTCAACTAAGTGGGAATTTTCAAACTTGCTCACGCGGGCCATTTAAATTTAGTCCGCTGGGGTTGAGTAGCCTTGGTCTCATTCTTTGTGCGTGGTTAAGTCGCATAAATAACTGCGTAATTCTTTGGATACATACTTTTTATTTTCGAATTATTTCACACAACCTTCTGCTATTGGCTGAAACCAACATATAATTGTATAAGTTACAGTAGGCAGCGTTAAAATTGCTAATACAATCATTAAAACAGTAGCTAGTTTTAATAAATACACAAAAGCTGCCTGGTGGCTCAGTGATTAGGGCGACAGAACGGAAAGCCCCCAGTTCGAACCCATGTCTCGGCTGGAATTTTCATAGGCGCCTAATCCGACCTTCACCTCTGACGCAACTTGCTGTGTAATGTGAAGTACGCCAGAACGCTTCCGTGGTTCGGAATCCACGTTAAACTGTAAGTCGCTTCTACTGCAAACAATTCTAGTTGTAACAGAGATCTGTACACGTCCAAAGCCAATTCAAGCCAAACGAATGCTTAAAGTGGTCCTAGTTGGCCCAAACGAACATACACACATACGTGATTACGCAAGTAACGTGATATTTTTGCTGTTGTCGTCAGGACAAGGAGAATGCCATACAAATAACAATAATTCGAAGAAAAAAATGTGTTAGAAATAGTTTGTCGCTATAACGAATGATTCTGCATTACTGAATTTATTACTGTAAGTAAATCGTTCGCTCGCTTGTAAATAATTCAGTTCTTTTGTGAATCTGATACGTTGTTTTTGCATTGATTCTTACTTAAAGACGCAGTACTTTCTGACGAAGCTCCAAATGAATATTTCGGCTATGTACAGTACATGAAACATATATTTTCTTAGCGTAATCCCACTCTAAGAAAACAGCCAAACAATTCTGATACGAGCTTCAGCTCGCTACACAAGCAACAGGCAGAATTTTTATCACGACCGGTTGGCCAACATCTCTACAAGCTCTGGGATATTTTATCGCTCATTTTCGGATGTTCGCCTGTTTGATCCCCGGATTGTCACAATATGAAATGAACATTAATGCGAATGGAGTACTGCAACAACCTCGAAGTTAGACAACTAAAATCAGGTATATTAAACTAAACAGCCAAACCTAAAAAAATTCATGAAAAGTTTTCTTTTATAAGCAAAATAGAAACTAGATTAATTAATCACAGAGGCCATGTCTGCCTTAGGAATTGTACGTTTAAGTAATCAGATTTGTATCTAAGAAAAGATAAAACTAATCTTTAGTGAAAATGTTCTTTAAGAACTGTTGAATGATATAATTTGTTCATATCACCAATTGATTGAAAAATACTGAATCTATAAAACTGGAGTGTGAAATAAATCCAAATGTTAAATTCCTTTTACATTTTTGGAATATTATACTGAAAAGCCAACCTAGTACTACAGCAACGCAAATTTACTGTATATCTTAACCAAAAATCATCCTGATGACTTGATGACTTGGAAGATGTTTTCACAATGACTGGTACAAGTGACGATAAAACTGTTACTGTAACAATAAAGCCAACACACAGAAATATAATTACAGATGGGAGTTAATCATAAAACATTAATAAAAAAAGACCCTCAAAGAAAATCTTATTTAATTTAAAGCAACTCCAGGACCTGTAGAAGATAATCACCATTTTTTATTCTGCAAATTATCCACGGAGAAGCTCTACATTGGAATTCGTTGTGGTGTACTACTTGTGAGTGAAATAAGTTGATAGTCAGCAATTTGCAACAGAATTTGAACTTATCAATATTCATAATTTGAAATAAATTCAGATTATGTATCTTGAAATCAGCTAGTTTATGAATTGGAAAATAATTAACCCTTCTTTAATTGGCAACAAGAAAATTATTTTTCTGTCATCAGCAAGCATTAACATTACTCAATTTAAGGAAATTTGACAGTTCCCAAGCGTCGTTACTGGGTGGAACTTGATTAGGCAGGCGTATTTACCCTAAGAGTTTAAGGTGAGCATGTGTTCTTGCGCCGTCGCTGGCCAAAAGTGGAGTCAACCTCTCCAGTGAGCTGGGTGCTGGTTGCAGAATAGCCGAAGTGTTCTCGCCCTGTCCGAAAACTTCAGCTCGAAGCCGCGATTTCACTTCTGCAGACACTACTAGAATCATGAGACCTTGCACCATTCTGCTCTGGTCCCATAGGCTCCAAATAGAAAACGTTTAAACAAATTTCAATAACGTGTCTATAAAACAACTCTCTCTCCACTTGTCCGACAACTCACCAGAAAATTTTTTTTAAAAAAATAATCTACTGCTTTGCGCCAAAATTCTAGCGGTATCTTATTTATAGGCAACTTTGGAGTCTAATAGATCGATTTAGGAAGTCTGACAGTGTAAAATACTCCTCGCAAGCTCCATTAGTTTATTAGAGGCTGCCGGCTTCTCGAGTTAACCATTTCTTTAGAACAGTTCCTTTGAAAGAGCAAGTGAGAGTCGCTCACTAAAAGTGAGCGGTAGTTCTTCTTGGAAGCCGTAATGACGGTGGTGTGTCGGTCTCGATTGAACTTCAATCGAGCGTGCGCCAACAATAAGTCGGTTTCGGCTTTGCCACTGTCGCCCGCGGCCCGACTCATGTTTGTTCTCTGTTCCTCGCCGTTCATTGTTTATCCATTCCACTCTGAAAGAATAAGAAATCCCGAAGATCGAGAAGAGCTAGTTCGTTCGCAACGTTCTTTGATCCCATGGCTCAGCACAGAAAGAGCTAGGTCGTTCGCGACGTTCTCCGATTCCATCGCTCAGCACAGCGCGGAGCAGTGCCACTGGGCAGCTAGTTCTTTCGAATCTGACGTCCCGCTCCGCTTCTCTTTCTGCTCCTCTTTGTGTATTCCGGCTACAAGCGTGCCTTGTGAAAGAATATGTTCAAAAGCTGGATAAATTTGCAATGAAAAAAAAGTAGATTGCTAAATGGCAAAATAAGTAAAATTTTACTTGTGAACAGTAACCTTCATTTCATTTAAAGCAAAAAGTTCTTTAAAATTGATTGTACTTTGTGTTTGTAAATAAATTAATGTAAAATTATCTATGCTCAAATATTCCCAGTAAGCCGATCAATATTTCATTGACTCTTTGATATGGCCTTTTATGCTTGAAAGTAATCCGGTAGTATTAAGAAACAAAAATGATTTCAGAATAAATAAAAAATAAATGAAAATAACCAATATAAGATTAACCTAAGTAATCAGTATAAATGTAAATAAAACGAACAGATACTACACTCAAAATGGATACATCTGCTCATTTTCTTTAAACTGAGCCAGTGAACTAGTGAACCGATGAAAAGAACTAGTTCTTTTAGTAGAGTGATCAAATGAACACCACTCTTTTTAGTGAGTCACTTTGCCCACCTCTAGTATGTTCCCTAAACGTGATAATGGCGGGTCTGGTTCCAGTTCAAACGCTGACCAAATCCCCTAACTTACCGTCTAGAGATGTGTTTTTCAAATTGTGGTTCGCGACCCGCTGGGGAGGGGGGGGGGGCAAGTCTTGCTAGGGGTATTGCGGTTGCAAGTCAGGTAAATGTAGAAAGCAAGGGTTGTAGTTCTCACAATACAAAATTGTCTGTGGGAAGACTGAGCCTATTTATTTTTTAATAAATTATCGAATCGTGGTTGTTTGACAAGCAAATAACCAAATTATTTTCTCTGGAGCCTATTTTCTCTTCTTTCAGGGAATTGTAGTCATAAAGTCCTTTTTTTTCATTTGCTTCCGCCATTGCCACATGCAGGTGCACGTGAAGGGCTGCGCAGATCTGAGAATACTTTTTATCCTCGCTCGCAGTGAAGCTAGTACATACTCGCTGACTGAGTAAACGAACAAAAACCTTTCCTATGTGCCCGCTGGCTCCGCCTTCTCGCCTCCCGCGCCGCCACCGCGGCAAAGAATACATAACTGCCCCCAGAGTGCCCGCCACCACCTGTCACAGCATTTGATTTCTCGATAAGTAGGTAATAATAATTGATAAAATTGCGATGGAGCGCCCGCTCCGGTGGCAATCTCCCTACAAGTCCCCTTTTTTCCTGTGCTCTTCCAACCTACTTTTGCCCTCTACTAATTTTTACTTTAAATTCCTTCAGTGTTTCCGGTAAATTATTCATTACTTCTCTTAGCAATTTATTCCAGTCGCTCACACCCTTATCCCTGAAATCGATTGCCAGCTTGTAATCATGGTCATCTTTACCCTTCCAAGCACCTCTCTCAATTTTTCCACCAATATCTTTCCATGATTCATCACCTTTATAGGTCTTGTACGCTCCGATGACCCTCCTTCTATTCTCCAATCAATCCCATTCCAGCTCTTTTATCACATTAGTTACCGACTGTGTTTTGCGGTAATTTCAAAAGACAAATATGGCAGCCCATCTCTGCACACCCTCCAATTCCTGCATTTGATACCCAAAATGTGGATCCCAAACTACACCCGCATATTCCAGTAGTGGTCTGACCAATGTTTTGTACCCTAATTCCCTTACTTCTCTAGTGCACCCCCTCATCACTCTTTCCAAAAGGTGAAGGATTTTGAACCCTTTCCCTACTACCTGTCCAATGTGTCCTGCCCAGTTAAGTTTCCTATCAAATGTTATGCCAATGAATTTACATTTCGAGTCTTCAATAAGTAGTTCCTTCCACACTTTATAATCATAATCAACCTTTAACTTTTTATCTGTGTACCTAATAAACTGGCTCTTCTTTACATTTATCTTCATCTATGTTTACACACCCAGCTAGTTATCCTATCTAGATCACCCTGCAGCTGTTTACAGTCTTCTATTGTTTTAATCCTTTTACATAACATTATGTCATCTGCAAACAATCTATCTTCTGACAGTAAACCATTAACACAATCATTCATTAGAATAACGAATAACAATGTTCCAAATGTACTACCCTGTGGGACTCCCATGTTCATTCCTACTTCTTTGGATACTGCATTTCCTACCCCAGCTTTTTGCTTTCTACCTTTTAGAAATTCTTCTACGCAGAAAATTATCTTTTTATCAATTCCAACAGTTTTTACCTTATTTAGCACCATTTTATGGCTCACTCTGTCAAAGGCCTTTGAAAGATCTAGTGCTACACTATCAACATGACCTCCCCTGCCCATTTCATCAGAAATATCTTGGATATAGCCTACTAACTGAGATTCACATCAAATATCCTTGTCTAAAGCTATTAGTCTCAATGGAAATAAAATTAAATAACTAGTTTTTTTAAACCACTGAAATAGTTTCGTTACGGTTTTGGGGGTAACCAAAGTTTTTTTAACGGACATGGGGGATCGCCAATTTTCTTTGTAGTAGTAAAAGGGTCGCGTATTCAAGACACTGGTCTAGAGCACGTATCAGACTATTATCATGTGCCGACTCGCCGTAAATCTCAAAGCACCCGCTGGACTGACGCACTGTCCAGAAAAAAGTAATTACAACCTGCAAAATGAAAAGATCGTTAGCAAAGCAAGAATGTTTCAGATATTCAAAAGACAGATTTTACATTCACTACAGGAAATTTGAAGAAAGCAGTGTAGCCTGCATGTGTTTTGATTCTATCTATTTGATCACGAAAGTTTCCTCCAAGTTCATAAGAATGGCGAAAATTCAGAAACTTCTCCGGGCTAAGGAGATATTCTGGTTACAAGTTTTAGGCGAATATATTGTATCCAGATAGCTGTTTAAAAAAACTGCTTCACAAAGAAAGTAATACAACATCCTTAGATATTATAAAACGCGGCGTCTATGTGTCTACCTAGAAGTAAGCGGGTCTAGTTTTTAGTGTATATTTTAAAGAGCTAGATAACGTAAGATTTTAGCAGTGTCGTCGACACTGCTAATCGACACTGTGTCGATATAGCTCAAGTAAGTAGATTAAAGTTGCATGATAGACACTTCCCTTGCACAAGCTGCCTAAATCATTAAGGATATATCTTCGAAATTTAGGAATCGGAATTGTCCAGCAGAAATGAAATCACTGAATTCTTTAGAATCTTGGTGATGGTTTCAAAACATTTAGTATGTGTCTAATAAATTTATGTCAGGGATATCAAAAGTAACGCTGGCAAAGTATAATACAAAAAATATTTGGCGTGAGAATGAAGAACGCTGTCATGATAAGAAGTTTAAAAAAGCATTATATGTTCTTTTTTTTAGAGTTATATGACTATCTTAGTAAGCAATTTTTTGTATAAAAATTTCATTCTACAGTTATCATTAAAAAATGAATACAAAAGACAGGAACGAGTTTTCAGCAGTGATGCTTATTAAACTAAAATCAAGCAAATTTATCTAAAAAAATAATAATAGTTTGTTCGAAAACAACGGTATAGATAAATATAGAAAAAATAAAAACTGACAATGTCGAGCGAAGCTGCCTGCAAAAGCTAATACAGGAAAATAAAACCCCCAAGGTTCATAGACGAGATGGTGACATTGAACTAAAATTAAAATATGGTGGGACAGAAAACTCGATTCATAGAGGTGTGCCTGTGAAGATTTCAGGAATGATCGACAGTTCTCTACAAACGTCTCACGCTTCATTTAAGCAAATAAGGGGATATTGTATGTCATTATCATTGCTTTCGTCTCATTTTTCACCAGTAGCTACAAGTTTATTACCAAATGATACCCACCATCGGTTCTCAATTTTTCTGATTCCGCGTATTTTTTATACAACCTACAAAATTTTTCAGATTTCCTGGTTATAATAATGCAACAAACTCATGTTCTCACCTATTTTACAGATAAGGAATATTTCATTGTTCACAGATAACGATTACCAGTGCCAGATCTAAGGGGTGGAGGGGGGGGCAAACCGGGGCACTTGCACCAGGCGGCAAAATCATGTTTCAATGGGGCGGTAAATAGCAAAGTAGTGTAGCGATGACCTTTTTTTTCAGATCTACTGCGACTAGCGGCAACCTCCAGCAGGGAGACCAAAATCAAAGAATAGTTCTATACTGCCCCGGGCCGTAAATTCATGTTTAAAGGGGTGGCATTCTCGATTTTTTCCCCGGCTCGGAAAATTGGTAGATCCGACACTGACGATTACAAACATTCAAAACCGTATAGCTGTTGTTAGTTGTTCCTTTTTTTACTAAATAAATTTGTTTTACGTTGAAGTACAGTAGAAACTAAATAGCTGTCAACTAAGAAATAAGATTGGATATGTTGCCTTAGTGGCACTTCAGCAAGTATCAATATTAACGGTGTTGTGTATGAAATATTACTTACCTTCAAAATGATGTCAATTTCTGTTGTGGTTAATAACGAGTTGATCATATACATGTTTTATTTTCATTGCAATCAGTTATTTATACATAGGTAATGAAAAGTATTATAAATGAATAATTATAAATAACAGATTGCAATGAACATAAAAACCGCATAGAGTCAACTCCTGCACCATGTTGATTTTGAATTTTAATTATAATTTAATTTTACTTGGTATTATCGATTTTGTGCCACGGCCATAAGATAAATAAATAAATTATTAACGACAACAGAAATTACCCTTATTTTGAAGGTAGGCCTAAGTGCTATTTCATTCACAACTCCACCGTTAATATTGATAATTGCTAAAGTGACTTCAAGCAACATATCCAATCTCATCTCTTAGCTGACAGCTATTTAGTTTCTATTGTACTTTATAGTAAAGCAAATTTATTTATTTAAATTTTTTTAGACGGATCCGTATAAGGAAATATGCCAAATATTGGATTTAACCATTGTGAGCGAAATTTTGTGAAAATGTGGGTCAGAATGAGTTTCAGACGAGGCTTTACGTGAGTTGAAGAAGATGCTGTAGTGGGTGAACATCCCAGTTTCGATGAAAATTTAATTTTAACGACTTTCAGCCATTTAATGTGTTTTAGTCGCAGACGATGAAATGGCGCCCCGCCGCAACGAAATTGTTCCCCAGAGTTCTGCTACCAGTAGTTTCCCTCGGCTTCGTTTTTCTTTTTAATGCCCTCTTTCTTTCTTTCTCCTTCCTCTCGTCTCTTTCTTTCTTTCCTCTGTGTGGCCTAGACCCTAACACAATTTCCTGATGCGAGTAAATACATGATACCAAAATATTTTATTTATTTATTTAGTTATCAATCTTGTTTCATGGATCCCTGCTTAGGAAGGACCTCTGGGATGTGAAACATGTCATGGTAAATTCCCATACATACAGTATGAGTAATAATCATAGTGAAAACAATTATATGTTACAAAGACAAATAAAGAGAATAAAAATAAACATTAACAACTGAGTTTTGCAAAAGGTCATATTGAATAAAATTAATTATTTTGTTCTAATTCTTGAATGAAGTAAAAGGAGTTGCCAATAAGATAATCTCTCAGTTTTTCTTTAAATATATCCTTATAATCTGCAAACTGTTTTATACTTTTGGGAAATTTATTAAAGAGATGTATCCCAGAATAATTAACGCCTCTTTCTACTAATGACAGAGATGTGTGTGTTTTGTACAAGTTATTTCTGTTACTTGTATTGAAATTGTGTAACTGTGAATTAGAAGTAAACAGGTTAAAATGTTCTATGACAAAGCACATGAGAGAATATATATTCTGAGAAGTCATTGTAAGAATATTGAGTTTTTTAATTAGTTATCTGCAAGAAGTTCTTGGTTTTACCCTACACAGCATCCTAATAGCTCTTTTCTGTGTGATGAAACCTTATTTACTTTGTGAAGAGTTTCCCCCCAAAAATATGCCATATGACATAATTGAATGAAAATATGAGGAGTACACATCTTTCGTCATTTTAGATCTGCTGTTTGAGAAAGTGTTCGTATTGCAAAGGTGGCACTACTTAACTTCTTCAGTAGTGGAATGATATGTTCATGCCAACAGAGTTTCTCATCTATTTTAATACCAAGGAATTTTATACACTTTTTTCTAAGATTCTGTTATTTTTATAGCATACTTGTAAATCTGGCTGTGTATAATTTTTTGTTTTAAACCTAATATAATGTGTTCTTTTTTTCAAAAATTTAATTTTAATGAATTTGTCTTAAACCAATTTGCTACTTCATTAAGTACTTCATTTACATTAAATTCTAGATTACTGTTTGGTGTTTTTCTCTCAGGTTCTGTCAGGTTAGTGTCACCTGCAAATAAAACACTCTTAACTTTGTCAGATAAGTTTCTAGGAAGGTCATTTATGAATAACAAAAAGAGGAGGGGTCCTAGGACAGAGCCCTGTGGAATTCCAGGTTTTATTTTCTTCCTGTCTGATGAACAATCTTTACTTATTTTAGTATCAAAAACGGAAACATTTTGCATTTGACTTTCCAAGGACAGACCATGCCATTTTAGTATTTATGTATTAGTACTGAAATCAATAAATTAGAAAATAATTTTTATCAACAATCTTCTGTGATTTAACAAGTATTTGTCTGTGTTTGTCAAAAAAATATATTAGTACCTAATAATATTCGTTAAAAATCCAGATCTGACTTTAAGAAGTGCCTATCATGATCTCCTGCAAATGTTAAATTATGGTAGTATAGAATATAACCTTCCACTTATATTAGACAGAGAAAAATATGTTATGCTCCTTGCATACAACAAAAATTAATTAATTAAAACACCCAATAATACAAAATCCTGGGATATAGCTGGTGATTCCCTTAAAATGCAAAATATATAGTTAATCCAATTTATCATTTTTTAAAAATCAAGGAATATATGTGAGAGATAAATTTTCATTGATCTGTAGCTTCATAATACCAGAAAATTAAAAGAATAATAAGTTTAATAACTTCCCAAAAGATAGTAACATAGAATGAACCAGAAAAGTTTTTATCTTTGAAATATTTCAGTTCTTTACTTCATTACTGTGTCACCTTCTTAAAAGTTTCTAGATTAAAGGTTTTAATTTAAAAAATAGCTCTCAGAAAGAAATTATTGTAGATCCTTTGGTATCATGACAACATCTACCTCGCATTAGGGAGGATGCAGGTTCAAATCTCTGCCCGGTGTTCCAGATTTTCGTATTCCATGGTTTCCTCCAAATAACTTCAGACGAATGCCATTATGGTTTCTTTCTAAAGCTTATGCCATGCTCCTGCTGTAACTAGGTAGAAATAGTCTTCTTCAGTGATGCAAATAACTCCCAATCAATGAATAAGCAATTGTTACCTTTATAGCCAGACATTATAATCAAATACATATCAAAAGTGTTTGCAAAATATGTAATCCTTCACACATCAGTGTGGCTGCAGGTGCTAAGGCGCCACCCGACTGGATTGGGCCTCGGCTCAAATCCCGGGCACGGTGCACTGCCCATCCTGACTGCAGGTTTTAGGCTGTTTTAGGTGAATGCTGGGATGGTCCCCAATCTCCACCTCATAAACTACACATTTCACAAACAAAAATACACTTATCACACAGAATGAAAGTTACATGTTTCCCAGACAGATGGAAATACATCTGTTTCCCTATCAAAGCTATGATAGATCTACCAAGTTAAAGCCTTGTTTTAAATAAGGTTGTATTGGACAACCCAAAAGGAGTGGTAATGTTTCTATGATGATAAGAATATTAATTTGCATAAATTTTAATCTGTACACTAGCTGTGATCTTTTCAAATGTGATTTTCATTCTACTTACACAGCTCACAGTGAACACATACTTTGACATTCATTTGGTCTTTAAACATCTTAAAAGAAATGAAATTCATATGAGTTTGATACTGTTAATATCTAAACTATATTGTTTTCAATAATGTAGCAAGATAAGCAAAACCAGAATCTGGCCTATTTTTCAGTATTTGATGCCTATAGGTTATTTTATTTAAATTTCTCCCACATTACAAACTTAATAATAAATCTTTTACATTAATATATCTTTAAAAAGAATCTGAATTAGTTTCAATGACTTTCCTCTTACACAAACAGATTAACTGTCAGTTTGATTACTGTGTGCCGTAGTCATCTAAGCTGCAAAATGTTTACAACCAACTTGCAAAAATTTAAAGTTAACTTAAAAATGTATGTCAACAATCCAATCATTTTCACAGAACTCTTTCATCTGTAAATACATTTCTAAGCTATTTAGCCAAGAAATATATGAATGTTTCAACAGTAACACACTTTGTATTAATTGAATCAAGGAAGAGGTTTGACATCACAGTTGTAGTCAACTAAACTGTGGTATAATTGTCACTAATTATGATACACAAAACAAAGAGGACGAAATATTTTCTACAACATAGATTTGTCTCTGCCAACAGGAGGACATGCAAGAAGCAGCTAAGGAAACATGATGGAATTCCAGATTCAGGCTGTTGTGGCCACCTTGACATTTATAGGATTTTCTGACTGGCATGCAGAATGCAAGAATCCAACTTATTTCAACATAGGAGGTGTTTTAAGCAATAATGATAGTGAATTCTACTTTCAAGAAACAATTTCAGTAAGTAAAAGCTACTATTCAATCACTAATTGTTAGATAATTCCAAATAGTTGGATTAAATGTGTAAACCACCTCAATGTTGGCTTGACACATAAAAATTTATAAGCCTAAGATTTACAACCAACACACAAAAATTCAAAGTTAACTTAAAAATGTATGCCAACAACCCAATCATTCTCACAGAACTCTTTCATCAGTAAGTTCATGACAGACCTATTTCATGATGAAAGCAAACACATTTTACATATAGGAATAACCGAGAAAATGAGATTGGAGAAATCAGGGCCAGAAACGTTTTTTTTTTTTTTTTTTTTTTTTTTTATACTCATTTTTTCCATGGGTGATTAGGAAATGGAATGGGAAGGATTTATCAAGTTAGAGAACCGGAGTAGGTCTCAAGAAACTGCTTTATCCAACCTGATCTGGGTTTTCCTAAATCACTCCAGACAAATACTGAGATCATTCCTTTGAAAGGAAATGACTGAATTCCGTCCCATTTCTCATCTCCCCTCCTCCCCCACCCCCAAAAAAAAATGCTTACACCCTTCTCACGGCCTACATATTCACCCAGAGTAGTTTGTTTATGACAAGCAAATCCAGATGAAAATGTACTATTTGTTACTGCTCAACATGATGTTAATTAGTGCACCAAATTCAGTTCAAGAAATGTAACTTAAAATCAAACGTAACCAGTAAAAACAACGAACAATATTTCTGCACATTTTTTGATTACATATAAATTCAGCAATGAGACTATTTTCAACTGTTATTAAAATTCAACTACTATTCACGCCAGAAACTCTGATAAAGTAATATGATTAAGCTATTATTTTTATTTACATATATCAATATGTATAATATTCATCTAAAGGTCTAACTTTATTTTCTTTCTCTTTTATAACAGCATCTGAATTTTGCTGAACACATTGTACCTAAAGGTGTCACATATTATGCAACTGCAATGCAAATGGATCCAAATCCAATACGAACAGCTCTCAGTGTCTGTAATTACCTCATAGCCCAAAGAGTAAGTAAAGTAAAATATTGATTATCAGTTTGATTCAAATATAATTTCCTAATTGTGAATATTTCTTATGCAATATACAATTCTAAATAACATGTAGGCCTATAATGTGACAGAAGTGATCCTGCATCCTATACATGACAAATCAGTGAATCTGATACACCTACCTAGTAATCTCTTTACAAGAAAATAAATGGGTAAGCAGAAATCGGTCTGCTTTTGTCTAGAGGATTAAATAAGTGTGTAACTCAGTTCCTGGCTAATTTCAGTTATTTTCAGAATGAGCAGTAATAGCTCTCTAAGTTTTGCTGTGAAATGGTTTCAAATAATATGAATTGATTTTGTTAAGAAAATTAGTTATGGTAATTGTTGATGCAAATTTATTGCTGAACGTTTCTTCAGGCATGCGTCACAGAAAAGATTAGTATTATATGGCATTTTTTTATATAGAAATCGTACTAAATACTTGCCATTTTTATACTCTGAACAGTTTGACAGCTCAACACAGTAATAAGAAACATTTATTTCATGAGAAGAAACTTGTGTCTGAAAACCAGATTTAAAATAATTTTTTATCATAATAATATAATTTTTTTATCACCAATATAATTCTGATTACAAATTTCTAACACTGTAAGGACCTAGTGACTGTGGTTATGGACACCCCTTACCAGTAACTTGATTGACTTTAGTTTTCATTCTAAGTTATTGGCAGTTAATTACCATTCAAAACCAATGAACTCTTGTTTTATTTGTCTTATTTAACTGAAAAGCTATAATTAGAAAAATGTAAATGAATTTATTACTTCAGTTAGCCAAGTATTATGTACTATTGCATTTTGGTTTATGTGTCATAAGGGGGAAAGATTGACACTAAACTGTCTGGGCTCCTGTCACAGGCCACTAGCTCATAGGAAAAATAAGTTTCAGACTAAATTTGAAAATTATATGGAATTTTTTACCTAAAACTGGATATTATATTTAAAATTTTGTAAAATTATAGTCCAGAGGGGGATATACAGACATAAAGGCAAGCGGGGAAAAAAAATCTATGTTAGGATGTTGTGACGTAATGGGTACCTTCCACCAACCCAAAGTATCGCCTGAGTAGCGGAGTGATACATTGTTAGTCAGTTGAGACATGACCACTAAGTGTTTCGGAAGTATGCATGCACGTGTGTTTGGTTTGAAGGCGAGAGCTGCCTGTATGTGATATCGTGTCACAAGAAACATGTGTTAGGTATATAAATTTATATATAGAAGTGAATGATGTACCATAGGGATGGCGGAAAGGAAACGACTGGAAGTATTTATGGTCTAGTGAAGATCAGCTAGATGGATTATACCCCTAATGATGAAGCATTCAGGAGAGCTTCTGAGGAATGAAGATTCTGGAAGGACTTACAGTAAAGAAAAGACACGATGGTAGGCCATGTTTTGCATCGTGCTTAAGGTGATTATTGAAGGAAAGATAGAAGGAACAAACCGCAGAGAAAGTTTAAACAAAATTATGAATGATATCAAATGCAGCAGCAATGTAGAATTAAAAAGGAAAACAGAGAAGGTGCATACTTGGAGATTTGCTACAACCCAATCTTTGGATTGATAACTAAGAGAAAATGAAGGAGATAAAGTGGCCAGAAAACTGATATAAAAATTTAGAACAACCTCTTACTATTTGGGGGAAAATAGACATAACACAAGGATGTAACATTATAATAATAATTAGGAAAAAAAAAAAAACAATTTTTAGGCAAAATGAAAACTAGGAATGACAGGGAATATAACTCATCACTTATCAAGGATTTAGGCAGGGAATCAGCAATAACAAAATTTAAAAAAAAACACACAAAATTTCATTTTAAACTTCAACCATGCTGAAGAAGAATAAGACACATGGCAAAAGTGTAAGATATGCACACAGTTAACCTCACCACATAATGAGGACCAATTTATTCACATCCATCCTATTTGCTATGTGTCTCATTCTTCTTCAGCATGGCAGGTACCGAGCGTGGTGGTGTAACGGATAGCGTTCTGGCCTCGCATTCGGGAGGACGGCGGTTCGAATCCCCGTCCGGGCATCCAGATTTGGGTTTTCCATGGTTTCCCCAAATCACTCCAGGTGAATGCCGGGATGCTTCCTTCAAAAGGCCATGGCCGAATTCCTTCCCATTCCTTGCCCCCATCCTTTCCCGTCTCTAAAGACCACGTTGTTAAAAAGGGATGTTAAACTGTTACAAAAAAAAAAAAAAAAAGCATGGCAGGTTTCACATGAAATATTGAGAATTGTTTGTACCTTTTTATGTCATCACTGTCCTCCCACCTTTATTTCTGGTAATTGAGGGATTTTAATTTTCATATACATCATGTTTTTTATAACATTTTTAGAAGCCCATTAGTGTAGCCCAGTGTACTAAGGTGTTGCACATTGGATTTAAGCAATATAGCAGCACAACAATCATCCCAATTGCAGTTTTTAGGCAGTTTTCCACAGTCACCGATGTAAATGCCGGAATGGACCCCAATCTCCACCTCGTAAACTACACATTACACAATCAAAAAATACACTTAGTGCACACAGAACATATTTATGTGTTTCACATACAAATGGCAACACTCCCCAGGAGGCATAAGCCTCAGCAACAAGTCAGCAAATTCGCCCCCTCCCAAAAAAAAAATGTGATGAACAGTCAGTTGGTACCATATTCTAGAAAGTCTTATACTTAAAGGAGGTTGTCAGGTATCTTATAAATTATGTAACTGCGTGACAAAATTTTTTCTCAGAACTGTGAGTTGGATTGTATAGTATTGCATAGCATTTCTATAATTAGTTACTACGTTAATTCAAGCTAGAAAGCAGATTTTCACAGTTGTTGAGATAGTATTTTGCATTGGATCAGTTTTGAGCATTCGCTTGGAGTAATATTTCGAAAATTTGTATCTAAATTATTTATTTTCACCTAAACTATTAAAGTTACGAAATTTTTTATAATAACTATAGTTGACATTTACTACAAAATCTAGCATTTTGTAAAATTTCAAAGAGATATGATTACTTTTGTTGTCAAGGTCAAATTTGACGATGAAACGTTTCTGACGTGAGATTTGATAGCTGATCAGCTTTCCAGAAGTTTCTCATGTGAAGTGTAGCTTTGCAGCTTGCACGGTCTGTGAGTACCAGAACTTTCCTTGTTTGCATTAGACTCGTGCACTCGTGCACTCGCTCAGTCGGCCTCAGTCTTTCAGGAACCGCGAGAGTGATAGTATGTTGCTCAGTCAGTCGTCCAGGGACCGTACACGCGACAAGATATAGTCTTGTGCAGTCAGTTAGTCTTTGAGAGACTTTGCTCATTCAATTTTACCATAATGTTGCAGTAAGACAGTATTACATCATGTGGGGCCTTGGGATTACTTAAGTGACGGTCAGTTTCAAACCAAGTGTAACAGTAGAAGCACGTGACGAACTTTTACAGATTTCCTAGTGATAATCAATTATACTTTGAACTATGGGATGTGGTTTGGCTCGAGTCGGTTAATCGAACTTGCAAACTTTTCTCCTGTGACTTTGTCTGATGCCGGTCCAGTTAATGACTTTGAAACTTTTCAAGAATATAGTAATTTGTCACAACAACTGACTCGTGAACCTTTCCTTAGCTTGAGGTACAAAATAAAGCTAAGTGGCGACCTTTTCATTATTATAAAGCGATAGCTCGACATATCCTTGGCTACACGCGGTTAAAGTTGAGACATTTTGCCCCCACCCCAAGGCAAAGCTTTTCACCTTACAAGGTACCCAAATGTAAATAGGTGCATTGTTGAAAGGATTAAATAAACATAAGTGGCATGCTCTAGTGTAACATTGTGTTTATAAGATGAGATCTATTTAGTTTTATAGTTTTCATAATACATGTTCCCAGGTTTATGCTGTGGTAGTATCGCACCCATTAACAGGTGATCTTTCACCCGCTGCAGTCTCCTATACAAGTGGATTTTATCACATACCAGTTATTGGAATTTCCTCAAGAGATTCAGCATTTTCTGACAAGGTATGTTTATTAAAAAAAATTATTTGAGACCATGTTAATAGCCTAATGAGTTTCTAATTTTTACGAAAGTTGAATAATTTATTTCAAACAGTTGTTAATAGCTGTTTACATTTAAGGTATATTTAGTCTGGGAAATTTTGTGCATTAAAATATTATTATAATAATTGTAGGGTCAAGGTAATAATGTAACTTACTCAATAGTCACGTGAGTGTTACTTAAGGAATTATTCTTTGATGATTTGTTGGTCAACATTTAAATACATAAACAGTACTTAAAGACTTAAATAAATTACTTTCTTTTATTATAAAAATGAAGATCAGTTTTGATAATAACTGGTAAGAACAATGTTGCTGTTTTATTTTCTACACTTTAACTTGATTCTGTGCAATCAGAATTAATAGTGACAGAACATGGCTGTGTATCAAGTATGTTTCTGCTTATCAGTATAAGAAATATATTTCTAGTTAAAAATAGTACATTCCAGAAATACAAACATAAGTTATTACATACAATTTCACAACAATGCAGCAAACAAAAGGTGAAGACAAATAAATGAAAAAATTAGTATAACCATCCAACCCCCATCCCATTTTATGAAGAGAAATAATAAAATGTGATGGGCAGAACGTGGCATATTCAGCATCTGTGTTTCAAATCAGGTGCAAACATTAATTTCTGATTTAGGAAATAAATTTATTTTTTTTCTTAAAATCGCTTAACTGGAGACACATTTTACAGCTAGGTACATACTTAATTTTAGCATGGTTTATGGTCTGGATCCTAAAAATATCACTGCTTTACCTCATTTGCCCACATACACCACATGGGATGAAGAAAACATTTATTCAATAACACCTGGGAACCATTTGTAAGACATTTCTGAAAGGCAAATCAGGTGACAAACAAAATTAGTATTATTCCATACAGAAGATAAGTAGCCATACTGCATGAAAATACTTGTATGTGAAATATTTATATTGCATTGAAAGCTCTCCTTCATCATGTTGTGTATAATTTAAACTCTACAATATGTTAACAAAAACAAAAGATTAGAATAATTAATAATAATAATGTCAATGACCATTCTATCTTAAGATGTATAAGATATATTAAGATTTCTTAAAAATGTTTATTATGTTTCAGAATATACACGTGTCATTCCTCAGAACAGTACCTCCATATTCCCATCAGGCTGATGTGTGGGTAGAACTGCTTAAGCATTTCAATTACAAGAAAGTTATCTTCATACACAGTTCTGATACTGATGGACGAGCTTTGCTTGGAAGGTTTCAGACCACATCACAGAGTCTTGAAGATGATGTAGAAATAAAAGTTCAGGTAACACTAGTTACTAATTTCAAAAGCATTAAGGATATATAATCTACAATATTAATATCAGTTTCAAAATGTTTCAGTTATTCTAAGTGCAAGAAGCAGAGTTGCCACCTAACTCTAGAGACAATACTTTCATCCCTGTTCTGTTTTTGTTTCTTTTTATTGTTCTGGTATCAAGAACATAAAGGTAAAAGAGGGAGGGAGGAGTTCCTACCAATAACAATAGCATTGAGGTGCTGGCTGATGATGAAGATGAGGTGCTAGTAATGATATATCTATATACATTATTGTAAGCTATCAAAAATAAGTCATGACCCTGTAATTTTCTGTACTTGGCATAAAATGTACAATTTATTATAATACACATTATCTTGTTTTCAGCAAATGCATTTAGAATCTCTCTGACAAAACAGTTTTGTTCTTCTCACACTGCACAAGCAAATTGATTGTAGAATTTATTTATCTCCATTAAACTGTTTTGTCTGTCATTGAGGAAATTATTATTTTGGAGTCCTTGATGTAAAAATGTAAATTATCTCTTTTTTTCACATGTAACAGTTTCATTATGTAGGACTGTTGTTTTCAATTAACTGTGGGGCTATAAGTTTCTTTAAGACTTATACTGCCATAAAAATTATTACCGTTTATTGACAACAACATATTTCAACTAAAAAACTTCGAAAAAAATCTTGCAAAAACTTTAGCTATAAAAAGTACCATTTTATTCTTGTGTTTATGTGGAATAACAGGAGAAAATCATAAGAAGACTATTAAATAATGCTTGGATATTTGGGCAAAGATAACAAGTAGGCAGTAAATCAAATAAGAAAGTAGAAAAAAGTGTATAAGTTCATCACATAACAGCTACAGAACTGTAATGTACTGTTATTGACTGTTATCTAATGAATTATACTCTTCTTATGGCAGTCCAATAAACTATTAGAGCTATACAATAATTAAATCAGTAAATTTACTTTTCTTTCTTACTAGAGATCTATAACATTGACTGAGTGGTGGACAAATTAAACATACAAGTGGCATGAGGAGAAAAAATAGATTTACATATCTCTTCTGATATAATGAGGGTTTAATGAAGCTATGTGAAATTATTCCAAATGTTACATAAAAGCATTGACAAAGAAAATCTCTAGCACGGTTATATGACAATAATAAAGCAGCACTAATTAAGAAGTTTTTAACTACACATCTCAAATAACCATTCAGCAATTTACCTGAAATAATTCTAGTTTGCTCAGGTAAAATTTAATATGCATGTTTACAGTGAAAACTTAAAATATGACAATACTATCAACAAATGAGATATAAAATAAAGAAGCATATCATGTCAAACAATAGTATTTGGGCAAATAGTAATAATTTAAAAAAAAAAAAAAAGCTTCTTGTTTCATTTTTAGATCTGAAATATCAAATTATCACATATTTAATGAGAGGCAGTAAAATTTAAGCATCTGTGATGTTGAAATTTGATGTTAGTTGCAGCATAAAGTTTAATTCTTTGAAATATAACTACTTCAATTTTTTGAACCAGAGATACCAACATTTGGACATTCTGTCTGTTGATACTAAACAATGAGTAAGCAACAAACACTGTAGTAGATCACTCTTTAATTAAACTTTCTAGTATCAAAATGTATAATTTCAATGGTTTCATTTTTTAACTATTTTTACTGTACATTATTTTGTAATTTATATATTTTTTTTATTTAAGTGCAAAATAATCATACTATCTAGACATTATCTGCTGAATACAGTGGTTGCCAGTAATCACAGGTCACTCATGATGTATAATTGG